>SJYX01012480.1:314628-442567 GCA_006410675.1 Oreotragus oreotragus | reverse complement strand
CCCGCAATGAGGGAGACCTGGGTTGGGAAGATCCCCTGGAGAAGGGAAAGGCTACCCACTCCAGTATTTTGGCCTGGAGAATTTCATGGACTATACAGTCCATAGGGTCGCAAAGAGTCAGACATGACTGAGTGATTTTTCACTTTCAGATGATATTAATCCTTATTACTTACAAGGAAATTTTAGCTCCTGGTTCTGGACAGGAGAGCAAATCTAAAACAAAGACTCTGATGCATTGTTAGCACCCAGTAGCCAGCGCCTCAAAAACGTCCGTTTGTTTTGTTTTTCTTGACTCAGAACCTCTGCAGGTGCTATTTCCTCTTCCTTGAGTAGTCCTTTTCCCTGGCTAACTTCTAGATTCTCTGAGAGGCTTCCCTGATCCTCCAGTCTAAATCTGAACACTATCCACTCTCACAGCATTCTGAACCATTACTGTGACAGCATTCATTCATTAGTGTCTTTATATTTTCTCATCTTTCTTTTAAGCAAAAGATCACACCAGTCCATCCTGAAGGAAATCAATCCTGAATATTCATTGGAAGGACTGATGATGAAGCTGAAGCTCCAATACTTTGGCCACCTGATTCAAAGAACTGACTCATTGGAAAAGACCCTGATACTGGGAAAGATTGAAGGCAGGGGGAGAAGGGGATGACAGAAGATGAGATGGTTGGATGACATCACAGACTCAATGGACATGAGTTTGAGCAAGCTCTGGGAGATGGTGAAGGACAGGGAAGCTTGGTGTGCTGCACTACATGGTGTCACAAAGAGCTGGACACAACTGAGCAACTGAACAACAACAGCAATATATGTACATTTGTATTCTGCGTTTTCCCCCATTTCACGTGATATTACAAAAATTGTCAACTTAATCAAAAGTATCATTTTAAATGGCTACAAAGTATTCTATGAGGTCATTATAAAATAGCTCATATAACCATTTCCTTTTTTTTAAAAAAAAGTGTTTGTATGGTTTCATTGCTTTTGCTATGGTAAAGAACACTGACACAAACATCTTGGGGCACAAAGATTTTTTTTCTATGTTTAGGATTATTTCCTTAGCATAGAGTCTCAGAAGTGAAATTATTGAGGCATTGATGGCCTTTGATGTCTATTGTTAAAGTACTAGCCCAGAGAAGATGTTGCAGTGATTTAGACTGCCCTCAATATATATAACAGTGTCAGCACTGGGTGTATTATCATTCTAAGGAAAGCTTTGCCTGGATCTGCATTTATTTGATTAACAGTGGGGACAAATCTAATGATTATACAAACAATGGTAGCATGTCTTAATTGACATGCCAATTAAAAAAAGCAGATATTACATTATTGGTGCATTTTCCTGCAGGAGCCCAAGAAAGATTGAATGAGGGCATTTTCTGGTGAGGATAGGAGAATCAAGTGTCCTGAACAGCCTCAATAAAACAGCTGATAAGGGGATTTGCAGATAAGGCAGAAGGACATATGGCTGGACTGTTACTCTGTAGCTCCTATTTTACGCCTTATCAGAATAGAGAGCCCTACTCCCCTGTAAATGATGGCTACGTTGGACAGTGCAAGGAAAAAATCCACACCCTGCAGGTGACAGTCAGAGCTGCTGGAGGTGTGTGTGATGGGACTTAAGGTGGAAAATGCTGCGATTGGAGAAGCCTTAGTGAACTCTGGAAGGTTAAGAGTCTTCAAACGTTTTGTTTTAGTTTGATTTACCTGGGGAATATTTGGAGGCTTCCTAGGTGGCGCTAGTGGTAAAGAACCCACTTGCCAATGCAGGAGACAGGAGATGTGGGTTTGATCCCTGGGTTAGGAAGATCCCTGAGAGAAGGACATGGCAACCAACTCCAGTATTGTTGCATGGAGAATCCCATGGACAGAGGAGCCTTTACAATCCATAAAATTGCAGAGTTGCACACAACTAAAGCAACTTAGCATGCACACATGGGTAATATTTTATTTCTCTGTGATATCTCAGCAGGGAACCTAGGCTGGGGAGTGGGAGGAGGAAGCAGGAGGCCCATTTGGTCCACTCCCTTATTCACAAGGAGATATTTGGCCCTTGTCTCCAGATGAGGTTATAAATGCAATTCCAGAGACATGCTGAAAGGGTGGAGAGCAGATTTCCATCTTTAGACTTTCTTCCAAGCACTGACATGTACTCGGCACTTAGACCCCACAGCAACCCCACCAAATGCATATCATCATTCTTATTTCCACCTTGCCAAAGAGGTGACTGCAGCCTGAGGAGGTTCAATCATCTACCTAGGATCAAATAGTTAGTAAGCAATGAAGCACTGATTCAAACTCAGGCAGTGTGAAGAGGGCAGAATGGAGACTTTCAGATTGGAGAGCAAAAGAGACTTCTCTGGGGATCCAGTGGCTAAGACTCTCTGTACAAGGGGACTGGGTTCTATCCCTGGTCAGGGAACTAGATCCCACAGGCTGCAACTGTTTGCATTCTGTAACTAAAGACTCTGCATACAGCAATGAAGATCCCACATGGTGCAACAATGTAGCCAGATAAATAAATACAATAATATTATAAAAAAATTGGAGAGCAAAATCATGATTAAGTCACTGGGAAAATGTGGTCTATTGTGGTAGATTTCTTATTTATTTTTTTTCTTCTGATTTTTTAATTTTGTATTGGGTTGTAGCCAATCAACAATACTGTAACAGTTTCAGGTGAACAGCAAAGGGTCTCAGGGATACCTATATGTGTATCCATTCTTTTGTGGTAGATTTCCTGACTTTAAAAAAAATGCTGAACTTTCATTGAAAACAGCTGAGCCGACCTTGGCTTCCTGAAAGATATCAATTAAATCAGTTGAAATAGGATTTCAGGAAAGATCAACAGACCCACACATAGGCTTTTGAGGGCCAAGGTCTGAAGAAAGAATTGGGACATTCCTATCGATTATCCATTTACTTGTATATTCTCATATTCATAATCCATGATGTGGGCAGAGAGTGGTTCTAACCATGAGTGGTTAGAGAAAAGAAGCACCTGGGTTCAAATCCTGCTGTCCCTGCTCTATAAATCTGAACTAAAAATTTCTGAGCCTCAGTCCTCTTGTCTTTAAAATGGGGATTGTATTAGTACCTACCTTATAGTATTCTTAGAAGAAATAAATCAGATTATGCATATAATATGCTTCTATTGCCTAGCACGTCATAAATACTCAATAAATGTTAGCTGTTAATATTTAGTCATTCTTTCTTTCAACAAATATTTGCTTAGCCTCACCTGTACTCTGTGGGATTGGTAGAAATGTCTTGGATGACCCAGGAAGGGGATAAGATAAAATTCTGAGGTCAAAGGTTTTAACTACAAAGCCTCTTGCTGTGAAATGTGTTGACTGGTGAGAATTTTTGAGAGATAGGACTGCAGAACTTATCTAATGTGTAGAGATAGATCAGGAGAAAGGGGGACCCAAGGTCCACTGGGAACACAGACTAGGATGCACCCAGACGTAAGGCCTTTCGACATGGACTGTGAATTGTGCTCCTTCAGGCCATCTAGGATCAACAAAACAAAACAAGACAATACAAAACAAAATCTAGTGCTTTTCTGCTGCTCAGGATCAAAGTAGGATCTCTGTCTCAGAAAGCAGTGTTTAGACTTTGTCTCTGGGGAACTGGCTAGAGCTGAGTTGAATGAGATGGAAAGAGTTTGGACCATAAAACAAGGTGTCTGAGTTAGCAGATTAGCTTCTGTGAATAAATCATCTGGATATTACATCAGAGCTCAAACAAAAGTTCAGTGTCTTGAAACTGACACTTTAAATTACCCTTTTGGTGGAAAAAGAAAGAGGAAAAGAATTGAATGGAGACCAGGGAGCCCATCAAAACCTTTTAAAAACTCCAGATAAGGCATGATATTTTAAAATTTTATTTTTGTTGAAGTATAATTGGTTTGCAATGTTGTGTTAGTTTCAAGTATGAAGAAAAGTGATTCAGTTTTATTTACATCTATCTATTGTTTCTCAGCTTTTTCCCCCCCTTATAGCTTAATTACAAAATATTGAGAATGGTTCTCTGTACAATACAGTAGGTCCTTGTTGGTTACCTATTTTATATATAATAGTGCATATATGTTAATTCCCAACTCCTAATTTATCCTCCATCTGCCACTTTGGTAACCATAAGTTTGTTTTCTATGTTTTTGGGTCTGTTTCTGTTTTGTATATAAGTTTATTTGTATTGCTCTCTTTTTTAATTTCCCATGAAAGTGACATCATGTGATATCTGTCTTTGGCTTGCTTTACTTAGTATGAAGCTCTCTAGGTCCATCCACGTTGCTGCAAACGGCATTATTTCACTCTTTTTATGGCATTCACTCATTCTTTGATGACTGAGTCATTCCATTACTCAGTAATACTTTGTAAAAATCTGGGGTTTGGAAATAAAATGATAATCTAAGAGCTGTCACTCATATAGCGTGTGTCACATGCTAACTTTTGCATCAAGAGCTCAATGCACCATTATTTCATTTTATTATTATTTTTTAATTAAAAAGAGTTTTTAGAGCAGTTTTAGGCTCACTGCCTAATTGTAAGGAAGATGCATGCACTTTCCATATACTCCCTGCCCCCACTCATGCATGGCCTCCCTCACTATCCACAACACCCCCCAGAATGGCACATTTCTACCAAGGATTAATCTACACTGGTGCATACTACACTGGTGCATACAAACCCAAAGTTTGTACTTTACTTTGGGACTCACTCTTGGTGTTGTACTTTCTATGGTTTGGATGGATGTGTAATGACATATGTCCATCATTATGATATCATGCAGAAGATTTTCACAGCTCTAAAAATTTCCTGTGTTCCACCTATTCATCCTCCCCCTCCTAACTCCTCACCCCACAACTCTGATATTTTTGCTATCTTCACTGTTTTGCTTGATCCAGAATGTCACATAATTGGAATCCTACAGTATGTAGCCCTTTGGGGTTAGTTTTCTCCATTTAGTAATAGGCATTTACGTTTCTGCCATATCTTTTCATGGCTTCTTAGCCCATTTCTCTTTAGTACTGAATAATAACCATTATCTGGAGGTCTCACACTCTATTTATCCATCCACCTATATAATGGCATCTTGGATGCTTCCATGTTTATTCAATTATGAACAAAGCTGCTATAAACATCTGTGTGCAGGTTTTCGCGTGCACATGTTTTCAGCTGCTTTGAGTAAATATCAGGGAGCACAGTTACCATTCTTTTGTTTATTTACTTATGCTGTGCTGGACATTTGCTGCTCTGATTGAGCTTTCTCTAGCTGTGGCAAGTGGGAGCTACTTTCTAGTTGCAGTCCCCCAGCTTCTCATGGTGGTGGCTTGTCTCATTGCCAAACACAGTCTCTAAGGCTTCAGTATTTGTGCACACAGGTTTATTTGCCCTGAAGCATGAGGAATCTTCTAGGGCCAATGAGCAAACCCATGTCCCCTGCAGTGGCAGGTAGATTTAACCACTGGACCACCAGGGAAGTCCCTATTCTTTCATTTTAATTCCTTCAGTGGCTCTGTGGTATGATCATATTTATCCCTGTTTCACAGATGAGAAAACTAAGGTTCAGAGAAGTCCTGATTTACCTAAAGACAAGTTACAAGTCGAAGTCAAGACAAGACATGGTCTTGTCTATTTGATGGATCAGGAGTCAGATGACAATATACAGCCTCGACATACTCCTTTTCCTATTTGGAACCAGTCTGTTGTTCCATGTCCAGTTCTAACTGTTGCTTCCTGACCTGCATATAGGTTTCTCAAGAGGCAGGTCAGGTGGTCTGGTATTCCCATCTCTTTCAGAATTTTCCACAGTTTATTGTGATCCACACAGTCAAAGGCTTTGGCAGTGTCAATAAAGCAGAAATAGATGTTTTACTGGAACTCTCTCCCTTTTTCCATGATCCAGTGGATGGTGGCAATTTGATCTTTGGTTCCTCTGCCTTTTCTAAAACCAGCTTGCACATCTGGAAGTTCACGGTTCACATATCTGAACCCTGGCTTGGAGAATTTTGAGCATTACTTTACTAGTGTGTGAGATGAGTGCAATTGTGTGGTAGTTTGAGCATTCTTTGGCATTGCTTTTCTTTGGGATTAGAATGAAAACTGGCATTTTCTAGTCCTGTGGCCACTGCTGAGTTTTCCAAAGTTGCTGGCATAAGGAGTGCAGCACTTTCACAGCATCATCTTTCAGGATTTGAAATAGCTCAATTGGAGTTCCATCACTTCCACTAGCTTTGTTCGTAGTGATGCTTTCTAAGGCCCACTTGTCTTCACATTCCAGGATGTCTGGCTCTAGGTGAGTGATCACACCATTGTGATTACCTTGATTGTGAAGATCTTTTTTGTACAGTTCTTCTGTGTATTCTTGCCACCTCTGCTTAATATCTTCTGCTTCTGTTAGGTCCATACCATTTCTGTTCTTCTCGAGCCCACCTTTGCATGAAATGTTCCCTTGGTATCTCTAATTTTCTTGAAGAGCTCTCTAGTCTTTCCCATTCTGTTGTTTTCCTCTATTTCTTTGCATTGATTGCTAAGGAAGGCTTTCTTATCTCTCTTTGCTATTCTTTGGAAGTCTGCATTCAAATGCTTATATCGTTCCTTTTCTCCTTTGCTTTTCGCTTCTCTTCTTTTCACAGCTACTTTTAAGGCCTCCCCAGACAGCCATTTTGCTTTTTTGCAATTCTTTTCTATGGGGATGATCTTAATCCCTGTCTCCTGTACAATGTCACGAACCTCCGTCCGTAGTTCATCAGGCATTCTATCAGATCTAGTCCTTTAAATCTATTTTTTACTTCCAGTATATAATCATAAGGGATTTGATTTAGGTCATGCCTGAGTGGTCGAATGGTTTTCCCTCCCTTCAATTTAAATCTGAATTTGGCAATAAGGAGTTCATTATCTGAGCCATAGTCAGCTCCAGTCTTGTTTTTGCTGACTGTATAGGGCTTCTCTATCTTTGGCTGCAAAGAATATAATCAATCTGATTTCGATGTTGACCATCTGGTGATGTCCANAGTTTGAGTGAACTCTGGGAGTTGGTGATAGACAGGGAGGCCTGGCGTGCTGCAATTCATGGGGTTGCAGAGTTGGACACGACAGCGACTGAACTGAACTGAACTGAACTGAGTTAGATGAATCTATTTAATGCATCAGCAGTCTTATTCCCAGCTCTGCCCAAATCCTCTGCAAGCCCTTGATCTGCCAACCCAGCCTCTCTTTTGCAAAATAACACTTTGTGTCTTATTGCCTCATAATGTCCTTGTAACAGGCAATCCTGGGCAGAGAAACACTTTGGACTTCTCATGTTTCCAGTTAGCCTTGTGGACAAGTCCCTTGGTCTCCTTGGGCTTTCTTTTTTGCATCTGTTCAATAAAAGCACTGGGCTAGCCACTCAGTGGACTAGCTCCTTTCTCAGCTCTGCAAGTGTAGGGTTTTGCATCTTTACACCTCTCCTGGTTCCTCAGTGGTGACAGAGAGACACTGACATCAGTGGGAGTGGATGGGAAGCTGCAAATGCTTCCATTTGAGCTTTGGGGTTGAATCATGTTGGTAATTTCAAAGTCTCATTATCTTACTCTCTAATGTTTGCTTCTAAGCAAATGTAGTTCTTGGAGGAAAGGGTGTTGGAATAACAATGTTGGTAATAGTTCCACTGGGGAAAGTGAAGAGTATTTGGAGTTTTTAATGTAGAACCTTGAAGTGACCAAATGCTGCTCAGAGTTTGTTCCCATCAAGGACTCTACTATGTTTGGAACAGAACCTGTAGTTAAGTGGGGGCTGGATGATGAAGGATCACATAGCTAGGGGTGGAGACAATAACTTGAGTTGCCAGCTTGGGCTTGGGGTCCAACAGCCTGGTTCTAAGCCTTATTCTCTCACTTCATAGTGATGTGATAAGCTCTGCATTCCTCATTCTCCATAAAACAAGAATCGCAGCACCTCTCAACTGGGTGTCTTAACCTGAGGTCTGGTGTCTAGTTTGCTATTGTTCAACTCAAACTCTACAGAGGATGATCTGGTTTTTCAAGAGACCAGGCAGAACCAGAAGCTGCTCTGAGTTGCCCTTTCTGGCAGAGCTGTGATGTGTCTGTGCTTGAAAATTCTTCAATGAGAATTGCATCTGATGTTTTCCTCACCTACAGTCAAGTCCATGCTGAAAAGAGGGATGTAGGTGGAGCCAGATACTGCCATGTTTAAGTTTATCCTTATAACAACACTTTACCATTGTCACTCTTATCCCCATATTATAAAGGAGGACACTGAGCTGCAGAGAGGTAAAATTTGGCAAAGATGACAGAGCCATAGGTGGAAGAGCTGGGATTCAGATTTATGTCGGCAATGTCTGTGTTCTTCTGCTTATGCCAGGAGTCCTAGTGAGAACTGCTAATGCTGGACCTCCCCACTCCGAGACTCTATTTACCAATGGCTGCAAACAAATGACAAGAAATGGTTTCACTGAACTTTTCTTGACCATACATAAGTGCTTTAAGGATCAAGAAGAATGAGATGAAATGACACCACATGTAAGAACGGTTGTAGAAATGACAGGAGTTGATGTGGTGCACTATGCTGGTGCAGCTCCTAATCAAGAGATAATGTCTATTTCTTGTCCTATGGATCTAGGCTAGCCCTATCACCTGCTTTAGCCATTAAAACAAGATGCAGTCGATGGCATGCCACTTTCAACTCTAGGTCTCAAGAAGCTTTGTGCACTACTGTTTATTCTGTCTTGGACACCTGCCAAGATGCCATGAAGACAAACTCAGGCTATGGTGCTGGAGAATGGGAGATTAGATGGAACAAAACCAGGATGCCTCTGCCCAAAGCCAGTGAAGCCCTAGAGGCAGAGCTGCCTTCTTTAGCTACAGTGGACGGTATGGATGACTCAATCCAGCCCATGCTAGAAGAACCACTCAGCTGAGCCCAGCCTAAACTGCCTACCCATGCAATTGTGCACTAAATGAATGGTTGTTGTTTGAAAACATTCCATTTTTGAAATAGCCTTTTTATTCTGGAACGATTACAACTTTTTGAAAGAGTTGAAAAGGTAATGTGCCTGTCACCTAGCTTCAATTTCCCCTAATATTACCATCTTATATATTATTGTGGTACGTTTGTGAAAACTGACACCAACATTGGCATATCACTATGAACAGAACTGTTGATATCATTTAGATCTTGCAAGTTTTTCCACTAATATCCCTTTTTTATTCTAGGGTTCAAAATAAGACACCAAAATTCATTTTGTTAATGTATTTCCTAAGTCGCCTCCAATCTGTGACAGTTTTTCCGTCTTTCTAGTTTTCATGACTTTGAGATTTAGAGGGGGTACTAGTTGGGAGTTTTGTAGACGGTGTCTCAGTTTGGGTTTGGCTGAAACTGGGGCTCTGGATTTTTTAAAATCCCGCAGAAGTGAGTTGTTCTTATCCTGAGATCCATGTGACAACACTGATGATGTTAAGCTTGACACTTGGTTAAAGGGGTGTTTGCCAGGTTTCTCCACATAAAGTTACTCTTTTTTTTTTTTCCTAAGGCACACATCTTGGCTGGTTTGTATGCAGCAGTAGGTAGCTGTTGTATATTGCTGCCTTGTCCCATTCGTGGCTCTCTAAAGCTGACTCTTTCAAGCTATTTCCTGGACTGTTTTCAGACTTTAGTCCTTTGGTCAACAATCCATTGTAATATTGCTCACACACGGTGGGTGCTAAAACAAATCTTTGTTTCACTTTTGAAATTCTAAGAATCTTTCTCGATTCTGGTCAAATGCTCCTGCCTTTATAAACCTTCTCTGGTTTGCTCTGTAAAGTCTTGGTGTATTCATTCACTCATTTGCTCATTTTATTGAGCATCATCTATGTGCCAGATATTCTTCTCGCTTTTGGGCCACAGCCATGAACCAGTCAAAACCCCTACTCTCAGGAAACTTGCCAGGAGGGAAGTTTCTGTGCTTGGGTTTAGTTGTTTCACAGCTTGTGGGATTTTAGTTCCCCAACCAGGAATCAAGCACTTAAAGAGATAATTTTTGATCAAATAATTTAAAGTGAAGTATGTAACTGTGGTCTTCTCTGATATCCACGGCCTCATGCTGAAGGTATTAGGTTGTTACCGTGCTACGCACCTCAGTAATCAGTCAGTCAAGAACTAATTCAGTAAATAGTTATTGTGCATGTGCTGTCTACAGAAGAATCTCTCGCATTGCTCTTGGAGCCACAGAATGTCTTGTCCAATTCATTCGGTTGTTAAACTGTGAAAGAGGGGCATTGGAGGGATGGCTTATTGGAGCAGAGCAGGGACTACAATGCAGATCCATGAACTTCTAGCTTGAGGTTCTTTCCACTATGTCCCACTGCTCTCTTGGCTAATAAAAAGGAATGACTGGGGCCTTCCCTGGTGGTCCAGTGGTTAAGAAGCCATCTTGCGGTGCAGGGGACTCAGGTTTGATCCTTGGTTGGGGAACTAAAATCCCACATGCCAGGGGGCAACTCAACCCAAGTACCACAACTACTGAGTCTGCATAATGCAGTGAAAGATCCTGCATGATGCAACTAAGGCCTGATGCTGCCAAGTAAATAAATACATGGTTTTTTATTTAAAAATGAAAAGGCTTGGGCTGATTGCAAGGTTCCACCACTTACTGCCTATATAATATTCAGCAAGCTACTCATCTCTTTTTTCTTAATTTTATTTTATTTTTAATTGAAGGATAATTGCTTTACAATATTGTGATGGCTTCTGCCATATATGCTTCCCACATAGCTCAGTCAGCAAAGCATCTGCCTGCAATGTGGGAGACCTGGGTTCAATTCCTGGGTCGGGAAGATCCCCTGGAGAGAGAAATGGCAACCCACTCCAGTATTCTTGCCTGGAGAATCCCATGGACAGAGGAGCTTAGTTCATGGGATTGCAAGAGTCAGACACAACTTAGCACTATCTCTCTTTCTTTCTTTTCTGCTATACGTCAAACATGAATCAGTCACAGGCATACACACGTCCCCTCCCTTTTAACAGTTCCTTCCACTACTCATCTTTCTGAACCTCAATTTCTGCAGCTGGGCATGTGGACGCTAAGTTGCTTCAGTCGTGTCTGACTGTTTGTAACCTCATGGACGGTAGCCCTCCAGGTTCCTCTGTCCATGAGATTCTCCAGGCAGGAATACTGGAGCGGGTTGCCATTCTCTCCTCCAGGGGATCCTCCCCACCCAGAGATCAAACTGTGTCTTTTAAGTCTTCTGCATTGGCAGCCAAGTTCTTTACCATTAGCACCACCTGGGAAGCCCCTGACCTCTTATGGGCACTTCATCTACTTTATTCTCTCTTTCTCAGTTATTGAGAATGCCTAGTTTTTCCTATCACTCTCTGCTTTATTCATTTCTTTTGTTTTTCTCCATTCCCAATTCATACTCAGATATAGAATAGTGCTTCCTTTTTGAGAAAACAGAGCCTTTTGTGGTTGGTTTGATGTCAGTGGTAGATAATAAACTTTCCAAAATAGCCCGGAGCAAATGTGTGCATGTTTGTCTGTGTTCAAAGTATCTATACCCTAGTTATGGATTGGAAATGGCTGCTGGAAGTGGAGGGCAAAGTTGAGTCCACACCTGAAGAGCACACTGCGACATGCTGATAAAGACTGGGGGACCTAATCATTTGTCTTGAGGAAACTGAAACAGTTGTACTGATAAATGGACCAATTGAGAACAATTAAAAATCTCAACCCCTTATCTGAATCCAAACAAGTACTTCTGTGAGCCTGAAGGTAAGAAGTCAATCATGCAGAAACTTAGAAAGCAGGATTACATAGAAAGAGGACATTTACAGCAAAGTTTCACCTCCACACATCCTTAGGTACAGAAATAGGGACAAAGCAGAGAGTTTTGGGTGAGGGGGGTCCTCTGACTCTGCCAGGTGTGGGCTGGGGAAGGTGGGGGGTGCGTATAATGACACAAAACAACCCCAGATAATGACAGATTGGGCTTACATACAGTACAGATTCTTTCTTTTCTTTCTTTTTTCACTACTTCTGCTTGAACTTTGTGGTTTTTCTTGGAGAGATTGGTGCCCCAGAAGGAAGGGTAGAAAGAACCAACTGACTGTTCTCAAAACAAAACAAAACTCAACAAAGGTCCTTTCTTCCTCAAGGACTATTCCCATGGAAAGTAAAAAGTGAGCCCACTTGGAATTACCTGACTGCAAAACAATGCCACTTTTATTAGAGAGAGTTAGTTTTTCACTCACCCAATTTAAACATGGCTCCACAGAAATTGCCGAAGTCTTCAAACGGATATGGTCCTCAGACTAGAGGCCGAGATAGAGAAACTTAAGGCTGAAATAAATTTTTTTTTTTCCTGTTTGAGTGAACCAAAAATAGGGGTTTAGACAGGAGCCACTCTTCTCAAATTATGTTCATAGTGAGATATATTGTTCAGATATTCACTGGCAGCAATGAGATTTTGTGTAACAATCTTTTCCTCAGTGCTTTTGGAAGAGTAGTTGCTTTGATTCTCAGAATATTTTAAACCAGCCCAGCAATTTTTTTTTTTTTTTTTTAGCACACTTAGAGTTGGTTTGGGGTTCTATTTAGTGTTCGTTTAATAATACACATTTGTGTTGGGATGGACACATTGGCCAACTTTCTCTCTGAAAATGGCACATCACCTTTGAACTCATAAGGAGTATAAGGAGGTAACAATGTGACATCATGGAAGAGAATTCTGTCCCATCTGAGTGAGGGGAGCAAGGGATTTGCTTTTTCTGCAGTTAAAGTTGAGTATAAGGTAGCTGTTATATCTCATTCTTAGTTCTTTCATTCCGTATTTCAGGAATCTTCCAGAACATGATCACCCAACAGGAGCATTGAAAGTGTATCTCATAGAGCTGTGGGAAAAGACAAGATCTGAGCAAGAAACCACAAAGCAGGAGTTAACAATCCTCTGAGGATCCATATCGTCTCTGGTTTTCACTCCAACATGTCTTTTTGACAAGATCACTGTGTGATAGGTCTTGGTGTGGGTTTTGACTTCAGTTCAGTTCAGTCACTCAGTCATGTCCAAACTAGGATTTGAAGGAATCTTGTTCATCATTTAAAAGATTCAAATAGACAAGGGTCTCTTGGGGACAAAGGCTTCGTCTTGATTATCATTTTATCTTCTGGAATCTTGTTCATCATTTAAAAGATTCAAATAGACAAGGGTCTCTTGGGGACAAAGGCTTCGTCTTGATTATCATTTTATCTTCTGTACTGAGAAGAATAGGGTTCACTTAATGTCTGTTGAGGGAATGGAGGTCAAATACCATTGGTCAGCACATGATCCTAAATGCTGGGGGGACAGATTCATTCAACAGGATGAGGGATGCGGACTGCGGGACAGATTTTCCTTCTCTGTTGCCTCAAGACCAACAAAAAGGATATTTTTATTTCAAAAGAATTTTTGTCACTCATTTCTATGAGGAAATGGCCAGGAGAAATAAATAACCAACATGGACGTTGACACAAGTTTTGAGAAACTTTGCAGCCAAAAGATTCCTGCATTTTGTATTCGGATTCTCTTACTCAGACTATTCCTTCCCACCTGGTTTCATACATTTTAGAGGCCAGATTTCTCCAGAGCCCCAGACTAAGCAACACCTATTTATTTGTTTCTTGCCTTGAATGTTGCCCCATATACTCTAACAGTGCTAATCTGTAATTTTCCCATTTAAGCAGAAAATATGAGTTCCTTGCATGTACATGAAGGAAAATGCTTGCCAGTGGTGGCATAGGGATACACGAGACATGGTTTTTAATGCTCAAGATACTCACAGACTAAAAGAGAGAAAGACAGGTGTAGAAATGATTACAACAGGAAATGGTAAGGGCTCTGACGGGGTGTTAGTGTGGCCTGAAGGTGCTGGCAACCAACCTGGCCCTTGGAGATTCTTTCCTGCTTGTGGTGTTCTTGTCACAGGTGGAGAGACCTTATCAAAAGTCATTGGTGAGAAGATGCTGTGGAGAATGGTACTGAACACATGGACATTGTGCGTCCTCTTTAGGAGAACTCTGGGAGAGCAATTGACCAATTGGCCTCAGCATCAAGAACAATTCTCTTTCCTGAGAAATGATTCAGTTTTGCCTTGATTGGGATGAGACTGGATGTCCCTTTAGAGATCAGTTGTTGATGAAGTTTCAAAGTTTTGGCTCACTCCATTGCACCTGTCAGTAACTGAAGGCATTCATAGAGCTACAGGAGTTCATTCTAGATTCTGTTGTAATTTCTTATCTTTTCTTAAGTTGCTATCTTTCCTTCTCATTACCTTTTAATTTACGTCATTTCTGTCCTTGTTTTAAGATTTCCTGGGATATTTTTGCTCTAGGCAGAAAAAGATGATATAACAAAAACAAAAATCACAATACACGTTCCCCACCTCACCATCAGAAAGAGACCCTTGAGCTGACACATGATAGAGAGGAGGTAAATAGGATGGTGGAGGAGAGGTTTTAGGCAGAATAACAGCCTATGGAAAAACAGGAAGCTGTGGAAGGGACACGGGTTCTGGTTTCCATTTCAGTGATATAAAGGAGATTTCTATTTCCCCCGTTAACTTCATTTTCTTGCTCTGCCAAAGTACCATCAGTACAAATATATTTTGAATATATTCTGTTAGGGTGAGCAAGCATGACTCGTTGGGGGTGATCACAAAGGAGCTTTTCTCGGCCTGCCTTCCATCATTTTAAGTCCACTCTGGGAGCCTGCTAATCTTCCTGGCCCTAGGAGAAAACTCAGGCCCCAGGATTACCCTGGTGCCTCTTCACTTGATCATCAAACAGCATTTTGATGGAAGAAGTAAAATGCCTCACCCAATATGACTTTTTTCTGTTGCGGTTGTTTTTATCTTGCTACTTTTTTTCTTTTGAGCCTTTTATTTTGTTTTGGGATATAGCCGATTAACAGTGCTGTGATAGTTTCAGGTGAACAGTGAAGAGACTCAGCCATATATATACATGTATCCGTTCTCTCCCAAACTCCCCTCCCATCTAGGCTGCCACATAACACCGGGCAGAGTTCCCTGTGCTATACAGCAGGTCTTTGTCTGGTTATCCATTTTAAATATAGCAGTGTGTACATCACCATCCCAAACTCCCTAACTCTCCCATCCCCCTGGCAACCATAAGGTTTTTTTTTTTTTTTTCTAAGTCTGTGAGTCTCCTTATGTTTTGTAAGTAGGTTCATTTGTATCATTTCTTTTTAGATTCCACATGTAAGGGATGTCACACAGTATTTCTCCCTCTCTGTCTGACTTATTTCACTCACTATGACACTCTCTGGGTCCATCCATATTGCCGCAAGTGGCATTATTTCATTCTTTTTAATGGTCGGGTAATATGGACATTTAGGTTGCTTCCATGTTTTGGTTATCGTAAACAGTACTGCAATGAATATTGGGGTGCATGTATCCTTTGGATCATGTTTTCTCTGGATATATGCCCAGGAGTGAGATTGTAGTCACATGTTAGCTCTATTTTTAGTTTCCTAAGGAACCTCCATACTGTTCTCCATAGTGGCTGCACTGATTCACATTTCCACCAACAGTGTAGGAGTCACCCAATATAATTCTAAGTTGATGAGAGCTGAGACTTTACTTTTCCTCCAGCTCAAGAGGGAAGCCTGAAGTTGGGGAAGGGGTAGAGAACTGTCTTCTCCAATCCTCTGCTGGTCCTTGTCTTCCTGTCAAGTCTTCTGAGCCTTCCAGCTTTGGGATCCAGGGAGGGGTAGGGAGGTTTCCACTCTGCTGACGCTGCATGGAGACCAATGAGCTGCCATGTGAACCGCTCAGCCTGACAGTTTACTGCATCTTTTGCTTCAACAACCAGTGGCAAATAGGAGCAACTTGGAAACACAAGCTTATTCTTTGCTTCTGGTCCCAGAGTTTCTTTGCTGTTACTGTCCATGATGCCGAAGGAATCTTCTCAGCCTTTCTAATGTATGCATGAGAGATGAGAACCCAGTGGGGCAACCTTGATGAGTGGGGGTGGCTCCTGATGGACTAGTACTCCCCTTTCTCATGTCTCAGAAGGTTGATCCGAGGGGCACCCTATAAACCTCTGGGATGGTTCCTAGGGAGACAGAGCCCTGGTTGCCTAGAGAAGTGAGCTCAATGAAACAACCATGGACCATAATTTCCTCCTCCCCATGCTGTGCTCCTTCTGAACTCCCAAACCTGTATTTAGTGGTCATTTCCTCAAATGGACTGCCTGCCTGCAAGCCCTTGTCTTAAGCTATGCTTTTTGGAAGTGCTCAGGCTAAAACTCAATGGACATACATTTGAGCAAAGTCCAGGAGACAGTGAAAGACAAGGGAGCCTGGCGTGCTGCAGTCCATGGGGTTGCAAAGAGTCAAACATGACTTAGTGACTGAATAACATCAGTGGGCTAAAACAGAAATCTATCCATTAGATGCTGTTTCAGATTTCTCAGAAGTTTAAGACTGACTCTTTTGGAAGTGCTTTCATGGGTTCTTCAGGGAACCCCATCACTGGGGATCGCTCACCATACTTCCTGGACAGAGCAATGGCATCTTTATGTCCATGGATGGTTATCTTCTTCCTTAGCCTCTACCCAGGACCAGCTACATAATTTGTGGGGCACAGTGCAAAATGAAAGTGTCCGGCTGTTTGTGAAAAAAAGTATTCAGAATTTCAAAATGACAGTAGCTGAGCATTAAACCCAAGTGTGGGGCCCTTCTGAGAGCCCTGCTTGAAGCCTGTCCTGATGAATATAACCCCGTTATATTTCATCACGTTTCTAATCTGACTCCTCAGCAGGGCTCTTTCACAGAGAGGTCCACATCTAGTCCATGGGAAACCCACATCCTCTACCCCACACTTGCTGACTCTACTGCTTCATCAGCCTTTTCCCTTTTAGATTTCTCAGCAAAAGTCATGTGCCGTGTGCTGAGTGCTGGCTGCCTTCAAGATGGTGCTCAAGGATACTAGCTTCTTGTTTTTCACACTCTCTGGTGCAGAACTAGGACTGACATGTATGACCAAGAGAATACTATGGAAGCTGTGGGTGTGACATCCAAGGGCAGGTCTTTGATCCCTTGGTTTTCTTCCTCCAGGGGAAGCCAGCTACCATGCTGTCGGGACACTCAAGATGCCCTGTGGTGACCACATTACAGGAGAGACCTGGCCAGAACTTAGCACCAACTTGCTGGCCGTGTGAGTGAGCGCCTTGGAGTGGATCCTTCAGTCCCAGTAGAGTGGAGACTTTGGATGGTGCAGCGCTGGGTGATGCTTGCCAGCCGTGTGAGTGAGCGCCTTGGAGTGGATCCTTTGGCCCCAGTAGACTGGAGACTTTGGATGGTGCAGCGCTGGGTGACATTTGACTGTAACCACAGGAGATCCTGAACCAGAGCTTACTTAAATCCTCATGCACAAAACCATGAGGGATCACCAACTATGATGGTGATTTTGAGCCCTCAGCTGTGGGATGGTATAACCTATAGCAAAGGATTGCTAAGACAGAAAATCAAACCTCCCATTGGGTGGGGGAATAGCTCTCTTGAAAGAAATCTCCCGGGATCCTCTGTCAGTCTCTATACTTTCTATGGACCAGGGAGAGACTCTCTGTGGGGTCATTTTAGGTCCTGCTCAAAAGAGTGACCTGGAGGGACCAGCTCATCCTGGAAGAGAAAAGCCATCATTTTCTGGGTGGTGGGCTTCCCTGGTAGCTCGGCTTGTCAAGGATCCACCTGCAGTGTGGGAGACCTGGGTCTGATCCCTGGGTTGGGAAGATCCCCTGGGGAAGGGAGAGGCTACCCACTCCAGTATTCTTGGGCTTTTCAGCTTCCCTGGTAGCTCAGCTGGTCAAGAATCTGCCTGCAATGCAGGAGACCCCAGTTTGATTCCTAGGTTGGAAAGATCTGCTGGAGAAGGGAGAGGCTACCCACTCCAGTATTCTTGGGCTTCCCTGGTGGCTCAGATGGTGGTACTGATCCTTTTTGTACATTCAATTTTGTACCAGAGATTTAAACAAGCTACTTACAGATTTTTGCCACTTATTTTGATCATCTTTTGCATCTCGTTTAAAGACTTCATTTTAGAATATTCTGACTTTCATTTTTTTTTACCTCCATATATGTTCTGTGTCCAATTTGAAAATCAATGTGACCAATGCCTTGCTTAGGACATCCCCTCCTCCTCCATATTCTCAATGATAGCATCTCCATGAATTCATTTTGGAAAACATTCTGCATTACAGAACTTCATTGATTTAGTGTATTGGTGTCTCTACCACAGCCAGATTGGGTAGCCATGACCTTGGAAAACCGAGGAGTCCAGAACGGTGGGCAAATTCACTAGAAAACAGAAGTCTGGAAACCAGCCCATGTTCTGGGAAAGATCTTTTAGCCAAAGAACTCAAATCCGTGTTCAGATTTGCATGAGTAAAATTCAAAAGAGAGGGAGAAAGGGAGAGGGAGAGCGGGCGAGCCCACTTCTGCAATTCTGGACTAATTCTGCTACTCATGGATTTATTACTAAGGGCTGATAATTTATTTAGCATCCAATCAAAGACTTATTTCCACCCAACAGGGACCTGGGATTTGCTGGGGGTATCCGGGGAACTGAGGTACTCGCATCATTCTTCCTCTCCTAAGGTGTATGACCTAATGTCATGCTCGTGTCTTCTCTGTGCCTCAATGGCTTCCTCTGTGCGAGGCTGAGAATACCTGACACCCGGAGATAAAAGATCACAGGGCTTTGAAATGCTGTCAGTGCTTCACCTATTTGAGGTTTCATTATTATTTTGCCTTTTATATTTAGAATCGTTTTCTGGAAGAAGGGAGAAAAATGGCTTATCTGACTTTATAAAAACATTAAAAGTCAAATTAAAAAAAAAACAAGCCCTTGCTGATGACTGTTAAGCCAGTTTCTGTTAATTGAATCATATTTCCCCCCTTGATTTGCATAAAGAATGATGATTGGTTTCCATGGGGGCAGGGGGCTTGCAACAATGTGAAATCACACTCAGAAGTGTAGAAAATCTTTAAGCAGTTATTTTAAATACCCAAAAAAAAAAAAAAAAAGCCAGAAATATGAGTGTAACATGCCAGTGAACATACTGGATTCTTGGAAGAACGTTCCATGTGTGTGGTGGGGCTGCATGCTTTTGGAGGGAGGCAGTTGGGGGGGGTCCCCTTAGGTAATTAGGAGAGCCTCCCAATTCTGAAGGAAGTGAAATTCTTCCGCTCATCATGGGAAGATTTTTCTCAGGGAGGGAAATGTTGGATTGGCCAGAAATTTGTTCTTTTTTCCATACCATCTTATGGAAAGATCCAAACGAACTTATCAGCCAACACAAGAGCTGTGAATAAATCAGGGTTTGGTTGGGAGAACAAGAGCTACTCTGTAGCTTCTAGGAAAAAAGGGTTTTACTAAAAGGAATTAGGGGCAAGTAAGACTGTTGGAACAGCTAGAGGAGGAAAACTATTATGGCTGGTCTTAGCCTGAAGCAGCCAAAAGGTTCTCTTGAGCTCTCAGTCCCAAGTGTGTCTAGGAAGCAACAACCCGAAGTTCCTGGGCTACAGCAGGAAAGCAGGTGTTCTCAGGAGCCCTCTGGAAAGCTGCTGCGAATCTCACAGCCTGGCTGCTACTGCCTCCACCAAAGCAAACAGTCCCTCCTCCCCTGTGCTTTCCAGGATCAGATCTCTCACTGGCCAGCTCTGCCCAGGAACCACACAAGGAAAGGCAAGCCGGGAAATGAGCCCGGCTCCCTTTATGCAGCCAGGAGGTGAACTTCTCAGGGAGAGAGATGATGCTGGATCTTTCAAGACATCCCCACACAAAGGAGAATGCCAGGGCTCCCTGTGTTCCCATTGCCCGTATCATCTCCATGGACCCACTACCAAGGTTAGGAAGCAGGTCACATTCATATTTTAACCTTTTTAAAAAAATGATAAAAACAAAGCTCAGAAAAGTTAAATAGCCAGCCCAGGGCTATGCAACTGGTATGTAGCCATCAGGATTCAGACTTAGATCTACATAAGGGGAAACCCCATGCTCTTCTGGTGTTTTTTTACAGGTTGGCTGGTGGTTCAAACATTTGCTGTATCAGAGTCACCTGGAGGAATCACCCCACCCCCAGAGTTTCTGAGTCAGAAGGTCTAGGGTGGGACCTGAGATTTGAGTTTCTATTAAGTTCCCAGTTGATGCAGCTGCTGCTGATCTCGTGACCACATTTGGAGAACTCCAGAGCAGGGAGGCAACCCTGTTGTTCCCCGTCTCAATCTGCTGGTGCTCAGGTCAGGCAGGTCCCATAAAATACCACATTTGCTTGAATACTTTTCACTGCCCTTGCCTATGGTTCCCATCAAGTAGCCTAGATGCTATGCTTGGTTATGTGTGTGTGTTTTAGCTGTACAGCCTTAGCCTGTAATCGCATAGCTGAATGAAAATGAATGGGCTCATATTTCTGAGTGCCACCTTATTTGGAAGCCAGTGAGGGTCCCTGGCACTAGGCATATGTTCCTGACTGAACCAGAATACCAAATGAAATTTTCGAGCTGATTATTTATTATTTCATTGTGAGTTTTTTTTTTTTTTTTTAAGAAATCAACATTTGATAAGTAAATGGCCCAAATCTTGCTTTGGCATTCACAGAAGTCCCATTAGTCTTGATGAATTATTTGCTTATTCATTGAATATGTAATTTAATTCAATAGAAATTGCATGGCAATTTAGCAGACATTAATGAACAGATACTATCTCACAGCTTAATGAACCTGTCATCCTTTTAAGGTAGGGAAAATATTTAAGGAATTAACGATCAACTAGGAGGAAGGCTGTTCAGATATTCAATGGGTTTAAACAACTTTTATGAACTCTTTCAGGTAGAGACACACAGATTTCAAATACTCGTGTCAGTACCAGTGGGTAGCAGCAAGCTGTCTTTGGAGAAAGTCAGGAAGACCCAAGTGTGGACCCAAGCAATGTCTCTGACTAGCTAGAGGATACTAGCTTGTCATCTATTCCCTGGGGTCCTCACCTGTCTAATGGGGTTTCTAATTCTTATCTTCCAGGATCGCTGTGAAGACTAAATGAGTTAAAAAATGGATGTAAAGGTTCTGAAAGGTTGTTGATTCTCAACACAAGACTATTATTATTAGTTTATAATGTTACTGCTTATCTGAGCAATGATGTTCCTTTCTTTTCTTTCTTTCCTTCCTTCCTTTGTTCCTCTTGTCCTCTCTCCCTTCTTTCCTCCATTCATGAATTAAATAAATGTTTCTTTTTCTTTTGCATTTACTGGTTTATTAGAAAAGAGACAACTCAGCAAGAAGAAAATGAAGAGACATACGGAGGAGGAGGCTTGAGAGAAGAGCTCAAATTTGATCCTAGACTGAGCGACTTCACTTTCACTTTTCACTTTCATGCACTGGAGAGGAAATGGCAACCCACTCCAGTGTTCTTGCCTGGAGAATCCCAGGGACGGGAGAGCCTGGTGGGCTGCTGTTTATGGGGTCGCACAGAATCAGACACGACTGAAGTAACTTAGCAGCAGCAGCAAGCCAGCTCTAGGGCCCACACAGGTAACCATTCTGTCATACTACAAGGTCCAGGATGGATAAGCATGGTTCGACCTCATGAACTTGCTGTGTATTAACCACATGGCCTTGGGCAAGCTACTTTGCCTCACAAGTTCTCAGCATGTCCATCTGTACCCTGGGACTGACACACAAAATTGAATGAGTGGTCATGGGATCAAATGAAATAACAACACGGGATAGCTCTTGGTCAGCTGGAAGTTGCCAGAAGTCAGACTGGCTGTGATTTCTTCAGTGCCAGTGGGGCTCTGAGTTCCAACTGGTGTCAAGACAGAGAAGCTGGGATGATTAGCTGACAGTCAGCTTCCAGAAGACGAGCCGAGGCGGTAGGACTGAGATGCTATTTTTAGGGTGATCCTTGCAGCGTAGCCCACATTGTCCGTTCTCTCAGCTTCCTGCTCCTGTGGGGATGAGTTGTGTTGGGTGAGATTCTTTGCTTTTCCGTTCTACTCAGCAGGAATAGCACAGCAGACAGGGAAACAGAAAGAAAGATGGATGTTGGCTCCTACAGAAGATCTGCTCTGTTACTGGGAAGAGGTGGATCTTGGCGCTGACGCAGGTGGGCTTTCTCATTGGATCTAGAAGCAGTACCATCAACCGCTTCTCTCAGAAACATCAGAAACACCTCAGTTACTCCTTGTTCATAACAGACAGGACTCAAGTCAGCCCTGGACAGAGCTGGGTGTGGGCACAGCTTATGAGCATCTCTGAGTCCAGAGCCCTTGGATGGCGGGTTTTCCAGAGATGTGTATAAGAGACAGCTCCTCCCCTGTGCTTTCCAGGATCAGATCTCTCACTGGCCAGCTCTGCCCAGGAACCACACAAGGAAAGGCAAGCCGGGAAATGAGCCCGGCTCCCTTTATGCAGCCAGGAGGTGAACTTCTCAGGGAGAGAGATGATGCTGGATCTTTCAAGACATCCCCACACAAAGGAGAATGCCAGGGCTCCCTGTGTTCCCATTGCCCGTATCATCTCCATGGACCCACTACCAAGGTTAGGAAGCAGGTCACATTCATATTTTAACCTTTTTAAAAAAATGATAAAAACAAAGCTCAGAAAAGTTAAATAGACAGCCCAGGGCTATGCAACTGGTATGTAGCCATCAGGATTCAGACTTAGATCTACATAAGGGGAAACCCCATGCTCTTCTGGTGTTTTTTTACAGGTTGGCTGGTGGTTCAAACATTTGCTGTATCAGAGTCACCTGGAGGAATCACCCCACCCCCAGAGTTTCTGAGTCAGAAGGTCTAGGGTGGGACCTGAGATTTGAGTTTCTATTAAGTTCCCAGTTGATGCAGCTGCTGCTGATCTCGTGACCACATTTGGAGAACTCCAGAGCAGGGAGGCAACCCTGTTGTTCCCCGTCTCAATCTGCTGGTGCTCAGGTCAGGCAGGTCCCATAAAATACCACATTTGCTTGAATACTTTTCACTGCCCTTGCCTATGGTTCCCATCAAGTAGCCTAGATGCTATGCTTGGTTATGTGTGTGTGTTTTAGCTGTACAGCCTTAGCCTGTAATCGCATAGCTGAATGAAAATGAATGGGCTCATATTTCTGAGTGCCACCTTATTTGGAAGCCAGTGAGGGTCCCTGGCACTATGCATATGTTCCTGACTGAACCAGAATACCAAATGAAACTTTCGAGCTGATTATTTATTATTTCATTGTGAGGTTTTTTTTTTTTTTTTTTAAGAAATCAACATTTGATAAGTAAATGGCCCAAATCTTGCTTTGGCATTCACAGAAGTCCCATTAGTCTTGATGAATTATTTGCTTATTCATTGAATATGTAATTTAATTCAATATAAATTGCATGGCAATTTAGCACACATTAATGAACAGATACTATCTCACAGCTTAATGAACCTGTCATCCTTTTAAGGTAGGGAAAATATTTAAGGAATTAACGATCAACTAGGAGGAAGGCTGTTCAGATATTCAATGGGTTTAAACAACTTTTATGAACTCTTTCAGGTAGAGACACACAGATTTCAAATACTCGTGTCAGTACCAGTGGGTAGCAGCAAGCTGTCTTTGGAGAAAGTCAGGAAGACCCAAGTGTGGACCCAAGCAATGTCTCTGACTAGCTAGAGGATACTAGCTTGTCATCTATTCCCTGGGGTCCTCACCTGTCTAATGGGGTTTCTAATTCTTATCTTCCAGGATCGCTGTGAAGACTAAATGAGTTAAAAAATGGATGTAAAGGTTCTGAAAGGTTGTTGATTCTCAACACAAGACTATTATTATTAGTTTATAATGTTACTGCTTATCTGAGCAATGATGTTCCTTTCTTTTCTTTCTTTCCTTCCTTCCTTTGTTCCTCTTGTCCTCTCTCCCTTCTTTCCTCCATTCATGAATTAAATAAATGTTTCTTTTTCTTTTGCATTTACTGGTTTATTAGAAAAGAGACAACTCAGCAAGAAGAAAATGAAGAGACATACGGAGGAGGAGGCTTGAGAGAAGAGCTCAAATTTGATCCTAGACTGAGCGACTTCACTTTCACTTTTCACTTTCATGCACTGGAGAGGAAATGGCAACCCACTCCAGTGTTCTTGCCTGGAGAATCCCAGGGACGGGAGAGCCTGGTGGGCTGCTGTTTATGGGGTCGCACAGAATCAGACACGACTGAAGTAACTTAGCAGCAGCAGCAAGCCAGCTCTAGGGCCCACACAGGTAACCATTCTGTCATACTACAAGGTCCAGGATGGATAAGCATGGTTCGACCTCATGAACTTGCTGTGTATTAACCACATGGCCTTGGGCAAGCTACTTTGCCTCACAAGTTCTCAGCATGTCCATCTGTACCCTGGGACTGACACACAAAATTGAATGAGTGGTCATGGGATCAAATGAAATAACAACACGGGATAGCTCTTGGTCAGCTGGAAGTTGCCAGAAGTCAGACTGGCTGTGATTTCTTCAGTGCCAGTGGGGCTCTGAGTTCCAACTGGTGTCAAGACAGAGAAGCTGGGATGATTAGCTGACAGTCAGCTTCCAGAAGACGAGCCGAGGCGGTAGGACTGAGATGCTATTTTTAGGGTGATCCTTGCAGCGTAGCCCACATTGTCCGTTCTCTCAGCTTCCTGCTCCTGTGGGGATGAGTTGTGTTGGGTGAGATTCTTTGCTTTTCCATTCTACTCAGCAGGAATAGCACAGCAGACAGGGAAACAGAAAGAAAGATGGATGTTGGCTCCTACAGAAGATCTGCTCTGTTACTGGGAAGAGGTGGATCTTGGCGCTGACGCAGGTGGGCTTTCTCATTGGATCTAGAAGCAGTACCATCAACCGCTTCTCTCAGAAACATCAGAAACACCTCAGTTACTCCTTGTTCATAACAGACAGGACTCAAGTCAGCCCTGGACAGAGCTGGGTGTGGGCACAGCTTATGAGCATCTCTGAGTCCAGAGCCCTTGGATGGCGGGTTTTCCAGGACTAATCAGAGTGAATGAATGAGAAGCGTTAGGCTTGTGTGTCCAGGAGGTTCCTCAGCAGCCAGGGTTAAAGTGATTCTGTGTGGTGCTGTCTCTGTAAACTGGGTCAGTCGGTCAACCGGGCCTTTTTTATGCCAACCAGGCTGCCAGTATTTATGTTTAGGGTCAGATCTGGGACAGTAAAAAAGATCTGGGCAAAATAAATCCTTTCAGAACCTTTCTGTGCTGATATTGGCTACACAAAGGGTCTGGTGATCATTGAGAGGTTACACCATGGTGTTTTGCACAGTAACCTTCTTTGGCATATAAGTAAGCAAATGTAATAGAGGAAAACAAAAGTTCATTGATTTCCCCCCACTCCTTTAAATGAAAGGTAGATAAAGTGATTTTATATTTGAGGACGCCTTGCTGGCATATTGGAGCTTCCCAGGTGGTGCTCGTGGTAAAGAGTTTGCCTGCCAATATAGGAGATGCAGGAGACGTGGGTTCAATCCTTGGGTTGCAAAGATCTCTGGAGAAGGAAATGGCAATCAATTCCAGTTTTCTTGCCTGGAGAATCTCATGGACAGAAGAGTCTGGTGGGCTATGGTCTCTGGGGTCACAAAGAGTCGGACACAACTGAAGTGACTTAGCACAGCTGGCATATTAACCAATCAGCAGGAGTTAGAATAGATTTAATCCTCTAATCCATACTAATGTGGCCATTAAAAATCTTGTTTGTTTATTAAATCTATCTTTTTGACGTTTTTAATATAGTCCATCATATGCTGTGTCAGTGCTGAATAAAGATATTTGGCATTTATTAAATGCTTCTTTTAATTGTGCCAGGCACGGTGCTAAAGGAAACACAGGATCACATGATCTCATTCAGTCCTCACCTCAAATGTGTGAGAAGACACCTCTTTCAATTCCCATTTTACAGATGAGAAAGTTGAGGTACAGAGAGGCTCGATAATTTGCTGAAGTTCCTTTAGATCATCAGGAGGGGAGTCGGGGATTGACCCCCCAGTCATCCTCGGTGAGTTCATGCACTTGAACATCACACTGTAGGAAATGATGGGGATTCCTGCAGCTGAGTGGAGGGTGACCCCTCTTCAGGTGGTGACACGTGACAGAAAGGAGCCTAGCCTGGGCGGATGCCCCCTGTATGCTGAGCACAGAGCTAGGTTTCTGATCCATGACCTCATTTTGTGTCCTGAACAAATGCTTATGCGTTGATCCACCTCTGAGCATCGCCAGAACGTTCTCTGGAAACTGAAGTAGAATCTTGAATTTTCTTCATCTCCGATTTAAAATAGCATGGCAGATTTTCTGACCTCTAGACTTGGGGGTGCCAGTAAATTGGTTCATCTATTTGTTTACATCAATGATAATTTTTTGAGCATCTACAGTGCTATGGGTGATAGAGCTTTATCAGGAAATAAGAGAGACAAAGACTTCTTTCCTCAGCGAGCTTATAGTTACTATTTACCAGCACAGGGAATATCAGTCTCAAAGAGATAACCCTTTAATAAGTCATAGTTTTCCTGGGAGAGCTCTATAAGGCAATAATACACTTTAATACTACATGAAAAGTGCCGGGACAGAGGTAGAAAGCCCATTGGATCTCAGCGTGGTACCCAGTCTCCATGACAACCCCGAGAGGTCCTCATATTTGATGGCCTTATGTAGCTGGTCCCCTCTCCTGTGCAAAGGCTGACCCGAGAGGCATAAATGATACTGTAGGGACTTCTCTGGTGGTCCAATGGTTAAAACTCCACTCTTCCGCTGCAGTGAGTGCAGGTTCACTCCCTGGTCAGGGAGCTAAGATACCACACGATACATGGTACAACACCCCGCCGCCCCCCCAAAAAAAAAACATGATATTGTAGAAATGATGGAGCATGACTTACAAGGCAAGATCAGAAAAAAAAACTCTGTGGTTTTTGCCCTGTTTTTGGAATCATTCTCTCTAGTAAAAACCAGCTGCCCTGTCATAGTCATGAGGACATGTAAATAGTCCTATAGATAGTTCACATGGTGAGGAACTGACTTCTTCAATAAACAGCCAGTACCAATTTGCCTAACATGAATGAGTCATCTGGGAAGCAAGCCTTGTTACAGTCAAGCCTGCAGATGATTGCAGCCTGGTTCTGATCCAGAATCATCTAGGCAAGCTGCTCCCAAATTCCTGACCCATTAAAACTGGGAGATAATAACTGTTTACTGTTGTTTCAAGGCATTGGTTATGCAAAAGTAGGTAACAGAATCACTCAGGAACCCAGGCAGGGAAGAGTGGAGGTGGCCATCAGGAAAGGCTTCCTGGAGGAGGTGATCAATGAGTTTGTCTTGAAGGGTGAGTAGGACTCCTAAGTAGGAGTCAGTGTGGCTGAGAAAGAGTGTTAGGGTGGTGAGGGCCTTCCAGGCAGAAGCAACAGTATGTTCTATGTCCCAGATACTGTTCAGTTAGGCATAGAAAAAAAATGCCTGCCAAGCCTAGGCAAGAAATATACTTGATCTGGTGGTTTCTTGTGCACCGTCTACAGAATTGCCTCAGAGTCCTGGGTGCCCTCATGGGGTGGAGGCCGTGCAGGATGCAGTTGAAGAGGTTTCAGCTCCCCACATCCCAGAGTCTCACATCCTCCTGAATTTTGCTTCTCTGCACCAAAACAGCAGGATTATCACTTGGCCATCTTTTGGTCTTGCTGCCTGGGTGGGTGGAGAGGAGAAGACAGGGAACTTCTGAGGCTTGTGGCCCAGTGTGATGATTACTGGGGGCCTGAAATGCAACTAATCCGATGCTCTGTAAGTGTTCACTGCATGTGCTGTGTGTGCTAAGTCACTTCAGTCGTGTCCGACTCTCTGCGACCCTATGGACTGTAGCCTGCTAGTCTTATCTGTCCATGGGATTCTCCAGGCAAGAATACTGGAATGGGTTGCCATGTCCTCCTCCAGGGGATCTTTCTGACCCAGGGATTGAACCCACATCTCTTATGTCTCCTGCATTGGCAGGCAGGTTCTTTAGCACTGGCGCAGCCCCATGCATTGAATTGCATACCAGGCTTGAAAGATTCTGCATGACAAGAAGAATGCAAAACCAAAAAAAAAAAAAAAAAAAAGAAAGAAATACACATGAGTGAGGCAGATGGTTTCCATTGTGGTGTATTCTACCTGAGGTTGGAGCAGGGAGAAGTAGACAGCCGAGGTTTCTCAGCACCCACTGAATGCTGCCATCCCAGAATATAGACCCACATTTTCCAGATATTCCCAACATATGAAGAGAAGCCAGAAATTGAATTTTCATTGTAAAATCTAATTTTCAAAAGGTGACCAACCCAAACTTCTTAGTGGCCAAATGCCCCTCACTAGCAGCCTCTTGTTCAAGAGCTCTTTATGAGTCTGGGGGAAACTTAGCTTCTCTTGCATGCTGGCCACAAACCTTTGTCCTCTGCCTCCTGGACAGCCTGTGTCCCAGGTGACTGGTGCAATGATTAACTGTCTCAATGGTTTTCTAAAAGATGGCAAGTGACACCTGAACTCCATTGAGTTCCAGTGAGAGGAAAAGTCAGAATGAATGCCCGTGCAGAATTCCACACCACCTTGGCAAAGCTGTCTGTGGCCTAATACTCTTAGGGCAGAAGTGTCAGAGCAAAGTTGTATGATGCAAGATAGTTGGACACTTTGGACAGGAAGCCCTGCATGCATTTTTGAGGACAATGCCTATAGTTAGACTCCAGGCGTGGCTGCTTAAATGACTTTTTGAGATACTTGATGTGTGGCCATGGGAGGGTGCCAAGCTTCATCATTGTGCCCACTTGACAGATGAGGAAACTGAGTCCCAAGGAATTTTACTAATCTGCCCAAGGTCTTACAGTCAGTAAGAGACAAGGCAGGAATCTTTTATTGGTCTGTTCAAAGCCCACATCACTACCTACACTCCTGTATTTTCTTTCTGGCATCAAAAATGGGAGAGCATGAAGTCTCTGGAGTTTTCATTTGAGAGGAACTCAGCAGTGACAATCTGATTGGAAGCAGCGTTGGCCAGGGGGATTGTGAAACGGAGCATGAAGAGTGAGCAGTTTCTCTTTTTCTTAGAACGAGACACTTTGCTTTCCTCTGTCTCCAACCTCAAGTCACTCCCTTGGTGACATGATGGGAAGGGACCTAGTTATGAAAGGAATGTCAAGGACAGCCCATGTGTGAGATTTAGCCACCTGGTTTGTACTGAGCTTGCAAATTATAATTAGGTGAGTCAGAATGCTTTCCCTGTTGGACCATGTACTTTAATTTGTGGTAAGAGGTGGCATAAAGTAAAAGAAATGCTATGGGATTTAGAGCCTGGGAAGTGTGAGTTTCAATCCTGGTTTAGTCACTAACTCGCTGTGTGATCTTGGATGGATTGTATAACCTATCTGAGTCTCAGTCTCCACTTCTGTATGGGGACAGGAATCTTTAACAGGGTTCCCAGTGCCACAGCAGGCACTCAGTGAAACCTTGTTGAACGAATGAATGAATGAATGGTTAGTGGGGATGGCAGAGCAGATGGGAGTGAAGTGTTCTGGAGAGCTGCAATATGTGCAGGGGAGGGAGGGGACTGAGGACAGGAACTGGTGGCAAGAGCACCAGGTTTAGGAAACAGTGAAAAGCCCAGGACAGCTTCTTAAGGAGAAAAGTGTAGCCCAAGAGATGCCTGCACTGTGGTCCTCACCCTGATTATCTTTCCCGGGAGACCAGTTGCTCCTAGGTGCTGACACTAACAGTTTCTTTAAAAGACCCTTTCATCTCCAATCTCAAAGTGCTTTGCAAGCGTTAATTAAACCTCCAAACTGCTAGTGGGGTAAGTATTATTTATCCACCTTTCGTAGGTGTGGAAATCAGACACAAGAGAAATGATTTACCCAGGGTGATGCCTGGATGGGTACCTTCCCATCCTGCTTCTGGTCTTTCAAGCCAGAGTCAGAACACAGTTTTAGGAGAAAGCAGGAAAACAAAACCAGATCCCTTTGCTTTCTCCCTCCTGCACACTCATATATATAAGAAACAAAAGTAGGACAGAAAAGTAAGACTCATCATAAAATATTATTTCTTAGAGTTTTTTTTTAATGCATTCTCAAATGTATGTGTCTCTTCATAGTTTTTAAGAACTTGTGGGCAATGTGGTTGAGAAAATTGTTCAGCTAAGAGTTTCTCTGATATGTCAGATATAAGAACTCTACATCATATTTCTATCTATAAAATAAAAATCTTTCCTGTGTGTTGTCTTATATATGTGTGTGTGTGTGTGTGTGTGTGTTGGGAGGATTAAATGAGTGTGTGTGTGTATATATATATTTATATGCTGCTGGTGGTTTCAGTTCAGATCAGTTCAGTTCAGCCGCTCAGTTGTGTCCAACTCTTTGCGACCCCATGAATCGCAGCACGCCAGGCCTCTTAGTCACTAAGTTGTGTCCAACTCTTGTGACCTCCTGGACTTTAGTCCATCAGGCTCCTCTGTCCATGGATTCCCCAAGCAAGAATAATGGAGTGGATTGCCATTTCCTTCTCCAGGACACCTTCTCGACCCAGGGATCCAACCTACATTTCCTGCATTGCAGGTGGACTCTTTACCATTGAGCCATCAGCGATGGCCCCGTGTAATTGACTGTGTGTGTACTAAGTCATTTCAGTCATGGATGACTCTGTCCGACCCTATGGACTATAGCCTGCCAGATTCCTCTGTCCATGGGATTTTCCAGGCAAGAATACTGGAGTGGGTTGCCAGGTGATTGCTCCTCCTCCAGGGGATTTTCCTGACCCAGGGATTAAACCCATGTCAGGATTGGCCCCATGTTTCCTATATTGCAGGTGGAGTCTTCACTACTGAGCCGTGAGGGGAAGCCCTGATGTAATTGAGTAGTTCAGCCTTAATAATGATATCTAACTAATGATAACTAATAATACCTTTTGCTGGTTTAGCACTACAAGCTGTAGAAAATATATGCATTAACTCACTGGATAGTCACAACAGCTCTGCAAGGAGGTGGGACAGCTACTCTAGCATCACTCACATTTTAAAGATCACAAACTTGAAGCTCAGAAAAAGTAAATAAATGAACAATTTGCTTTTTGTGAGGCATAATGCCCATTGTTGATGATACATTAATGGACCTCACTCTCGGGCCCATCCATTTAGAATTTGCTTCTTGTGGGTTGTTTTTACCCAAGTCTCTATCCTCCTTAGAGTTTTTCAAAGTTCACTGCTGGAGTTTAGATTGTGGTGCACACCCCAGGCCTTCGGCACAAGCTGCCATTGGCTGACCTCTCTTTGCAGCTCACCAGTAGTAGGTAATGTTTATTTGCACCCCCAGTTACTATCAAAAAAAGAACAAAGCTGCATTTCTTTGCAAAGCATACTTTAAACTGGGTGACCATCTACTCGATCATGTAACCTGGGACCCTTTGAGAGTGAAAAGGGTGTGATTCATAATGACATTAGGATGACAGGTGTGTGCTGGGACTGTCCCTGGCTGACTGGGATGTATAGTCATCCTACCCACGAGCCATCCTTTTCCCTAATTGGATTTAGATTCTTCGTCTGTCCTCACTTTCTTCTGCATCATGTTCTTGTTCAGTTATTGGTCAACCACGCACCAGACACTGCTGTTCCCAAGTGCTGGGCTGCTGGAGCTGAAGCATCCTGGCTCCCTTCTGGAAGCACTAGGTGAATATTGACTAACTCCCCCGGATGAGCGGACATGAACCTGCTGGTAGCTTTCATTGGCCATCTTCACATTGGTTAATGAGTAATCAAAGGCTATGTTCCTGGAGGGCAGAGGCCTTATCTCCTCTGCCTTCCACAACACGTGGGTCACACGGGAGTGTTTTGTCCACATACACCGCCAGGCAAGCCTTTTCAAATGATGGAAACCAGTCCCTCCCAGAACTTAGAAGCTTTCGGCTAATGATTCCCTGCCGACCCTCCACTTTCAAATGCCTTTTCCCCTCCACTCTCCCTTTGTGTCTGGTGTCTTGCAATGCTCATCACACAGTCATAAATTATTTGGGAACACTGGTTTAATGCTTGTTGGGCCAGGAGTTGGGGGCTGGCCCTCAGTGTCTAGCAGAGGCCCTGGCTGGTAGCAATCTTCACTGCATGCTTGCTGGCTGGCTGATTGGCTTGAGGTTCAAGGAAATGGACAGCCTCTGATGAGAACCTGGGCTTCCTGGGTGAGTAGTGGGGTGCAGGCAGAGGCTGGAGAGGGGCTCACAGATTTGGGGCTAGATGGAGAGAAGGTGCTTGAGTGGGACATCCACCTGGAAGGTCTGGCTCAAGGAAGAAATGAAATGCCCCTTCTCCCAGGAGCTCCCCAGGTAGGTGGGGTGGCTGTGCCCTGGCTCCACCCTCCACCCCTCTGCCATACCCACAGGCAAGTCTGCAACAGCTAAGTAGAGATACCAAATAGGGAACAAGACTTTCTGTCTGGACTGAGCGTGCTCAGTTGCTAAGTCACATCCAGCTCTTTGTGACCCCATGGACTGTAGCCCACCAGGCTCTTCTGTCCATGGGATTCTCCTGGCAAGACACTGGAGTGGGTTGCCATGCCCTCCTCCAGGGGATCTTCCCGACCCAGGGATCAAACCTGTGTCTCTTGCATCTCCTGCATCGGCAGGCAGATTCTTTACCCCTGAGCTGCCTGGGAGCCCTGGACTGAGCGGAGGCCGCGTTCCCAGGATTCCAACTGTCACAGTGAGAAGCGCCGGAGCTGCCAGCAACCAGGTGTGCAGAGCTCAACCCAGCCGGCACAAAGAGTGTTCCCGCCACACTCACTCGTCTGGCAACCCCAAGCTGGCTCTTTTCTCACCTTTACCACTCTGGGACTGGTTTGCTAAATTTGCTGCAGGGCTATACCTGCTGAGCAGTTGGCCCTGGATGGGGCTTGTTTCAGGGAGATCTTTGATGAGGGCTCTTGACTCTGTCACTGGAGGAGGAGGTGGCAACAGGAAGGGCTGGGTCCCCAGGAGCCAGAGAAGCAGGGAGCTAGAGTTGCAGTGAGGGGCTGCCACCCTCTCTGGGGGGTGTTAGGCAGCCTATTTCACAGGCTGTTGTGTCTTATGACACTCAACCTGAATGGTACCCGTAGCCCAAATGCTTGAGTTCAAACCCCATCTCTGTCTCCTGCTGGCTGTGTAGCGATGGTAAATTATTCTTTCTTTCTCAGTTTCCTCATCTGAAAAATGAGGATGGTAACTGAAATCAGCTTACCAGTTTTCTGAGAGGGGGAAGGGGCTTAATACAGGTAAAGACCTTAGGCAAGTTTCTGGCACAACGTGTCAGTTCAAAGTAAAGCACAGAAATCTGCCTGGGGCCTTTCCCCACATGCCCTGCGTGTCTGTGAACCTTTATTCTTATCGCACTTCTGACCTGCCATGACTCTGCCTCTCCTTCTTTCCTGCTGTTGTTCAGTCACTAAGTTGCATCCGACTCTTGGCGACTCCATGGGCTGTAGCTCTCCAGGCTCCTCTGTCCATGGGATTCTCCAGGCAAGAACAGTGGACTGAGTTGTCATTTCCCTCTCCAGAAGATCTTCCCAGACCCGGGATAGAACCCATGTCTCCTGCACTGGCAGGAAGACTCTTTACCCACTGAACCACAAGCAAGCAGCAGATAACCAACAAGTTTTGCTGAATAAATGAATGAAGAAATAATTCAGTGAGAGAGGTGATTAGGCTATGTCTAGAAGGAGAGGTAGGGTTTCCCTGATGGCTCAGTGCTAGAGACTCCACCTGTCAATGCAGGAGACACAGATTTGATCCCTGGTCTGGGAAGATCCCCTGGAGAAGGAAATGGCAACCCATTTCAGTATTCTTGTCTGTAGAACCCCATGGATAGAGGAACCTGGAGGGCTATAGTCCATGGGTCGCAAAGAGTCAGATATGACTTAGTGATTGAAAAACATTTGCCAAAAACTAGTCAGAGTATATTGTAACAAATCAACAAAGTCTCTGCCCTCAAGAAGCCGGTACTTCTAAGAGCAGGAATGATGTAGAACAAAGCATCCTTACGCCTAGATTTCCTGAACCATCCCCCTGAATCACTGTGTAATTACAGATGCCTTGAAAGATAATGAAGTATTTTATTTTCAGGATTCTGATAAGCTGTGGAAAGAAATTGTCTTGAATAATGAAGATTGACTTTTTCCTTGACTATTTTTTCACTGTAAATATTTATATACTACTGCCCAGATGTTGGGGGAACATTTTTTTAAAAAATGTGATATCATTAATCTGCCTTTGTTATGTTGCATGAGTGAAAACTTAGAAAATTAAAAACAATTATTAAAAAAAAACAAAATAAAAGAAGAAGCCCATAGTCCTGTGGAGTGGATAAAGTGGAAAGATAAAAACTTAAGTCAAATAAAAAGTCTTACATTCCCTTAGAGAGGGGTGGAGATTGACAGAAGGCATTAAAACTTAACAGGAGAAAGTTTGGAAGGCTGCCTGTAAGAGGTGCCATTTAAGCTGGCTTGGAAAAGATGGGTCAGATAATAATAACATAATGATAACAGCTCCTATTTTTGAACATTTGCTCTGTGTCCTGTATTATATACTGTTCATGGATTATTTCTGTGAAACATACCCCAGGAGACAGTTCTGTCATATCCTTCACTTTATGGATGAAGAAACCAGAAATTAGTCATCCAAGGTCTCAGAGCTGGTGAGTGAGGAATCAAGATGTGACCCTAGGCTGTCTGGTGCTCGTGGATGACTGAGCTTCACTGAGAAAGGGCTGGCCTCTTCATGCTGGGACTCTCTCCTGTGAAGATCCTGAGGTTCCTCATCCCAGAACTGCTGCGTCCCTGGAATGTGTGTGGCACTGTGCTTTGTATGGATCGTGTGCGCACCAGTCATCCCAACCCTAGCTGGTCTGCAATGGATGTTTGTAAATTGAATAGCAATGAGCGATGCCTGCGGAGTGCTTTCCAGATGGTAGGCCCTCTTTTAAGATCTTACTGTGCATTAACTCACTTATTCCTCACACCCTATGAGGGAGTACGATTTTTTTTTTAGGTTTTATTTTTTTTATTTACTGTTGGCTGTGCTGGGTCTTCATCGCTATGTGGGCTTTTCTCTAGCTGCGGAGAGCAGGAGCCAGTCTTTGTTGCAGAGCGTGGGCTTCTCATTGACACGGCTTCTCTTGTTTTGGAGCACAGGCTCCAGGGGGCATGAGCCCAGTAACTGTGGTTCCTGGGCTCCAGAGCACAGGCTCAATAGTTGTGGCACACGGGCTCAATTGCTCCACTGCATGTGGGATCTTTTCTCTAGCTGCGGAGAGCAGGAGCCAGTCTTTGTTGCAGAGCGTGGGCTTCTCATTGACACGGCTTCTCTTGTTTTGGAGCACAGGCTCCAGGGGGCATGAGCCCAGTAACTGTGGTTCCTGGGCTCCAGAGCACAGGCTCAATAGTTGTGGCACACGGGCTCAATTGCTCCACTGCATGTGGGATCTTCCTGATCAGGGACTGAACTCATGTCTCTTGAGGGAACCAGAAAGGTTTAGTCACTCAGTCGTGCCCGACTCTTTGTGACCCCATGGACTGTAGCCCCCCAGATTCCTCTGTCCATGTGATTCTCCAGGTAAGAATACTGGAGTGGGTTGTCATGCCCTCCTCCGGGGGATCTTCCTGACACAGGGACTGAACACAGGTCTCCAGCACTGCAGGCAGATTCTTTAGCATCTGAGCCACCAGGGAAGCCCAAGGCAACCTTGAAGCAGTAGTTGTTGCATCTTAGGGGTGGGGGTGGAGACCTGGATACCCTCTCCTGGGTTTGGAAAATACTGGGCTGATTTGTCCTTGAAAAGATTCAGGAAGCATCTGTATTTTGCTGCTGCTGACTCAGAGAATTAGGCTGGCTGACACTGGGGACTTTCTAAGCTTGCTTGTATCTGCATGTATCTATGGGAACAAATCCAGTGAAGCCTTCTAGGAGGCCAGGCGTAGGAGACCTCACCGTCAATGGAAGACCTCAGGTTCACAGAAGACGGGAGTAGAAACGGCCCCTTTCATTCCCTGCTGGCGTGTCTCTGTTTCCCCTTCACTAGATTAGAAGCTGCTCTGAAGGCAGGAACCAGGTCTTACTCTTCTTTCTGGACTTCCATCCCATCCAAGCACCCGCCATGGCACTCAGTATATAGAAGGTGCTGTAAGCAGACTAATAAAGTGAAAAGTGATGAACATAATGTGACTCTCATGTACATTCCCTTGTGGTTCGTGGCCGGGATGCTCCGTGTCTTGGGTGGGAGAATGCCACTATTCAATCTGCCTCTCTGGGCCTCAATTCCTACTGTTACGAGGATTAAGTGAGGTCATACAGAATTTAGAAGAGTACTTGGCACTTGGTAAATATTCTGCTAGTGTTAACTACCCTTAATATTATTAACATAAAGCTGCTGCTGCTGCTGCTAAGTCACTTCAGTCGTGTCCTACTCTGTGCGACTCCATAGACGGCAGCCCACCAGGCTCCCCTGTCCCTGGAATTCTCCAGGCAAGAACACTGGAGTGGGTTGCCATTTCCTTCTCCAATGCATGAAAGTGAAAAGTGAAAGTGAAGTCGCTCAGTCGTAACCGACTCTTAGTGACCCCATGGACTGCAGCCTACCAGGCTCCTCCATCCATGGGATTTTCCAGGCAAGAGTACTGGAGTGGGGTGCCATTGCCTTCTCTGAACATAAAGCTAGTATCCTCAAATCATTTGCTGCATATATTAGGAGTCAAGGAGACCCTGATTTGAGTCCTAGCTCTTCTTCTGTGTCTTGGGTGATTTTCTGCATCTCTGTAAGCCTTGATTTCTACATCTGTACAGTGGGGATAAAGTTTCTACTCTATGGGATGCTGAAGATATGCCTGTAAGGCCCTTAGTTTTGGGCAGACACATAGGAGTGTTCGGCGAACATCCTTGGTCTTGATGAGGCCCATGGAGATGACAATTAAGCTGTGAGTTTGTGGCCCGGGTCCAGTTTCATATGTGATTAAACAGGGACCAAAGAAGCCTGCGGTTAGTTTTAGGGCTACTGTCCTCTGGCTATAGTCTAATTGTACTGAGGACCCTGAAAATAAATGGTGAATGACCCTGTGGGCTCCCCAGGTGGCACTGGTGGTAAAGAACCCGCCTGCCCATGCAGGAGACACGGGTTCAATCCCTGGGTCAGGAAGATCCCCTGGAGGAGGGCATGGCAACTCACTCCAGTGTTCTTGCCTGGAGAATCTCACGGACAGAGGAGCCTGGCCGGCTACAGTCCATGGGGTAAAAAAGAGTCAGACACAACTGAAGTGACTTAGCACACATGCAGGCACGAAAGACCCTGTAGCAGGGCACCCACCTTGCCCTCCCAAGCTTTCCTACCCAGAACCTTCTTGGCCCCCAGGAAAAGGTGTTTCTTATCTGCTTCCAGGTCTCCAGGCATTTGAACATTTTGATTCTACAAATGCAGGGCTCTCTGAATTGTCAACTAGTACCTTTCTTTATCCTTTATTGGGTCTTGCAAGCTGCACCAGGCCACCATTAGCCAGTCATTTCAGGACTGGTCTCTCTTGTACTATGGAGGGCTCCCTAGGACTCTCCCTTTTGGGAGACAAGCCCGAGAGGAGGGGCAGAACCCAGGATGGTTTCATTTTATTCTAGCAGCAGCATTGCCTGCTGCAATAACACTCAGGCTAAGGGGATGAAAAATGCCTCTATGCCTTCTCTGCCTTTCCCCCCATCCTTCCCCAAGCCGTTGGAGCCACGTAGCCCAGCTCTGGGCCGTTTGCAGGCCCAGCCGTGGTGCTTTATGAGGGTGACTGCCCTGCGCGGGCTGGAGTGGCTGGCCCTCCCCGGGCTTGAATAAAAAACCACAAGCCATAATACACATAAAACCCTAATGTGCCTTCAAAATTACCTCATCTTTTATTTAGAGGTTATTCCGCCCTTGTCTGCCTTTATCGCTCTTTATGTGACTGAAGTGGGCGAGCGGCGCGGAATGAGGCCATCTTGGTGGCTGAGGGAAGGCAGGTTTCCGGGTAACTCCGCGAGGCCGCCAGGCCCCGGGGGCCCTTCATCTCAGCCGCCCCTCCCCTCCCTGCAGCCAGCTGCTGCTTCCCTCCCAGGTCCGCTTTTTCACACTGTCCTTCCAACTGCGGATTTTATTGTCTTTCTCAGGGAGAGGAAGCTGCCTTTCGAGAAGCTGCGGGTCTGGAGTGGGCCCTGGCTGAGCCCGAGGCCTGGCCCTCCCAGACCAGGGCTTTGGTTTGGCCTTTTCGAGTCCTTGTTCTCCGAGCTCAGGATCCTTGACATTTAAAGGCCAAGAAGAGCCATGATTTATTCTCCAGCTCGGTTCGGAGGAGAGGGGCGGGGAGGATGGAGAGGTTTGATTTTCCTCAGCAAATGTGGCAGTGCTCAGACTCTCGTGTGTAAGATCCTCTGGAGGGCTCGTCGGAACAGCGAGACCAGAGCGCCTGACTCTGCAGGTCTGACATTCCACGCGTCCAGTGAATTCCCAGATGATGCTGTTGCTATGGGTCCGCGGACAATACTTTGAGAATTACTGGTTACAGAGATTAGTGAAGTAAGGTGAGGGAGAGATAAACGTGTAGATGTGTATGTGAGAGAGACAGAGGCAGAGCGAAAGACAGACCAGACAGAGACTTTATTTTCTGAAGACAATTTTCCCATCTAGGGTAATTCTTTATTTGCTAAGTCGTGTCTGACTCTTTTGTGACCCCATGGACTGCAGCCTGCCAGGCTCTCTGTTCATGGAATTTTCCAGGCAAGAACAATGGGGTAGGTAGCCACTTCCTCCTCCAGGGGATCTTTCTGACCCAGGGATCGAGCCTGCATCTCCACGTGTCTCCTGCATTGGCAGGTGGATTCTTTACCACTGAGCCACCTGGGAAGCCCGAAAGATGGGCTTAAATGATAGCAAATTTTATTCCCTATTTTCAAACTGGGAGGTCCAGGAACATATGGTTAATGCAGCTGAAAGATCTCCACAGAGATTTCAGATGGTTAGCGATTCTCAGACTGGGGAAACGTCTTTAGCCTGGTCCTGCATCCTCTCTATTTCACAAATCTTTGATATTAAAGAGAGCTCCAAGGACATACTGGTCATGCTCTTCAAGAAATGTAGCATCATGGTTGGGAGCCCAGAGTCCAGGGTCAGACCAATGGGAGGTCAAGTTTGTGATCTTGGTTGAGCTAGGAAACCACTCTGAGCCTCAGTTTCTTCAGCTGTCAAGTGGAACAGCATCAGTACCAACCTCAGTGGGTGTTGTAAGGATTAAATGAACTCCTGCAGGTGAAATCTCCCACCATTGTGCCTAGGACATTGTCAGTCTCAACAAAATGTGACTGTTATTATTGTCAGTATGTTATCTTGTCTGAGCTTCTCTTAGTGTTTCCTGAGATTTGATGAGCGCCTATTGAATACTATGTGCCAAACTTCTTTCTACTAGTTATTTTATGTAACCACCTAAATTTGTTGAAATAGCCGTACCATCTTCTTTTTACTGATGAAAAAACATTCAGAAACGTTAAGAAATTTGCACTGGTTATTTAGACGTCAGAAAGCTTACAAGTGATACGCTGAAGATTACGCCTAACCTGACTGGTTCCCTCCCCTCTCGGCTCTGCTGCTGGGGAGCTGTGTGATGTTAGATACTATGCTTCCCATCTCTGGCCCTCATCATATAAGAAGAAAAAGGACTGGGTTTTCATGATGAAGTGAGAGGTTCCTTACCAGGGCTTTAATACTAATAGCTAGAGGCCTGTGGTATTTCCTGCAGGAAAATGAGGATTTTCACTTGACCTAAGCAGGTTTCCAGTGTGTCATCATGAATTCAACAGTTTAACAAATATCTCTTGAGCTAGAATCTAGCATGAGTCCAGCACTGTTTTTGTTACTGGAGATGATACAGTGAACAACACAAAGGAAGTCATTCCCCTCCTTGGGTTTTGGTTCTACTTGGAAGATTTGTAGCCATAAACATATGCTCCCTCAAATGTATACTGTAAGCTCAGTCAAAACCCTCCTTTTAAAAAATTTAATTGTAGGATAATTATTTTAAAATATTGTGATGGTTTCTGCATACATCAGCATGAAACAGCTATATACATATGTTCCCACCCTCTTTATCCCTCTCCCACCTCCCTGCCCCTCCCGCCTCTCTAGGTGGTCACAGAACACCAGCTTTGGGATCCCTGCATCATATAGCAAACTCCCATTGGCAATCTCTTTTACATACGGTAATGTGTATGTTTCAATGCTGTTCTCTCAAATCATCCCACCCTCTCCTTTCCCTACCATGTCCAAAAGTTTGTTTTTTATGTCTGTGTTTCCTTTGCCACCCCACATTTAGAATCTTCAGTATCGTCTTTCTAGATTCCATATATATGCACTGATATATGATACTTGTCTTTTTCTTATCGACTAACTTAACTCTGTATAATAGGCTCTAGGTTCATTCACCTGGTTAGAACTGACTCAAATGCATTACTTTTTATAGCTGAGTAATATTCCATTGTGTATATGTACCACAACTTCCTTATCCATTCATCTGTTGATGTATATCTAGGTTGCTTCCATGACCTAGCTATTGTAAGCAGTGCTGCAATGAACATTGGGGTACATGTGTCTTCTTCAACTGCGAAAACCCACACTTTCTTAAAGTGTCAGTGGCTGTGTCCACCATAGTGTTGGGTGGATTCTAACTTAATTTCTTCCCATCTTCTTATGAGCTTAAAGTTACAGCGCTGCATCCAACACTAACTATATTCAAGCAGTATATAAATTAGCTCATCTGTGCTTTGATTCCAGAAAAGTCTGTTAGCCTTCCTTCCATCAAAAGGTTCTGACAATGAGATTCCAGTAACATGGCTAAAGATGATAGAAGATGAAGAATGTTTTTAAAAAATGTCTTGAACTTTAAAAGCAGCCAATTTTTGGTTATCCAGGTAATAAGTAGAGGGACCAGTTATAATGCAGCAGTTATTTGTGAATGTGTTTGGCATAAGCAGTTATACAATAAATGCCTGTTGAACTAAATTAAATCTGCTTATAAAAAGCCCACAGCATTTTGGTCTTTAGCTGTTGGGCAGTTGCCAATGAGGCCTACAGTTTCTTTTTGTTTGTTTTTGTNAATAAGTAGAGGGACCAGTTATAATGCAGCAGTTATTTGTGAATGTGTTTGGCATAAGCAGTTATACAATAAATGCCTGTTGAACTAAATTAAATCTGCTTATAAAAAGCCCACAGCATTTTGGTCTTTAGCTGTTGGGCAGTTGCCAATGAGGCCTACGGTTTCTTTTTGTTTGTTTTTGTTTTTCAGTTGTGTTGGGTCTTTGCTGTGGTGCCAGGGCTCTTTAGCTGTGGTGCATGGACTTAGTTGCCCTGTGACATGTGGAATCTTAGTTCCCCGACCAGGAATTGAACCCACGTACCTGCACTGGGAGGCAGATGCTTTACCACTCCACCACCAGGGAGGTCCCAGTGAAGCCTACTGTATTTGCTTGCCTGATCTTGCTCTCCTGCATCTCCAGGAGGGCACCCAGGACAGCATTTGTGCCTGGTCGGGGCACACTCAGAGGAGGTGTCAGGACACACTTCATAAAGTTGGTCTTTGAGCTGAGGCTTGGAAGATGAATGGGTCGTATTCACTAAAGACAGAGAAAAGGGTGATCCAGGTTCCTTAAGCCGAGGTGCGGAGGCTTGAGAGAGCTTGGAACCTCAGGGAACTGCAGTTCTTGGGAGAACTGGAGTAAACAGTATGGAGGGGTGAATGTCAGAACTGGGGAGAGTTGCCGAGTGTGCAGAGAGCTGGGCGTGGAAAGTCAGGAGCCATATCTGGAAAGTCTTGTCAGCTCCAGGAATCCCCAGAAAAGAAGCAAAGGCGGGGGATCTTTGGGACTGTCAAGCAGAGGAAGATGGTGACCAGATTCTGGCCCTGGCTGCCGTGTAGGCACTGGGGAATCTGTGTAGTCCTTACTTTTCAAGTTGCCCCATATTCTGCCAGGAAATGGTTTGAGGAGTGTGATTTGTGAAAGCCCGATGGTATCTGGGTTACACTCCCCTCTCCCGAGTGGGCCCGTGGGGTGAGAGAGGGCTAACAAATAGGCCTTTCATCAGCAGCAAGCTGTGGGTGGCCTCCTCCAGCCCTGCTGCTCCATGACTGTGGCTTCAGGATGGGGGAGAAGGAAAAGATGGTCTCACCAACCTCGGATACCCTAGTGTCTGCCCCCAGGGGGAGGCACTGAGGGCGTCCAGTGGTCAGGTGTAGCGGAGCGTTGCTGCACGAATAACCTGGGGCAAACCTCAGGCCTCCAAGGGCAAGGAGTGAGGGCAACAGCCAAGAGCAGGCCAGTGAGCACAGGCAGCAAGGCTGGCGCTGGCGATGAGGACGAGGCGTGCTAGAAACGCAGCAGGGAAGCAGGGGGCAGGGCGGTGGGATGATGGAGGCACCAATCATCTGATGGGACGATTCAGATACGAAGCCAGAGAACCAGGGAGGGGAAATAGCGGAGTGTGAGGGTCAAAGGAGGCGTGTCTGGGCAGTGGAGATGGCAGGGCAAAGGCCGGGAGGTGGAGGCAGGTTTGGGGGGCTTCAGAAGAGGGCAGGGTGGCAGCCACAAGGTACAGGAAGTGGGGGCAACATGAGGGGAGGTACTTGAATGACCTGGGACCCTGTTCACAGGCGGGGGTGGGGGCGACTGGGCTAAGACTAAGTGTGGAGGAGTTTGAACTGGGAACCATGTGATGGGATTTATGCTGCAAGGGGTCGAACTGGCCGCTGTATGGGGAATCTGCGAGACCGGAAGCAGAGACACCAGGAGATGGCGGCTGAGGAAGTTCAGGGGGCCTCAGGAGGGATGGAGGGGTGAGCTGATCAGATCGGGGTTTTATGTTGAAGGCGATCCAAGGGGTACAAGATGGTGCTCTGTCAACCCACCAATATTTTTTGGGCACGTATCACGAGAAGGCAGAAACGAGGTCATGTGCGTTCTGTCATCAAGGAGGTTGCATTCTTCTTAACAGAGAGAGACACACAGCAAAGTGGACCAAGATAGAATGAGAATCTAGAAGGCAGAAGGCTAAGAATGACCTACACTGAACGGCATTTAGGCTGAGTCTTCCTTTCTTTTTTAATATTTATTTATTTCGCTGTGCATGCCCTGAGTGTTGAGTCAGTAAGGCATGTCTGACTTTTTCTAGCCCATGGGCTGACCCAGGGATCAAACCCATGTCTCTTACACCCCCTGCATTGGCAGGCGGGTTCTTCACCACTGGGGACACCTGGGAAACCCTTATTTGGCTGCGGCTGGTCTGCAAGCACGCAGGATCTTCAGTCCTGGTTGCAGTATTCGGGATCTTTAGTTGTGCCACGCGAACTCTCGGTTGTAGCTTGTGGGAATCTATTACTAGTTCCCTGACCAGGGATTGAATCCTGCCTTGGGAGCTCAGAACCTTAGCCATTGGACCACCAGGGAAGTCCCTAGACTCTCTTGAAGAAGGTGTGGGAATTTGCAACCTGGCCAGGAAGCAGAGGAGAAAGGGCACCCCAGCCAGAGGGAACACCTGGGCAAAGGTATAGCTGCTTGTTCAGTATCATCTTCCCTTGTGGGGAATCTGAGAATACTGGGTCTACTTGTGGTTCCTGATGGTATTGTCAGTGCCTGGCTCCAGAAACACTGCTATTTGATGGCTAAAAATCAGCATGGTATGTTTGGAAAACGGTACATTGGCTTATACTCTGGAGCCTGAAGGGCTTCCCTGATGGCTCAGGGGTAAAGAATTCACCTGCCAGTGTAGAAGACACAGGAAATGCAGGTTCAATTCCTGGGTTAGATCCCCTGGGGAAAGAAATGGCAACCCACTCCAGTATTCTTGCCTGGAGAATCCCATGGACAAAAGAGCCTGGTGGATTACAGTCTATGTGGTCACAAAGAGTCGGACATGACTGAGTGACTGTTAACTGGACCCTTAAATGCGGTGAGGCATTTTAGGGGTCCAAGTTCTCTGTATTGAGGGGCTTTGTGGGGTAGCTGAGGGGACCATGAAGTTGTGTGGGCCCAGCCCTCGACGTGAGATTAGAGAAAGACCAAACATGCATGCATAGGGTGCCACTGTGGAGGCGATGGGATTATAGCCCCCCCTCGCTCTTTGGGGCTTCCTTTGAACTTGGAGACAAATCTTGGGAGACTGAAGGCAGACGAGGCGGTGTCTGTCTTGCTAATGAGTTCTGATGAGAGCAAACAAGGAGCTTTTGAAGCTGTCCTTGAAGATGATCGAGAGGTTCTGATGAGCCTTCTAAAGCATTCGCTCTGGAGCTTTGAGGAAGATGGAGTGGATGATGCAAGATGGGGGTTGAGGGCAACGGCAGTCAAGGCTGCTGCAAGCATCTGCTGTGATCTTCCCTGGGGAAAACATTCTTTGGGACCTTTTGAGGGTTTCCCTGATACCTCAGTTGGTAAAGAATCTGCCTGCAATGCAGGAGACCCTGGTTCGATCCCTAGGCCGGGAAAATCCCCTGGAGAATGGATAGGCTACCCACTCTAGTATTCTTGGGCTTCCCTTGTGGCCCAGCTGGTAAAGAATCTGCCTGCAGTGTGGGAGACCTGGGTTTGATCCCTAGGTTGGGAAGACCCCCGGAGTAGGAAAAGGCTACCGACTCCAGTATTCTGGCCTAGAGAATTCTACGGACTGTATGGTCCATGGGGTCACAGAGTTGCTTACAACTGAGCAACTTTCACTTTCACTTTCCTGTTTTGAAACTTTTTATTTTGTATTAACAATGTTAACAGAGCCAATTAACAGTGTTGTGATAGTGTCAGGTAGGCAGCAAAAGGATTCAGTCACCAATCAATGGACATGAACTTGGGCAAACTTGGGGAGATGGTGAGGGGCAGGGAAGCCTGGAATGCTGCAGTCCACGAGGTCAAGAAGAGCCGGACTCGGCTTGGTGACTGAAAAGCAACGAAAGCCATGTCTACAGTCCCCTCTGTCCTCCCCTCCCATACAGGCTGCCATATAACACTGAGCAGCGTTCCCTGTGGGGACCTCCATTCTTGTCTCCACTGGTTCATCCCGGGCTCTCACGAGGGGAGACCCTAGGAATACGTAAGAGAAGTTGGAGGAGGGAGAATGGAGAAGGGATGAGCCATAAATCCCCAACCTGCAGAAGCTCTGCCAGCCAGCCCTGCCTCCCCACGCACAGGCCAACCTGGCTGTTTTGGCAGCAGGCATAGGAACTGGCCCTGGGCGAGTTCCCCAGGTAAAAGGTGCAACCTGGGCGTGGGCTGGTTTCCTTGTGAAGGCTGCTGCTTCCCCTCAGGCTCCCCCACGCTGCTGCTGAGTAATCTGCAGGCTGCAATCTGTTGGTGGAGGAACTCTTTCAACACGGAGTGTCAGGCTCCCAGGTACACAGGCTCTGTGTGTGCCAGGAGCCGGGCCTGTGTCCCTCTTCCAGGGAAGCCTCCCTCCCCGCTGGCAAGTGGTGCCCCCGCCCTGCCTCCCTGCCTCGCTCTTTTAGGCTGCCCTGTCCTCCCCTGGGAACCAGGTCAGGGGACCCGCTGCCAGGTGTCATGGGGCATGAATCAGGTCTGAGCGGGAGGGTTAATTGGATGATTTCTCTGGTCGATAGCCAATCTCTTACACTCCCCATGAGGGAATTAGGAACCTGAGTATGTGATGGATCATCTCTTTGTGGCAGAAGTTTAGGTTACTGGAAACCACATTTTGGCCAAGAATGACTCAGCGGAGTTTTCCATGCTCTTCGTGAAGAGTTTGGGCTTCCCTGGTGGTGCTGTGGTAAAGAATCCACCTGCCAATGTGCAAGACGCAAGTTTGATCCCTGCATTGGGAAGGAAATGGCAACCCACTCCAGTATTCTTGCCTGGGAAATCCCATGGACTGAGGAGCCTGGAGGGCTGCAGTCTATGGGTCACAAGAGTCAGACACGACTTAGCAACTACACAACAGCAACAAAGTGGAAAATTTAATTTCATGCAGGTAGGTGATTTCAAAGGGGTGAAGGCTGGCTGGCATTTCAGCTGGTGGCTCAGCAAGGCAACATAACCCTCTGATTGGCCTATGTTTTCCAGGTTAATGGATTTTCCAAGGCACCTTGACTTGTGCTGAGGAAGAGGGTAAGGCATTCAAATGGTTCATATGTAAGACCTGACAACTTGTGAACTGGGTTTCTCTTCTATACACATGTCAGTTTGATTCAACAGAGCATTACTAGGCCTCATGGATGCCATTAGTCAGAGTGATAAATCCTAGGGATTTGGTAAGGGCAGACACTCAGTCCTGCCCTTGGGAAGTTAGCTCATGGTTCAAGGCTGGACTTACACACAAATAAACAAAGAAATGATGGTGCAGCATGATCAAAGGGTAAGGAAGAATTCATTCTATTGAATAAAGCAGGGAATCAAGGAAGGCTTCCTGGAAGACGTGAAATCTCACATGAGTCTGGAAGGATAGATGGAAATGAATGCTTTCCAACTGTAGTCTTTTTGGTGATCTCAGGCTTGGCCTCTTGTCATACTGGCTTTGAGTGTGAACAATTAATTCAACTGTAGCATGAACAGAAAGGAGAAAGCATTCACTAACACTGCAAGTAAGTTTATCCCAGACCTCTTAGTAATTTTTTTCTCCTATAGGTCTGTTGATGGGGTTCATGGTCTTTGCCCTTCATGAGGTGGTCCACAGTGTGAAAAATGTGAAAGGCCCTGGATGAATGAATATCTGATAAGTATGTAAGTTGAAGAAAGTCTGTTGGGCCTTGAGTTAGGATGTTAAGTTATGTAATTCTTTTGACTTTCCTCTTTTAAAATTACTATGAATTCCTCCAGGGAAAGGACAGTTTCTTACTTCTCTGCCTTCCAAACCCAGCCCATGCCTCTCATCTCATTTCACAAATGTGGAATATACTTGTGGCTTTCCTTGTGTCTCTGTTCCCAGGTAGAATCCTGAGCCTATAGCTCATGCTCCATTTTTGGGAATGTCCTTCTCCGGTTCTCCAGGTTTAGAAGTCTGGATCCTTCTTGTTTGTTCCAATAACATAAAGGCCATAATATTCAAAGTGTTTCCAGACCAACCTTTCTAATTATTTGGCTAAGCCAATTGGAAGGACAGGCTTCCCGGGTGGCTCAGTTGGCAAAGAATTCCCTTGAAAAGCAGGAGATGCTGATTCAATCCCTGGGTAGGGAGGACTCCCTGGAGAAGAAAATGGCAGCCCACTCCAGTATGCTTGCTTGGGAAATCCCATGGACAGAGGACCCCGGCAGGCTACAGTCCATGGGGTTGCAAAGAATAGGACATGACTAAGCGACTAAACCAGCACCACCTTGGAAGGACTCTCCAACTTGCTTCATTTTGACTGAAGTTCTCCAGGCCTGTACATGCAGACTGCATATGTAATCTCAAAGGGGCCCCGGCACAAGAGGAAATCCGGTAGATGCCTGGCTAAACTAGGGCCCAGCTGGAGACCTCTGGCCTCAGACAGAAAAATTCTATTTAAGGAAGAAAAAAGAGCCCAACCACCTCCTCTGGCTCCATCAGATCCTTCCAAAGCTAGGAACTGGCTGTGAATCTCCCTGTTTCTACCACTCTGCAAGTTGGACTTTGCAGAGGGTGAACTTTTCTGGAAGAGGGGCAGACGAGGAGAAGAGATGTGCAGTTTGCTGTTGGCATCATCTTTATCAATAAGTCTGGGTGCAGAATTGTGGAGCTGAGAGAGGAGAAGAGACATCAGAGCGCGCATGGACTGCCTGAGTTCTGTCTGTAACTGTGCATTCAGTGTAGAAGCAGCATGCCAGTCATGACGAAGCCAGCTCTGTGATGGACATTAGGGTGTACAACTGTGAGATGCAGTCCCAGCTTCCCCAGTCATTGCTCAGTGGCGGGGAGAGAGAGATGCCAACACACTGGCAGAGGGGTAGAGGGAGTGTGACCCTGCCATTGGAAGCCATGGTGAGTTTTTGGGCTTCTGAGCTGAGTCCAGAAGGANCCCCCTCTGTCCTCCCCTCCCATACAGGCTGCCATATAACACTGAGCAGCGTTCCCTGTGGGGACCTCCATTCTTGTCTCCACTGGTTCATCCTGGGCTCTCACGAGGGAAGACCCTAGGAATACGTAAGAGAAGTTGGAGGAGGGAGAATGGAGAAGGGATGAGCCATAAATCCCCAACCTGCAGAAGCTCTGCCAGCCAGCCCTGCCTCCCCACGCACAGGCCAACCTGGCTGTTTTGGCAGCAGGCATAGGAACTGGCCCTGGGCGAGTTCCCCAGGTAAAAGGTGCAACCTGGGCGTGGGCTGGTTTCCTTGTGAAGGCTGCTGCTTCCCCTCAGGCTCCCCCACGCTGCTGCTGAGTAATCTGCAGGCTGCAATCTGTTGGTGGAGGAACTCTTTCAACACGGAGTGTCAGGCTCCCAGGTACACAGGCTCTGTGTGTGCCAGGAGCCGGGCCTGTGTCCCTCTTCCAGGGAAGCCTCCCTCCCCGCTGGCAAGTGGTGCCCCCGCCCTGCCTCCCTGCCTCGCTCTTTTAGGCTGCCCTGTCCTCCCCTGGGAACCAGGTCAGGGGACCCGCTGCCAGGTGTCATGGGGCATGAATCAGGTCTGAGCGGGAGGGTTAATTGGATGATTTCTCTGGTCGATAGCCAATCTCTTACACTCCCCATGAGGGAATTAGGAACCTGAGTATGTGATGGATCATCTCTTTGTGGCAGAAGTTTAGGTTACTGGAAACCACATTTTGGCCAAGAATGACTCAGCGGAGTTTTCCATGCTCTTCGTGAAGAGTTTGGGCTTCCCTGGTGGTGCTGTGGTAAAGAATCCACCTGCCAATGTGCAAGACGCAAGTTTGATCCCTGCATTGGGAAGGAAATGGCAACCCACTCCAGTATTCTTGCCTGGGAAATCCCATGGACTGAGGAGCCTGGAGGGCTGCAGTCTATGGGTCACAAGAGTCAGACACGACTTAGCAACTACACAACAGCAACAAAGTGGAAAATTTAATTTCATGCAGGTAGGTGATTTCAAAGGGGTGAAGGCTGGCTGGCATTTCAGCTGGTGGCTCAGCAAGGCAACATAACCCTCTGATTGGCCTATGTTTTCCAGGTTAATGGATTTTCCAAGGCACCTTGACTTGTGCTGAGGAAGAGGGTAAGGCATTCAAATGGTTCATATGTAAGACCTGACAACTTGTGAACTGGGTTTCTCTTCTATACACATGTCAGTTTGATTCAACAGAGCATTACTAGGCCTCATGGATGCCATTAGTCAGAGTGATAAATCCTGGGGATTTGGTAAGGGCAGACACTCAGTCCTGCCCTTGGGAAGTTAGCTCATGGTTCAAGGCTGGACTTACACACAAATAAACAAAGAAATGATGGTGCAGCATGATCAAAGGGTAAGGAAGAATTCATTCTATTGAATAAAGCAGGGAATCAAGGAAGGCTTCCTGGAAGACGTGAAATCTCACATGAGTCTGGAAGGATAGATGGAAATGAATGCTTTCCAACTGTAGTCTTTTTGGTGATCTCAGGCTTGGCCTCTTGTCATACTGGCTTTGAGTGTGAACAATTAATTCAACTGTAGCATGAACAGAAAGGAGAAAGCATTCACTAACACTGCAAGTAAGTTTATCCCAGACCTCTTAGTAATTTTTTTCTCCTATAGGTCTGTTGATGGGGTTCATGGTCTTTGCCCTTCATGAGGTGGTCCACAGTGTGAAAAATGTGAAAGGCCCTGGATGAATGAATATCTGATAAGTATGTAAGTTGAAGAAAGTCTGTTGGGCCTTGAGTTAGGATGTTAAGTTATGTAATTCTTTTGACTTTCTTCTTTTAAAATTACTATGAATTCCTCCAGGGAAAGGACAGTTTCTTACTTCTCTGCCTTCCGAACCCAGCCCATGCCTCTCATCTCATTTCACAAATGTGGAATATACTTGTGGCTTTCCTTGTGTCTCTGTTCCCAGGTAGAATCCTGAGCCTATAGCTCATGCTCCATTTTTGGGAATGTCCTTCTCCGGTTCTCCAGGTTTAGAAGTCTGGATCCTTCTTGTTTGTTCCAATAACATAAAGGCCATAATATTCAAAGTGTTTCCAGACCAACCTTTCTAATTATTTGGCTAAGCCAATTGGAAGGACAGGCTTCCCGGGTGGCTCAGTTGGCAAAGAATTCCCTTGAAAAGCAGGAGATGCTGATTCAATCCCTGGGTAGGGAGGACTCCCTGGAGAAGAAAATGGCAGCCCACTCCAGTATGCTTGCTTGGGAAATCCCATGGACAGAGGACCCCGGCAGGCTACAGTCCATGGGGTTGCAAAGAATAGGACATGACTAAGCGACTAAACCAGCACCACCTTGGAAGGACTCTCCAACTTGCTTCATTTTGACTGAAGTTCTCCAGGCCTGTACATGCAGACTGCATATGTAATCTCAAAGGGGCCCCGGCACAAGAGGAAATCCGGTAGATGCCTGGCTAAACTAGGGCCCAGCTGGAGACCTCTGGCCTCAGACAGAAAAATTCTATTTAAGGAAGAAAAAAGAGCCCAACCACCTCCTCTGGCTCCATCAGATCCTTCCAAAGCTAGGAACTGGCTATGAATCTCCCTGTTTCTACCACTCTGCAAGTTGGACTTTGCAGAGGGTGAACTTTTCTGGAAGAGGGGCAGACGAGGAGAAGAGATCTGCAGTTTGCTGTTGGCATCATCTTTATCAATAAGTCTGGGTGCAGAATTGTGGAGCTGAGAGAGGAGAAGAGACATCAGAGCGCGCATGGACTGCCTGAGTTCTGTCTGTAACTGTGCATTCAGTGTAGAAGCAGCATGCCAGTCATGACGAAGCCAGCTCTGTGATGGACATTAGGGTGTACAACTGTGAGATGCAGTCCCAGCTTCCCCAGTCATTGCTCAGTGGCGGGGAGAGAGAGATGCCAACACATTGGCAGAGGGGTAGAGGGAGTGTGACCCTGCCATTGGAAGCCATGGTGAGTTTTTGGGCTTCTGAGCTGAGTCCAGAAGGATACGTGGAGGTTGCCCAGAGTGGGAGTGGGTGGGGAGACTCCAGGCAGAGTGATCAAAAGTGGAGGGGCTAGGAAGAGATACGTGAAACTTGGCATGGTGGGGTGGGAGGTGAGGAGCAAGGAACCACAGGTGAAGTCAAATCATTCTGGATGGAACAGGAGAGCGAGGTGGGTTTATGAAGGTACCTGCTCCGCCTCCAGAGGTCATATTCCATATCGTGACCTGTCAGTGAGGGGCGGGCAAATAGACAATTTTGGAGGCAGCCATTTTCACTGTGGAACCCTCTGGCCATTGGAATTCTGAATAGTGATCATTGTGTTTCTACCTGTAAGGCATTAAATAAATATCAGTGATGCTGGGAAAGATTGAGGGCAGGAGGAGAAGGGAATGACAGAGGATGAGATAGTTGGATGGCGTCACCGAGTCAATGGACATGAGTTTGAGCAAACTCTGGGAGATAGTGAAGGACAGGGAAACCTGGAGTGCTGCAGTCCATGAGGTTACAAAGAGTCAGACATGACTTAGGGACTGAAGAAGAAGAAACACATATCAAAATGTTTTCTCATGCATCATGCATCACAGGCAGCCGAGGAGGACACAGGGCAAGAGAGAACAGGCAACCACTCACTAGCTAGGTGCTCTTCCAGCTGCCACTAAAGCTGGCTGAATGTCAGTCTTCCTATCTATCAGGTGGGGATAATGACACTTCCCTCAGCTGGTGGCTGCAAGGTCTGAACAAAATTACTGCATGGAGGCCCACAGGAAGCCCCTGATGCCCCCCTCACTGTACTGTTTTCCAGATGGGTAAGAGTCCTTAATCTCTCTACCAGTCATATCAGGATGTTCATCCTAAGACCCATCCTCCCAACTCCCCAGATGAAGCACCTGCTGCTCTCGCCCAGTTTAGCAAATGAATCCTTGTTCATGCCTGTGTCATAGGGGCACTGTCTTTGAGAAGGCTAAAACTGGGTAAGTGTCCCAGGCCAGCAATATACATTTCTGCGTGATTTACAAGTTCTCATGGAGGAGGGGGGCACTTCCCTGGTGGTCCAGTGGTTAAGACTTTGTGTTTCAATGTAGGGGGTGCTAGTTTGATTTCTGGTCTGCGAACTAAGATCTCACATGACTTGCAATCAAATAACCAAATCTCAAAACACAAAGCAATATTGTAATAAATTCAGCGAAGACTTAAAAAAAAATGGTCCACATCAAAAAATCTTTGCAAAAACACAAAGTTCCCTTGGGTATCCTTGTTCACTTTGTTCCCCCCTTACTCCAGAGCCTTGTGTAATATTGCTGCTCTCTGTGGCCTGATGACTTGTGTTCACCAGCTTCCACTGGCCTCCCTAAGTCTGACTTTGCATTTCTAGTTAGACTTTCCCTTATCTTACTGTTCCTCTGAGCCTCAGACTTCATCTGCTTCTATTGTTTTGTGGGCAGGAACATATATCAAAATGGGTTACAGGTGACAATAACAGAGATTGTGTTTTGGGGTTGAACCCCACGCTCTTCAGTCAACCATGTCCCTGTTCCTAGTGATGCCCCAGGCTGGTGTTCAAAGGAGTCCTGGGTGCTTTCAGCCTCCTACACTCTCTCCTCTCCTCTGCTTCTTGTCATGAAATTCAGACCAACTAGAGATGCTTGGTCTAATCTCCTGAAGGACTCCTCATTATGGCCCTATGAGGCTGGTGTGTTGATGTTATCTGGGAGAGACTGTAGTTATTGTGATGAGGAAAGTAGAAGAGAGAAATGGAGTCCGTACTGATCAAATGTATAATCAGAAGGCATCATTGAGGCCTGATGAGGCTGTTCAGGGTGTATTTCCCTTGAGATGCTTCTTGAAAGACAGCAGCTTGAAAGAAGGAGCAAGATGACGTTCATGGAGATAGCATTTCAAAAGGGAGCGTAGGTACAACTAAACTAAGCTCAGAGTAACCGAAGAGGAAAGTGCACGTTAAAAAAAAAAAAGAAAAGAAAATCATCAAATGCCTGTGAATCTTATGAATGGCAAATTCTCTCTGTAAAGAATGTGTTTGTGTTTTGAGTGACTAAGACTCCAGAGACAAGTTTAAACACATAAGCCCAGTTTAAAGGTAAATAAGATAATGTTGGAGGAAATTCACGACACAATGTTCCTTTTTATCTAACACGTTTCCTTTGAAATTCAGAATATACATTGCTTAAAAATGACACAGCAGCTAACACATAGTGCACTGAACAACCTTTTTCATAGCATCCTAGCAGTGGAAATGGCTTCCGAGGGAATTGCTTGATGTCATTCATGTGGTTAGGGAAGCAAATAGAGATGTTCAATATTTCTTTATGGACTGAAGTAGGAGATACACCTAGCACTGTCTTCAGAAGTCAGAATTAGGCAGGAAAATAATAAACATTCATTTATTTAATAAATATTTATTGAGCCCCTACTATGTACTGGCATATTGTCCCAGTATGTATTTTTTTACTTGTTAAATGTAAACGGATTTAGGGAAGGAAGTACTAGGGTTCTAAAGATAAGTTAGTACCTGGAGGTCAACTATAAAACCCCAGAGGTTCTTAGGTGGAGCAAACCAGATCATTTTAACCAGTGTGGTTCCTCCTTTGATGCCAAGGGCAGTAACCCAATAATGAACTTTGAGGTGGGTCTTGTATGTTTATGATCCATCTTAATTTAAAAACAGCCTGCAATGGACTTAGGGAGAGAATGAATACTTCTAGAGACAGAAAGGTCTCCATGCCTTACACTGTGGCTGGCTTCAGGAAGCCTTTGCATTTTGTTTGCTGAGTTCTTCAGCGACAAGTATTTAAAAGCTGGATAGATAGACGGTTGGTGGTGGTTTAGTCTAAGTCATGTCTGACTCTTGTGATTCCATGGACTGTAGATAGGTAGATTAATTGATTGAGCTGCTGCTGCTGCTGCTGCTGCTGCTGAGTCGCTTCAGTCGTGTCCGACTCTGTGCGACCCCATAGACGGCAGCCCACCAGGCTCCCCCGTCCCTGGGATTCTCCAGGCAAGAGCACTGGAGTGGGTTGCCACTTCCTTCTCCAATGCATGAAAGTGAAAAGTGAAAGTGAAGTTGCTCAGTTGTTCGATTCTTTGAGACCCCATGGACTGCAGCCCACCAGGCTCCTTTGCCCATGGGATTTTCCAGGCAAGAGTACTGGAGTGGGCTGCCTTCACCTTCTAATTGATTGAGCTAACACTGGTTTATAACATTATATGAGTTTCATGTGTAATTCCATTCTGTTTCTACTTCTGTGTACACTGCAGTGTGCCCACCACAAAACTTTAATTTCCATCCGTCACCATCCATTGACCCCTTTTACCCATTGTGTCCACTCGCCCATCTGCTCTGGTAACCACTACTCAAGTCTCTGTCATCTGTATTTTTGTTTGATTCATTTATTTGCTATTTGTTTGTTTTTATATTTCACACATGCGTGAAATGAGTGAAATTATATGGCATTTGTTTTTTTCTGACTTATTTCACTTAGCATAAAATCTTCAAAGGCCACCCATGTTGTCACAGGTGGCAAGACTGCATTTTTTATGGCTGAGTAGTATTCCACTGTGTGTGTATATATGTATATGTATATGACGCATCTTCATTCAGTCATCCATTGATGGACACTTAAGTTGTTTACATATTGTCGCTGTTGTAAAAAATGCTGCAATGAACATAGGGGTGCATCTATAATTTTCAAATTAGTGTTTTTGCATTCTTTGGATGAATACACAGAAATGGAATGGCTAGATCATATTGTAATTTTATTGCTAATTTTATGAGAAATCCCCATATTGTTTTCCATAGTTACATTTCCACTAACAAAGTACAAGTGTTCTTTATTCAAGTTCGTTTGCTTTCTGTTACAGACAGAGATAGACCACATTTCCCAGCCTTCTTTGCAGGTAGGTGGGGCATGTGGGTGGCATGATGGATGCTGCTTCTAGGCTTGGCTCTCATATAATCCTCTACGCCTCTCTGGCTGAATATTGAGCATCCCACAAGGAAGAGTGAGGCCCTAGGGAATGGTGGAGCCTCAGGATGGAAGGAGACTTAGTCCTTGAAACAGGTACACTGGAGTCTTCTGGACCACACACAATGAACTGAGGTGTGACTGAAAGATAAATTGTGTCACTTGGTAATGTCTGGAGATGGTTTTGGAGTCACGAATGGGAGACAGGACATATTACTGGCATCCAATATGTCAAGGCTAGGAATACAGCTATACACCCCACAACCAAAATAGCATATGGACAAAAATGTCAATAGGATCACTGAGACTTTGAGAATTACTACAGCAGCTACATCATTACATTCCTGAACTAACACGGTGGTGAACTACCATGGTAGGATGATTTATATATACATTCAGCAAAGTCTTGAGGAACTTCCCTGATGGTCCAGTGGTTAAGAATTTGCCTTCCAATGCAGGGGGTGTGGGTTCAGTCCTTAGTTGGGGAGTTAAGACCCCACATTTCTCAGAGCCATAAAACCAAAACATAAAACCGAAGCAATATCAATAAAGACTTTAGAAAAGGTCCACATAAAAAAAAAAATCTTAAAAAACCTCAAAGTCTTGAGCATGCACTATGTGCCAGGTAACTCTCCAGATACTAGGATATAGCAGTGAACAATCTGGGCAAAAATATTTGCTCCATTGTCACATTCTATAGTGAAGTGAAGTGAAGTGAAGTCGCTCAGTCGTGTCTGACTCTTTGTGATCCCACGGACTGTAACCTACAAGGCTCCTCTGTCCATGGAATTTTCCAGGTAAGAGTGCTGGAATGGGTCACCATTTCCTTCTCTGGGGGATCTTCCCTAGCCAGGGATCGAACCCAGATCGCCGGCATTGCAGGCAGACACTTTACCATCTGAGCCATTCTATAGTGGAGGATGGCAAATAATAATATTTCGCTCAGTCGTGTCTGACTCTTTGTGATCCCACGGACTGTAACCTACAAGGCTCCTCTGTCCATGGAATTTGCCAGGTAAGAGTGCTGGAATGGGTCACCATTTCCTTCTCTGGGGGATCTTCCCTAGCCAGGGATCGAACCCAGATCGCCGGCATTGCAGGCAGACACTTTACCATCTGAGCCATTCTATAGTGGAGGATGGCAAATAATAATATCACTCAAATAAAATATATAGTCTATCAGTGATAATAAATGATATGAAGACAATAAAATGGGGTCTGGGGGAGGGATGACTGTATTAAAATATTTTATTGAAACTTAACTCATTGTTGTAAATACCACATGAATCTTCACCCATATCCAGCCTAGTCCTCTTTCCCTAAGCCTTAGGGTCATCTGTCTGTTGGACACCTTTACTTGGATGTCCTCAGGCACCTTAAACTCTGTATGCCCCAAGCCAAATTAATAATCTTCATAGAAGGGGCCGACAGAGGCCCCTTCTTTGCAGGTAGGTGGGACATGTGGGTGGTATGATGGATGCTGCTTCTAGGCTTGGCTCTCATATAATCCTCTACAATTATAGAGGATAAGATGGTTGAATAGCATCACCGACTCAATGGATAGGAATTTTCACAAACTCTGGGAGACAGTGGAGGATGGAGGAGCCTGATGCTGCAGTCCACGGGGTCACAAAGACTTGGACACAACTTATTGACTGAACAACAACAAATTTTGTTTTATACCTCAGTTTGATTTTGTCTGCTAATCTTGATTAAGCACAGAGTCACATCCATCCAATCCCCCCAATTTGAAGTCTGGACTCTTCTCTCACCTTCACCATTACCACCAAAATCATATGGAATTTACTTTAAAGTATTTTTTGAACTTTTTCCCTCTTCTCCATCACAGTCCTAGTTCTGACTCCCACTATTCCTGCCTGGAACAATCATAGTAGCCCATGAAATGGTTTGGCTAAAAATAAAACAGACTCAGAGAAAGCATGTCAATTGCCCAGGCACACACTGCGAGTAAAGGCAGTGCCATGATTTAATCTTGGTTCTCTCGTGTTCCCAAGTCCCACTCCTCAGCTCCTCAGCCTTCGAAGATCTTGTCCAGATCTCATGGTGCCAGGAAACAGGGAGGGTTGCAAGGGCCCCTGCCTGTGGCCTCTGCCCCTGGTCATGCTGAGGCCACATAGGAGCCACAGCCAGCGCTCAGCTAACCCATCTATGGTTGGAAGCAGAATTATGTTGGATCCATTTACAGGCACACCCCAGTTTATACTACTTGTGAGCAGAAGAGATCGTGTATTTCATAGCACTGCATTACTTGCAGATTTCTCTGTAGATGCAAATAATAACACTGGGGTTCCCCATTTCCCAGGCTTCCTGTTTGCATGATGAGGGAATTCCATGGATGCATCTCTCACATGCACTAAGGAGTGCAGTTTGGAAGAAGGACTGGGCAGCATTGTCTTAGCAGCTTTCTGCCTTGTTGGGGGCAGCCTGCCTAGGAGACCCACTTTCTCTGGCCTCCACTCTGTAAGCTCACTGGGGCACACTCTGCCTGCTCTAGGGACACCCCAAATTTTCCAGCTCAGCCAGGAGGGGTGGTAAGTCTGCCTAACTTGGGGCGCTGAAACAGCACACTGGCTTGTAACACTGTAGCTCCAAAAATTAACTCTCCTACTTGATTTATCAGTAACACATCCCCATCTGGAAGATGGTTTGATCTCCATCAGAGTTTTCTATGTGTTATTTCTCCATTGGTTCTGAACTTAGGAAAGGAAATGGCTCTCTCTCCTCCTCAAGTCAATAATCACAGAAATAAATATCAAAATGGATTCTAAGAAAACAGATATTATTTCAGTAGGTGTTTAATATGTACTTACTCCCAGCTAAAACCTGTGCCTGATCTCAGGTTACAGATGTGAACAAGACACAACTGGCCCTCAGGGGGCTCACAGTCCACCAAGGGATTGCTAGGTAAAGAACTAGATTTTTAAAAAGAATGTTTTAAGTGTTCAAGATGAAGATAAACAGAACAATCTGGGCCCAGAGTGTGGGCACATGGCCAGTCTTGGAGTGGTCAGTGTGGAAGATTTTAGGGTATCGTTTCTGGAAAAGGTAGAATCTGACCCAAGACTTGAGGAGTTAATTATGCCAAGAAGGAGGGGAAGGAAAGATGCTCCAGGAAGAATCAACAGAATGGGCATAAAGTATTGAGAATAAAATTCTTGACAAGAGAGGTAAAAACGAAGCTGGAGAGAGAAAAGAGGCTCAGATTATGGAGGCTCTCATATGCAATGGAAGGAGTTAGGATTTCTGTTTTTAAAATAGCAGGTAGAAGGTGGTGATCTTGAGTGATTTTAAAGCCACGTGATTTGATTTCCATAAATGGATGTTAGAAGGCCTAGGAAGGGAAGCCTGGGGGCAGGGACACCAGGGTAAGTGTGTGGACTGAATGAGTTAATTCATGTCAGATGCATACAATAGCACCTGTCATAGGTACAGTAGGATATAAACTATTTGCTGTTGTTGTTGTAGGTACTTCCCTGGTGACTCAGACTGTAAAGAATCCGCTTGCAATGCGGGAGACCTCTGTTCGATCCCTGAGTTGGGAAGATTCCCTGGAGGAGAGCATGACAACCTTCTCCAGTATTCTTGCCTGGACAATCCCCACGGACAGAGGAGTCTAGCAGATTACAGTCCTTGGACTCACAGTCAGAAATGACTGAGTGACTAATCACACACGCCCATGCAGGAGACACGGATTTGATCCCTGGGTCAGGAAGCTCTCCTGGAAGAGGAAATGGCAAACCTCTCCAGTATTCTTCCTTGGAAAATTTCATAGACAGAGGAGCCTGGCGGGTTACAGTCCATGGGGTCCAAGAGTCGAACATGACTGAGCACATACAAATTGTTGTCTTCAGGATGGTCTAGGTCAAAGGTCAGCCAACTTTTTCTAGATAGAACCAGATAGGAAATTTGTTAGGCTTTCTGTGCCATTAGGCCTACTTTGCAATTCCTCAGTTCTTTTGTTATGTCATGAAGGAAGCCATAGATAATATGTAAATAAAGCAGCATGGCTGGGTAGCAATAAACTTTATTTCTAAAACTACAACCCTCAAGCTATTCTTTGCCAATCCTTGGTCTAGGTTATGCTGCAGTTTCAATCCCCAAAGCTTATTGGTTTATGAGGGTTACTCTTATTTCTATAATTATCCATCAGAACGGGCTAGGTTATGCTGCATTAACAAACAGCTCCAAAGCTTTAGTGATTTATCTGTAGAAGGGTTTTGTATTTGCTCACACTGCGTATCCACTGTAAGTTGGCTGGGAGCTCCACCCCATAAGTCCTTGCTTTGGAACCCAGGCTGAAAAAGCAGCCAAATATTTCTGGCCTCTGAGGGACAGGGAGAGAGACCTTTGGAAGGCCCTGAAGCAGTGATTAAATGAGCCTGCCCAGGAGTACAATCGGCAAATCCACTCACAACTCATTGGCAGCACCAGGCACAGGGACCCACCCAATCACAAGGGGCCTAGAAAACGCAATCCTGCCTCCTGCCCCCAAATCAGGGAGCTGGAAATACTTGGCAAGCATCACTGTGACAATTTCCACATTATTATTACCTACGACGAAGCTTCTAAGTAGACATGTGACAGCTCTGGCCACACGGAGGAAAGATGTTCTCTCAGTGTAATTCCAAACTATTAAGGCAGAGAAGTGATCAGCTCAGCTTGAGCCAGAAGCGCATATCTGGTTCAATTCACCAAGGCAGCGGCAAGGTATTATATCATCAAGTATGGTTGGTGGGAGCCCTTTGTTTGGATGGGAGGGGGTGGAAAAAATTAAAGGGATTATTTTAAGTTGGGCAATTGCTCCAGTATTCACCAACCTTAGTAAAGTGGCAAATAACTGCAGTTCAGCTTTCTGTGAAGGGAGTGGGTAGAAAGACAGGGTTGTACATAAGTGAAAGCAAGGAAGAGCTGTCTCAGGAAAATGGGGCACAAGTCCTGGGTCTGTGGCTAACCAGGCATCCGAACTGGGCTTGCTGTGGTTCAGTTGCTCAGCCGCGCCTGACACTTCGTGACCCCATGGACTGTAGCCTGCCAGATTCCTCTGTCCATGGGATTTCCCAAACAAGAATCCTAGAGTGTGTTGCTGTTTCCTTTTCCAGTGACCTGGGTTAAGACACCTCAAAAACTTTCGGTGCCTCTTTTTCCTTTTCCTTAGTAAAATGGTAGAGAAAACAAGAATAGAGTTCTGAGAAAAATGAAGCATGTTAAGATGAAGGTCATGCTTCATTTTTCCAGAACACCGTGTTTTTTCCCTCTCAGTTCAGTTCAGTTCAGTCACTCAGTCATGTCTGACTCTTGAGACCCCATGGACTATAGCATGCCAGGCTTCCCTGTCCATCACCAGCTCCCAGAGCTTGCTCAAACTCATATCCATTGAGTTAGTGATGCCATCCAACCAGCTCATCCTCTGACGTCCCTTCTCCTCCCGCCTTTTATCTTTCCCNACCTTAGTAAAATGGTAGAGAAAACAAGAATAGAGTTCTGAGAAAAATGAAGCATGTTAAGATGAAGGTCATGCTTCATTTTTCCAGAACACCGTGTTTTTTCCCTCTCAGTTCAGTTCAGTTCAGTCACTCAGTCATGTCTGACTCTTGAGACCCCATGGACTATAGCATGCCAGGCTTCCCTGTCCATCACCAGCTCCCAGAGCTTGCTCAAACTCATATCCATTGAGTTAGTGATGCCATCCAACCAGCTCATCCTCTGACGTCCCTTCTCCTCCCGCCTTTTATCTTTCCCCGCATCAGGGTCTTTTCCAATGAGTCAGTTCTTCGCATCAGGTGGCCAAAGTATTGGAGTTTCAGCTTCAACATCAGTCCTTCCAGTGAACACCCAGAACTGATTTCCTTTAGGATGGACTAGTTGATCTCCTTGCAGTCCAAGGGACTCCCAAGAGTCTTCTTTAACACCGCAGTTCAAAAGCATCGATTATTCGGCACTCAGCTTTCTTTATAGTCCAACTCTCACATCCATACATGGCTACTGGAAAAACCGTAGCTTGGGCTAGACGGACCTTTGTTGGCAAAGTAGTGTCTCTGCTTTTTAATATGCTGTCTAGGTTGGTCGTAGCTTTTCTTCCAAGGAGCAAGCGTCTTTTAATTTCATGGTTGCAGTCACCATCTGCAGTGATTTTGGAGCCCAAAAAAAGTAGAGTCTGTCACTGTTTCAACTGTTTCCCTGTCTATTTGCCATGAAATGATGGGACCAGATGCCATGATCTTAGTTTTCTGAATGTTGAGTTTTAAGCCAACTTTTTCACTCTGTTCTTTCACTTTCATCAAGAGGCTTTTTAGTTCTTTGTTTTCTACCATTTTCCTAAGGGCTTCTCTGATAGCTCAGCTCGTAAAGAATCTGTCTGCAATGCAGGAGACATCAGTTCAACTCCTGAGTCAGGAAGATCCCCTGGAGAGGGGATAGGCTACCCACTCCAGTATTCTTGAACTTCCCTGGGGGCTCAGACGGTAAAGAATCTGCCTGCAATGTGGGTGACCTAGGTTCGATCCCTTGGTTGGGAGATCCCCTGGAGGAGGGCACGGCAACGGACTCCAATATTCTTGCCTGGAGAATCCCCATGGACAGAGGAGCCTGGTAGGCTACAGTCCATGGGGTCACAAAGAGTTGGACATGACTAAGGGCAGCAAAAGATGAAAATCAAATGACAGCATGGATGTGAAAATGCTTTGCAAACTATACCCTTCTTCTTCTGTTTCGTGTGGCTGGGAGGCATGTGGAATCTTTGTTCCCTGACCAAGGATTGAACCTGCCCTTCTGCAGTGGAAGGGTGGAACCTTGACCACTGGGCCACCAGGGAAGTCCTCTGATGCTCTTCCATTGGTCGTTTCAGCAGCACCTCCGGGCAGTGAAATGAACACAGGTCTGCTTGGTCTTTCCCTTGTTGTTACCCTGCTCAGCCTCCTCTCCTGTCCTCTTTCTGGTCCAACCCTTTGACTCACTGAGACCTCTTTGGTTTCTCAACTCACATTTCTATCTTCCAGCTGCCATTGGCTGATGTATCGGTAGGATCAGAAGCACAGAATGATTGGTTGGTTCTAAATGTATTCTCATCTTCTCATACTGGTTGCTGGCACTGTTTTAAGCTTGTGTGTGTGTGTGTGTATTTCTTCTAAATAAGTCATCCAATTTTTTTGGTCATACACATCTCCGAGGAGACCAGCTCTGCCCGGATATTTTGGATTTTACCTGAGGCTATAGCACATTGATCTGTTCTCAGCATTTTCTCAGTTTGCTTTGTCTCTGCTGAACTCTGGCAGATCAAAGTCTGATTCTGGCAATAAGGGATAAAGGGTTTGGGGAGCAGGATTCTGCACTCAAGATTCAGGTTTCCCCCTATACGATCTTATGCATCTCTTTGCTTTTGTTTCTTTTCTCATCTGACACTGTTTTCAGTGTATCAGGCATCTCTTCTTTTTCAGTCAGCTCTATTGAGGTGTAATTGACACACAGTACATTGACCCAGTTAGATTATACATCTGCTGCATTTTCACTTAGGTACAGGTCCATGAAACCATCATCACAAGTATGATGATGAACATTTCCATCACTCCCCCAGATATCCTCTCTCCTTGGAATCTCTCCTCTCTTTGCTCTCTTCTCTATTCGGTGTTAGTTTGCATTTTCTAAAAATTTACACAAAGGGGAGTGCAGTTACCGAAATCCTTCATATCCTTGTTTGCTAATTCTAGTATCTGTAGATACTATCTATTTGCCAATCATTTTTGTCTGTGCTGGGTCTTTGTTGTTGCATGCCGACTTTCTCCCTGGTAAAGGGGAACTGCTCTCTAGTTTCACTATGGGCGCTGCTCATTGTGGTGGCTTCTCTTGTTGTGGAGCACGGGCGCTGGGGCACGAAGGCCTCAGCAATTGCAGTGCACAGCTGGGTTAGCTGTTCCACGGCATGGGGGATCCTCCCCGATCAGGGGTTGAACCCATCTTCCCTGCATTGGTAGGTGGACCATCAGGGAAGTCCCTGGGGTCTGCTTTGGATTAATGCTTTCTCTCCTCAGTAGAGGTCATATTTCCCCGCTTCTTTGTCCAACTGGTAATTTTGGATAATATTTGATCACATGCCAGACATAGTGAATGTAGTATTACCTTGTTCTGTGTTGGATAGTTTTGTTTTACTATAAATACTCTTGAGTATGGTCCTGGGGTGCAGTTAAGCTCCTTGGAAATAATTTGATTCTTTTAGGTCTAGCTTTTAAGATTTTTTAGGTGGGACTAGAGCTGTATTTAGTGAAGGGCTAATGTTCCCCCAGTGAAGCAAAACCTTTCTGAGTATGTCCCATGAGTTATGGAGTTTTCTAGTCTGGCTGGTGCCAATGGGCACTTTTTCTGATTCCTAAGAGTGCTGTGTGCTGTGGGCTGTTCCTGCCAGTCTTTGCAGGTGGTTCTTCCCCTGGACTTGGGCAGTCTCCTGAAACAAGAGCTGAATTGTATTTTGCTGAATACTCACAGGGAATCCTGTACAGTTCTTTGGGTTTCTTACTCTGTGTAGATCTTTCCTCCCTGGTCCTCAGTCCTGCAAAGTCTAGCCACCCTATTCTCTCTGGACTTTTGGCTCTATCTCCTCAACTCTGGAGGGGCACCAGATTCCACCTGGCTTGTCCTTCCATGCACTGGGACCCGGAAGCTCTCTCCAGGCAATAAGCTGGGGGCAATTACAAGGGCTCACCTTGTTGATTTTCCACCTCCCAGGAATCACTGACCTTCACTGCCTGATAGCCAACAGCTTGAAAATTATTGCTTTGCCTATTTTTTTTAAACTTATATTTGGAAGGTAAATCTGGTCCCTGGCCAGAAATGGAAGTCTACTAGGCATTTTTGAATTGAAATAATCATGAGTTGTGTAGACTTTTGCTTTACAACTTTTGGCTTACAGCTCAGTATCCAAGCTCTAGAAGCTTATTAGAAATGCAAAATCTCAGGGTTTATCCCAGATCGGCTGGATGAGAACCTATATTTTATCGAGATGTCAGGTATTTGTATGGATATTGGTGTTTCAGAAATACCAGTGTGGGTTTTTGAATTGCTGTTGTTTTAGTCGCTCAGTCATGTCCAACTCTTTTCGACCCCCTGGACTGTGGCCCATCAGGATCTTCTGTCCTTGGGATTTCTCAGGCAAGAATACTGGAGCATATGTTATTTTCTATGCCAGTGGATCTTCCTGATAATCTCTATTTTTTTCCTTCCAAATTTTAGTCTGAATTTCTGGAGAGGAAACCTTCTGGGTGACTCCAGGTGGAGGAGAACCAGGGAGGAAATAGCTCAGAAAGGGACTTGGGAAACTCTGCCCCAGACTCTGATGCTCACAGTCACTTTGACATGGGGCTCACTCCACGTCTGAGGGTGGCAACTTTGACCTCAGCAAAGGGTGCTCCTTCTACACAGGGACCAAGTGGTCTGACCTTGAGGCCGCTCATATGCTCTTCCTTGCAGGGATGATGCAGTGGGAAAGTCTGGGATTCTGAGACTGAGCAAAAGTTATAGAAGGGGCATTACATCCTTCTGGGAGCAAGGCAGTGGATCAAATAAGAAGTCACACAAATACCCTCTTCTAGGTGAGGGAAGAGCTAAAATCCCGATCTCAGAAGACTCAGGTTAGATTCCCTGCTTCTCCACCCAGTGGTGGAGTGTTAGGAAAGTTGCTGGATCTTCGTCTTAGTGTCTGTCTCTCTATATGGGTGCCCGGTCACGTCTGCACACTTAAAACCGTATATTAGTTTAGTTCAATTAATATATGCCATTGTTTATGAAAGTCAAACAATATTATTAGAATTTCCCTTGCAAAGAGCTTCCAGTGACTTACATGTGTGTGGTACTCTGCCTCAGAGTCAAAATTCGGTTAACTTCCTCCCCTTTTTCCTTCCCTCCTCCCCTTTCTTCCCTCCCTGCTTTGTCCTTTTTGTTTCTTCCTTTCTTCTTCTTCTTCTTAACTCTCTCACCCATTCTCTCTTCCATTTCCCCAAATTCCAGGCTTTTCTCAGGAAAGGGCATGGGAGTTCAGGTAACACATAAGCTCCCAGGAGTATTGTAATGTAGACAAACAAGTCAAGCTTCATGCTTTCCCATATAATACTTATGACCAGGTGAAATAAAATTAAAATCTATGTCAAAATCAACCTTGAAGGGAAAAGGAGTCCATCCAACATACATACAGTGGGAGGGAAGGATCTGGAAGAGGGTGGGGCAGTGGGTGCACCCAATAGTAAGGGTGGGTTTGTGGCTGACGATAGATCCAGAACACACAGCACCCTTGGATTCCACCAACCTGGAGTGATCCCAAAAGTACAAGGCAAGTAGTCTTTTTATAATTCGTTATTTGTTGCAGATTTGAATAATACTATAGCTGTGTAGGGTGGCATATAGGGTGGTGCCTTAAAGTAGCATAATCACCTTCCCAGGTGGTGCTAGTGGTTAGCACCAATGCAGGAGATGAAACATAAGCGACTCAGGTTTGATCCGTGAGACTGGAAGATCTGCTGGAGGAGGGCATGGCAACCCACTCCAGTGTTCTTCCCTGGAAAATCACGTGGAAAGAGGAGCCTGGCGGGCTACAGTCTTTAGGGTTGCAAAGAGCTGGATACGACTGAAGTGACTTAGCATTAGCATTAGTCTTTTTTATAATTTGCTGTTTATTCTAGAATTGAATAAGATAGCTGGCTAGGGTGGCATGTAGGGTGGCGTCTTAAAGCATGTCCTTTGTCAATGTGGTCTGAATTTCTTCACTCATCAGGAAGTCCCTGAAGGGGTCATTGGCATCATTCCCTCATTCTTTTTTAAAACGTTTATTTATGTTTATTTATTTCCCTGTGCCAGGTCTTGGTTGCACAGCATGTAGAATCTAGTTCCCCAACTAGGAATTGAACACAGGCCCACTGCACTGGGAGTGAGGAGTCTTAGCCACTGGCCCACCAGGGAAGTCTCCATTCCCTCATTCTTGATGGCCTTTTAGTGAGGGAAATGGCAAGCTTGAGTAATTCTCCCCAATTTGGGGAAGGATGGGCTTCCCCGGTGGCTCAGAGGTTAAAGTGTCTGCCTCCAATGCAGGAGATCCGGGTTCGATCCCTGGGTCGGGAAGATCCCCTGGAGAAGGAAATGGTAACCCACTCCAGTATTCTTGCTTGGAGAATCCCATGGACGCTCCATGGGGTCGCAAAGAGTCGGACACGACTGAGCGACTTCACTTTCTTTCACTTTCACTTTGGGGAAGGATTAGATTTTCAAACTCATGCCCTCTGAGAGCCTGTCAGTGAGTAGCACTTCCTTATAACCTGCTTGAGGTCTTTTAAGTGCAACCAAACTTCCCCAAAACGGGAGCCCCGTCTGTGCTCCTCGTCTGTGTCGATGCCTGTATCGGTCATTGACCACTGAGTATTTCTACAGCCAAATCTGTTGCCAAGTGAAGCTGCTCTGGGTATTTAGGTCTTTCCTGGTGATGCTCTGCTTATTGGCTCCAGGGAAGACTTGGATGAAAGGAGGGAAGCCAGCAGTTCCAGAGCTCCCATTGTGTGCCAGCATCACAGTAGAACCAACACACAGGTTATCCCACGTATTCTTCATCATTAATCTACGACAAAGGAATTATCATTCCCATCTCTTCCTAATGAAGAAATGAAAGCTCAAAATGGTTAAGACACTTTTCCAGTGCCACCCAGAAGAACTGAGATTTGGACTCATACTTTTCCTAATACTTAAACTCCTTCTGTAAATATCCCAATGATGTGCCAAAATTATTGACTTAAAAACCAGACAGCTAGCATGCATTAAGCGCTTACTGTGTGGCAGGCACTGGAGACTTGGAGAGCAATGAGTGGTTGGTAAAAAAGCTGCAAGGGAGGTGGGAGGAAGGAGGGAAGGAATGATGATGATGAGAGAGGGGGCAGAACTAACTCAAGAGCATTATCCACTGGGCTCAAGAACATGGATGGCATCACTGACTCAATGGACATAAATAGTAAAGGAAAGGGAAGCCTGGTCTGGGTCGGGAAGATCCCCTGGAGAAGGAAATGGTAACCCACTCCAGTATTCTTGCTTGGAGAATCCCATGGACGCTCCATGGGGTCGCAAAGAGTCGGACACGACTGAGCGACTTCACTTTCTTTCACTTTCACTTTGGGGAAGGATTAGATTTTCAAACTCATGCCCTCTGAGAGCCTGTCAGTGAGTAGCACTTCCTTATAACCTGCTTGAGGTCTTTTAAGTGCAACCAAACTTCCCCAAAATGGGAGCCCCGTCTGTGTTCCTCGTCTGTGTCGATGCCTGTATCGGTCATTGACCACTGAGTATTTCTACAGCCAAATCTGTTGCCAAGTGAAGCTGCTCTGGGTATTTAGGTCTTTCCTGGTGATGCTCTGCTTATTGGCTCCAGGGAAGACTTGGATGAAAGGAGGGAAGCCAGCAGTTCCAGAGCTCCCATTGTGTGCCAGCATCACAGTAGAACCAACACACAGGTTATCCCACGTATTCTTCATCATTAATCTACGACAAAGGAATTATCATTCCCATCTCTTCCTAATGAAGAAATGAAAGCTCAAAATGGTTAAGACACTTTTCCAGTGCCACCCAGAAGAACTGAGATTTGGACTCATACTTTTCCTAATACTTAAACTCCTTCTGTAAATATCCCAATGATGTGCCAAAATTATTGACTTAAAAACCAGACAGCTAGCATGCATTAAGCGCTTACTGTGTGGCAGGCACTGGAGACTTGGAGAGCAATGAGTGGTTGGTAAAAAAGCTGCAAGGGAGGTGGGAGGAAGGAGGGAAGGAATGATGATGATGAGAGAGGGGGCAGAACTAACTCAAGAGCATTATCCACTGGGCTCAAGAACATGGATGGCATCACTGACTCAATGGACATAAATAGTAAAGGAAAGGGAAGCCTGGCCTGCTGCAGTCCATGGGTTCTCGAAGACTCGGGCAACTACTTAGCAAATGAACAAAGACAGCAGGAACATGGGCTTTATCCTGTAGGTGCTGGGGAACCACAGAAGGGCTTTATTCATATGATAAAGAGGATTGGACTTGTACTTAGAGAGAGCATCCAGCAGCAATGTGGAGGACAGAGGGCAGAGGGCCAGGGGCTGGGCAGGAAGTAGGAACAACAATTATAATGCCACTGAAAGAGAGAGAATAGATTGATGGTGATGAGATGATTTCAGCACTGGGTACTTAGGTGCTAGATACTGTACTAAATGTATTACATGTTCTCACACATTCAATATTCAGGTCCACTTTACTACGTGAAAAGTACTATTATCACTTTCCAGATGAGGAAATTGAGGCACAGAGAGGTTAAATACCAACTGTTCCTATCATAATGGAACCAGCCCTGAAGAGATGTTCCCTCTTGCTCTGAATCTTACATTTTCAGTTACTAGATGGCAGATCTGACGCTGAGACTCTTAAGCTCTCCACCACTTTTCTCCACCGTATTTGTTGTCTCAGCAAGTCACATTAATTGGATCATAGACCCTAAGGGAAGGGAGAAATGTTTGTGATCATTAGGGTCACCTTCCTGCTTCTCCACAGCCCAAACTAGATGCTCAGAGCCTTCCCCTGTCATCTGCTTAAACATCTCCAGTGACAAGGGCTTGCATCCTGCCCAGATACCCTGGGACACTAGCATTATAGGACTTTTGTGCGTTTTTGTTGAGCCCCAGGGAACATGGCCCACTGCTCCTGGTGCTTTCTCCGAGTCTGTGCTGGCCCTTCCACCCCAAACAGCACCTGAGAGTGTAGCTACTCGGATAAATCTGGAGCGAAGTCCACCAGGGCTTTCAGGAGTGTTCTTTGCACGAGAATCATCACGAGATGGCCAGGCCTATGCTAATCAGCTGTATTTGAACTATAACAACATTCAAACCCAGCAAGACAATTAAAGCTGAAAATGGTCAGAAGGGATTAAAAGGATTCAAAGGATAATTGCTTCATAACAAGCTACATTGCTGCAAGTAGCAGGCAGGATAGATAGAACTGGAATTAATTATATTGGAATACGTGTTTATTTTTATAGAGTCTTTTAAAATCATTTGGATTTGGCCAACTTGTGCCTTTCTCCAATACTCTCGGCTTTGGTTAACTGCCGCAGATTTATCTGCCAAGTGCAATTACTGCCATTCTTGGAAACTACGCAGGCACGAAAACATGCTCACCATTTATCAGATCAATCCTTTTACTGCCTTTGTAATAATGACGCCTAAATTTGTATAGTGCTTGTAATGTTTACAAAATGCTTTGCATATGTTATCTCAGTTTGTCTCCACAACAACCTGATGAGATGGTTAAGGGCTGGAGTTCCGTTTGGAGATGATGAAACTAAGGCAGAACAAAATGAGCCATCCAGCAGATTAATAAGGGAACTCTGACTGGAGTCTCCAGTACCTGCCTCCTAACTGGTGTGTTTGTGCTGTTGATCTGGAGAAAAAAGCATCTTGCTTTCTCGGGGGAGGGGCTAGGCTGAACACTGCTGTCAAGAAGGAGAAAAGTCATTGCTTGGGTTTGGGGAAAAGTTGAAACTTACTAGTGAATCAACTGTTTGAACTGTAAAAAGTGGAAGATATCATTGATCAGAAAGGAGAGGTGCTTTTGGAAATGAAGTTGCTGTAATAAAGCTTAAGAAATAACTCTTGTTTTGAAGTCAGTAGCCTGGAGTTTATGTTCCACCTCTTCCCTTTCATGGGTCTGTATCTTGTCACGTGACTATTCCCCTGGCTATCTTACTTTTTTCCCTTCTGTACAGTGGGTCTAACGATGACCTTCACTGGTTATGGTAATAGTCAAGGTCAAATGAAACACTGCATATGTTTGAGCCTGACAGTTGTGGGATGCTTTTGCCCCTGGCATTTTTCTGCCTGATACCCCTATGTTAATTGTCTGTGAAGTGAAGTGAGAACAGCTCAGTCATGTCTGACTCTCTGTGACCCCATAGACTATACAGTCCATGGAATTCTTTGGGCCAGAATACTGGAGTGCGGTAGCCTTTCCCTTCTCCAGGGGATCTTCCCAACCCAGGGATGGAGCCGGGGTCTCCTGCATTGCAGGCGGATTCTTTACCAACTGAACTATCAGGGAAGTGACATAATAACAAAAAAACTGGAGGGAAATTACCACTGGAGGGAAGGATGGAGGGAGGCATGAGATAGGAGTAGGGAATTAAGAGTTATAAGCTCCTCTGTATAAAATAAATAAGTTAGAATGATATATTATATAGCACAGGGAAATATAGCCTTTGTTTTGTAATAACTTTAGATGGAATATAATCTATAAAAATATTGAATCATTATATTATACACCTGAAATTGATATAATATTGTAAGTCAACTATAGTTGAAAAAAATCATATTTCGCAGATTGTTAGGGTGAACATCTTTATTTGTGTTTATTGACCAATTATGTTTCCATTGATTTTCTTATTCTTTGCTCAGTTTTGATTGGGTTGTCTATTATTTTCCTGTTGATTACCTAGGAGTATCTCATATATTCTGGATATACACACGTTTTCTATATATGACTATACATTCTGGATTATTTGTTCTGTTTATATGTATTGCAACTTTTTCTTCTAGTGTATGCATTATCTTTTCATGTAGGTTATGGTGTCTGTGTAAAAAAAATATTTTATGGAGTCAAATTTCCCATCTTCGCATTTCTAGATTAAATTTCTTGAGATTCTTACTGCTGATCTATGTACCGATAAGAAGACAGAAGCAAAGGCAGTAGTGGGGGCAGGAATAAGTGGAGGCTGAAGCAAAGGAAAGCTTGACATTTATTTCTCACTGTTCTGGAAGCCCAAGATCAAGGGACTGAGAAATTTGGTTCCTGGCTTACAGGTGGCTGCTTTCTCACTGTGTCTTCACACAGTGGGAGGTGTGGGGAGCAGGGAGAGGAGGAAGGAAGTGGGGAGGGAGAAGGAAAGAGAGAGGAAGCTCTGGTGTGTCTTCCTCTTTTAATAAAGACACCAGTTGCATCCCAAGGGCCCCACCCTCATGAACTAATTGAAACATAATCAAATCTCCACGGTCTCACCTCCAAGTGCTTTCAAACTGGGACTGAAGGCTTCAACATACAAATTTTGAGGAGGAATACAAACATTCAGTCTGTAACAAATGAGATTTCCTATACCCAACACCCAGTTTTCCCTGATGGTAATATCTTGCACAGCTAAAATACAATATCAAAGCCAGGAAGTTGACATTGGTTCAGTCTGCAGAGTTTATTTGGACTTCACCCATTTTACTTGCCTTCCTGAGTGTATATGTGTGTCTGCAGTTCTGAGCAATTGTATCACAGATATAGGTAACAGTAATTCATCACCACCACAGTCAAGATACAGAACTGCCCCATCACCACACTGCTCCCTCTTGCTACTCTTAGCTAGTCTGTGATTTTCCTTTTGAAGCATCTTAAAGATGTTGATCATTACATCCGTTTTCTGTTTCTCTTGTTCTTGATCAGTTTTTAAGCCATATCCAACGCTTTGTGACCCCGTGAACTGCAGCACACGAGGCTCCTCTGTCGTCCATTATCTCCCAGAGCTTGCTCAAATTCACGTCCATTGAGTCAGTGATGCCATCCACCCATCTCATCCTCTGTCGCCCACGTCTCCTTTTGCCCTCAATCTTTCCCAGCATCAGGGTCTTTTCCAATGAGTTGGCTGTTCATGGTGGCCAAAGTACCGGAGGTTCAGCTTCAGCACCAGTCCTTCCAATGAATATTTAGGGTTAATTCCCTTTGGGATTGACTGGCTTGATCTCCTTGCTGTCGAAGGGACTTTAAAAAAAAAAAAAGAAAGAAAGAGTACACACGATTTATCAACAGTCATATTTTTTTGCACAGTGTTCTGAGCCCCAAGCCTCCAAGATGTGGAATTAATTTCATAGCAGCATCACAATTTGAAAGCAGCAATTCTTCGGTGCTCAACCTTTCTTACGGTCCAACTCTCACATCTGTAATATGTATACGATACACAAAACAGAATGAGCATAAACTCTGGACTCCAGCATCCCTGCGTTTGAGGAACAGTATAGCTTCTCACAGCCGGGCAACCTGGTATCACCGTGCAATCCCTATTGATAGGGGTGACGCACTTGCAGCGACGTGCAGTCTTGAGGTATAGTGGCCGATCGGTGCCTAGTGAGTGGCAGTTACCATCAATATAATTGAGATTTTCTCCTTTGGCCTCAGTCTCATTCCTCTCGCTTCTTCTGCATGGATAGAATTCATGGCTGTTGTGGTCCCCTCTTGCCATCCCAGCTGATGGAGCATCTCTCTGGAGGCTTTCTTTCATTTTTGTCTTCCTCCTCCACTCTGCTCCCCAGCAAAACTGGCAGAGGTTTCTAAGCTCATTAGCTGGCTTCTCACATCTTTCTCCCCTTCGTGTTTCCAATGTTCCCATTTCATCTGCAGTTTGCCAGGGAAGCTGTTGGCTTTTGTTGTCTGGCTGGGTAAACCCTTCCCATGCCAGCGCCGACGTGCTGGGTGCCCTTTTAAGAAGAACACCACAGCGCCGGCTCCTGATCTAAGCAGGGAGGCTTGAGCTGGGGAACGCGGAGAGCATCCTTCCCCCAGGGGAGCAGCTATTCTGGGAAACAAACACTCCAGGCATCTCATTAGCATAATCTCAGGAATTAATGGCTTGATTGATGTTCCACAGTTCCCCACAGTTTTCTATAAATGATAATGTATTAAAACGAGATGGGGGAAAGAAAACATGATGCGACATATATTATTTAGGTGTTTGCAGAGAGGCTGACACACAAATACACACGGTTTATCAACAGTCATATTTTTTTTTGCACAGTGTTCTGAGCCCCAAGCCTCCGAGATGTGGAATTAATTTCATAGCAGGTGATTCTAGACGATTTCACACAGGCCATCTGTCGCTTCTTCAACTACCTTTCTGCTGTTACAATAATTAATCATTTCAGAGACTGGCTTGGCCCTGGAAAGTCCATTCAGGCTGAGAACTCCACAACAGTGGATAGCATTGGCATAAGTGTTTTGAATCAGTTTGTTCCTATGAAGCAGGGGTGTTCAAATATTCTTCTTTTTTACTTTTATTTGCCCACACCAGTGGCTCCACAGCTCAAGGGTGCTTCAGAGAGTATTAGATTGTTGTTGCTAAAACTGTTCATGGTCTTCCTTTGGAGTAGAAGCAGAGCTCAGAGAGGTAACTTGACTTGTCCAAGGTCACACAACTAATTGGAGAGAGCTGGTACCAGAACCTAGGGTTCTCCACTTTTCTTGCCTTGATTCTTCTGGTCCTTGAATCTCACCAGAAATAAATAAGTAGATAGCCCTAGGAACACTAGAGGTAACTCAGTGTGGGATATCGAGGGCACACTCAAATTAAATGCTGCAAGTCAGTAATTTAATCATTCCAGAAATCAAAACATAGCCATGCAATAAGGTAGAATCAATATTAAAGGAAATAGAGTGTTTTAAGAAACATGAGTTGTGGTCTACCACGCTTGATGTCACAGTGGGAAAGAGAAAACACCAGGCCACTTCCTTGACTGAGATGCACTTACCCACTGATGTTTATTGATTTATTTATTAGCGACACAAATATTTATTTGATTGGTGATTCATGGTATGCCCTGGGTTAGATGCTAGAGACACAGTGGTGAAGCCTCTGTGCTCAAGGTACTGACACTTTGGTGGGGGGACATAAAGTGAAGAATTAAACAAACACAAGTTGCATTAAGTGCTCCAAAAGAGAGAAATGAGGGGCAGAGACAGCAGAGACCCGGTGGCACATTTTCCTATGTGCATGAGGGACTTTCAAATGGGATGGCATGGCAGGCCCCTTAGAGGAAACTGTGCTGGGAATTGGACTCTGGTGGGTGGGAGCTGAGCATGTGCTAAGAAGGGAGGAGAGAATCCTGGGCATTGGGGACTGCATCAGAATGGCCCTGGACTGGGAAAGCAGATCAGTGTGGTAGAAAGAGTCAGGGATGGACGACTGGTTATGAACAGGTTAAGAGAGATAGGTGAAAGACATTGTTCAAGGCCCTTGTGATGGATTGTTTCATTATTCCCATTTCACAGATGAGAACACTGAGATGCAGAGAAACAGAGCAGCTTGTAGAAGGTCACACAGTGGTAGGCAGTGTGGCTGGACTTCTAACCCAGCTCTCTCTAAGAGTCCAGGCTTTAAGGCAGAGGCTAGCAAACTGTGTCCTGGAGGCCAAGTCCAGCATCCTACCTGTTGTCTGTAATCAATGGCACCTCACTCCAGTACTCTTGCCTGGAAAATCCCATGGACGGAGGAGCCTGGTAGGCTGCGGTCCATGGGGTCTCGAAGAGTTGGACACGACTGAGCGACTTCTCTTTCACATTTCACTTTCATGCATTGGAGAAGGACATGGCAACCCACTTGAGTGTTCTTGCCTGGGGAATCCCAGGGACGGGGGAGCCTGGTGGGCTGCTGTCTGTAGGGTCGCACAGAGTCGGACATGACTGAAGCGACTTAGCAGCAGCAGCAGCAGTAAAGATTCACTGGAACACAGCCGCAGTCATTCATTTATGTATTGTCAATGGCCACTTTCTCACCGCAGCAATGTAACTGAGCAGCTGGGGTAGACACTGTATGGCCTTGCAGAGACTGCAATATTCACTACCTAGTTCTTTAGAGAGAAATTTCACTGAACCTGTAGCCCTGGCGTGGGGAGAGGGCTCATGTCTACTTCACTCCTGATGTTTCCCCAAAGTCACCCAGTGACTGATATTAGCCAGGATCCAATAAACATCTGTTGAATGAATGAAGAATGGGAGAGGAGGTGCATGAAGCCAAAAAAATCAAAGGGTTAGAGATTGCATGAACTGGGTTAGCATGAGATAAGGAACTGGCGNATATTTTATGGAGTCAAATTTCCCATCTTCGCATTTCTAGATTAAATTTCTTGAGATTCTTACTGCTGATCTATGTACCGATAAGAAGACAGAAGCAAAGGCAGTAGTGGGGGCAGGAATAAGTGGAGGCTGAAGCAAAGGAAAGCTTGACATTTATTTCTCACTGTTCTGGAAGCCCAAGATCAAGGGACTGAGAAATTTGGTTCCTGGCTTACAGGTGGCTGCTTTCTCACTGTGTCTTCACACAGTGGGAGGTGTGGGGAGCAGGGAGAGGAGGAAGGAAGTGGGGAGGGAGAAGGAAAGAGAGAGGAAGCTCTGGTGTGTCTTCCTCTTTTAATAAAGACACCAGTTGCATCCCAAGGGCCCCACCCTCATGAACTAATTGAAACATAATCAAATCTCCACGGTCTCACCTCCAAGTGCTTTCAAACTGGGACTGAAGGCTTCAACATACAAATTTTGAGGAGGAATACAAACATTCAGTCTGTAACAAATGAGATTTCCTATACCCAACACCCAGTTTTCCCTGATGGTAATATCTTGCACAGCTAAAATACAATATCAAAGCCAGGAAGTTGACATTGGTTCAGTCTGCAGAGTTTATTTGGACTTCACCCATTTTACTTGCCTTCCTGAGTGTATATGTGTGTCTGCAGTTCTGAGCAATTGTATCACAGATATAGGTAACAGTAATTCATCACCACCACAGTCAAGATACAGAACTGCCCCATCACCACACTGCTCCCTCTTGCTACTCTTAGCTAGTCTGTGATTTTCCTTTTGAAGCATCTTAAAGATGTTGATCATTACATCCGTTTTCTGTTTCTCTTGTTCTTGATCAGTTTTTAAGCCATATCCAACGCTTTGTGACCCCGTGAACTGCAGCACACGAGGCTCCTCTGTCGTCCATTATCTCCCAGAGCTTGCTCAAATTCACGTCCATTGAGTCAGTGATGCCATCCACCCATCTCATCCTCTGTCGCCCACGTCTCCTTTTGCCCTCAATCTTTCCCAGCATCAGGGTCTTTTCCAATGAGTTGGCTGTTCATGGTGGCCAAAGTACCGGAGGTTCAGCTTCAGCACCAGTCCTTCCAATGAATATTTAGGGTTAATTCCCTTTGGGATTGACTGGCTTGATCTCCTTGCTGTCGAAGGGACTTTAAAAAAAAAAAAAGAAAGAAAGAGTACACACGATTTATCAACAGTCATATTTTTTTGCACAGTGTTCTGAGCCCCAAGCCTCCAAGATGTGGAATTAATTTCATAGCAGCATCACAATTTGAAAGCAGCAATTCTTCGGTGCTCAACCTTTCTTACGGTCCAACTCTCACATCTGTAATATGTATACGATACACAAAACAGAATGAGCATAAACTCTGGACTCCAGCATCCCTGCGTTTGAGGAACAGTATAGCTTCTCACAGCCGGGCAACCTGGTATCACCGTGCAATCCCTATTGATAGGGGTGACGCACTTGCAGCGACGTGCAGTCTTGAGGTATAGTGGCCGATCGGTGCCTAGTGAGTGGCAGTTACCATCAATATAATTGAGATTTTCTCCTTTGGCCTCAGTCTCATTCCTCTCGCTTCTTCTGCATGGATAGAATTCATGGCTGTTGTGGTCCCCTCTTGCCATCCCAGCTGATGGAGCATCTCTCTGGAGGCTTTCTTTCATTTTTGTCTTCCTCCTCCACTCTGCTCCCCAGCAAAACTGGCAGAGGTTTCTAAGCTCATTAGCTGGCTTCTCACATCTTTCTCCCCTTCGTGTTTCCAATGTTCCCATTTCATCTGCAGTTTGCCAGGGAAGCTGTTGGCTTTTGTTGTCTGGCTGGGTAAACCCTTCCCATGCCAGCGCCGACGTGCTGGGTGCCCTTTTAAGAAGAACACCACAGCGCCGGCTCCTGATCTAAGCAGGGAGGCTTGAGCTGGGGAACGCGGAGAGCATCCTTCCCCCAGGGGAGCAGCTATTCTGGGAAACAAACACTCCAGGCATCTCATTAGCATAATCTCAGGAATTAATGGCTTGATTGATGTTCCACAGTTCCCCACAGTTTTCTATAAATGATAATGTATTAAAACGAGATGGGGGAAAGAAAACATGATGCGACATATATTATTTAGGTGTTTGCAGAGAGGCTGACACACAAATACACACGGTTTATCAACAGTCATATTTTTTTTTGCACAGTGTTCTGAGCCCCAAGCCTCCGAGATGTGGAATTAATTTCATAGCAGGTGATTCTAGACGATTTCACACAGGCCATCTGTCGCTTCTTCAACTACCTTTCTGCTGTTACAATAATTAATCATTTCAGAGACTGGCTTGGCCCTGGAAAGTCCATTCAGGCTGAGAACTCCACAACAGTGGATAGCATTGGCATAAGTGTTTTGAATCAGTTTGTTCCTATGAAGCAGGGGTGTTCAAATATTCTTCTTTTTTACTTTTATTTGCCCACACCAGTGGCTCCACAGCTCAAGGGTGCTTCAGAGAGTATTAGATTGTTGTTGCTAAAACTGTTCATGGTCTTCCTTTGGAGTAGAAGCAGAGCTCAGAGAGGTAACTTGACTTGTCCAAGGTCACACAACTAATTGGAGAGAGCTGGTACCAGAACCTAGGGTTCTCCACTTTTCTTGCCTTGATTCTTCTGGTCCTTGAATCTCACCAGAAATAAATAAGTAGATAGCCCTAGGAACACTAGAGGTAACTCAGTGTGGGATATCGAGGGCACACTCAAATTAAATGCTGCAAGTCAGTAATTTAATCATTCCAGAAATCAAAACATAGCCATGCAATAAGGTAGAATCAATATTAAAGAAAATAGAGTGTTTTAAGAAACATGAGTTGTGGTCTACCACGCTTGATGTCACAGTGGGAAAGAGAAAACACCAGGCCACTTCCTTGACTGAGATGCACTTACCCACTGATGTTTATTGATTTATTTATTAGCGACACAAATATTTATTTGATTGGTGATTCATGGTATGCCCTGGGTTAGATGCTAGAGACACAGTGGTGAAGCCTCTGTGCTCAAGGTACTGACACTTTGGTGGGGGGACATAAAGTGAAGAATTAAACAAACACAAGTTGCATTAAGTGCTCCAAAAGAGAGAAATGAGGGGCAGAGACAGCAGAGACCCGGTGGCACATTTTCCTATGTGCATGAGGGACTTTCAAATGGGATGGCATGGCAGGCCCCTTAGAGGAAACTGTGCTGGGAATTGGACTCTGGTGGGTGGGAGCTGAGCATGTGCTAAGAAGGGAGGAGAGAATCCTGGGCATTGGGGACTGCATCAGAATGGCCCTGGACTGGGAAAGCAGATCAGTGTGGTAGAAAGAGTCAGGGATGGACGACTGGTTATGAACAGGTTAAGAGAGATAGGTGAAAGACATTGTTCAAGGCCCTTGTGATGGATTGTTTCATTATTCCCATTTCACAGATGAGAACACTGAGATGCAGAGAAACAGAGCAGCTTGTAGAAGGTCACACAGTGGTAGGCAGTGTGGCTGGACTTCTAACCCAGCTCTCTCTAAGAGTCCAGGCTTTAAGGCAGAGGCTAGCAAACTGTGTCCTGGAGGCCAAGTCCAGCATCCTACCTGTTGTCTGTAATCAATGGCACCTCACTCCAGTACTCTTGCCTGGAAAATCCCATGGACGGAGGAGCCTGGTAGGCTGCGGTCCATGGGGTCTCGAAGAGTTGGACACGACTGAGCGACTTCTCTTTCACATTTCACTTTCATGCATTGGAGAAGGACATGGCAACCCACTTGAGTGTTCTTGCCTGGGGAATCCCAGGGACGGGGGAGCCTGGTGGGCTGCTGTCTGTAGGGTCGCACAGAGTCGGACATGACTGAAGCGACTTAGCAGCAGCAGCAGCAGTAAAGATTCACTGGAACACAGCCGCAGTCATTCATTTATGTATTGTCAATGGCCACTTTCTCACCGCAGCAATGTAACTGAGCAGCTGGGGTAGACACTGTATGGCCTTGCAGAGACTGCAATATTCACTACCTAGTTCTTTAGAGAGAAATTTCACTGAACCTGTAGCCCTGGCGTGGGGAGAGGGCTCATGTCTACTTCACTCCTGATGTTTCCCCAAAGTCACCCAGTGACTGATATTAGCCAGGATCCAATAAACATCTGTTGAATGAATGAAGAATGGGAGAGGAGGTGCATGAAGCCAAAAAAATCAAAGGGTTAGAGATTGCATGAACTGGGTTAGCATGAGATAAGGAACTGGCGGGTGAGCACAGACTCTGCTTGGTTGCAGCGGGTGGACCCACTTGGTCAGAGGGAGGAACAGGATGTTGTAGACATCAGGTTGGAGACAGTCCCTGGGGGTCGATTGAGAAGCACCTTGAATGCCACCATCATTAAGCTCTGAGACCTTTAAGCGGCTGACTTAGCAGTCACAGAGGCTCTGGAAGAGACCTACTTTGCCAAGATAGAGATTGTAATTGGTTATTGATGTCCTATTTGTATGCTAATGTTGCTCGGTAAAGTAGCTAAACCATAATTAACGCTCCAGCTTCCTCTAAAAAAAAAAAAGCCCACTGAAAGGTCAATGGATTCCATACAATAAATTATTAAATAATAGGAAACACAGGAGGTTAAGTTTCTGGGCTATAATCTTTTCAGGTTTTATGAACTATCATTTATTAAAAGCACTGACAGTGTTTACATTTTGTTTTGCCATTTTCCTGCCAGCTTCAGAAATTTTTAGAGTTAGCGTCAGTGTTGAGTGGAAAAATATATTGTTTGCCAGACTTCATCTGTCTGGAAATCAAGACAGTGTTACCTCTGTGATCTGACTTCTCATCTCTCCGTGTCAATGTTAAGTCAAATAGTATGGCAGCACGTTGGCAGATTTCACGCTGTATGGAAACCAGAATGAAATATACTATAATGCCAGTTAAATTTATCTGATAATCACAGAAACATACCAAGATCTTTTGTGGATAAAATTCTTACTCTTGTCCTGAAAATTCTACAAGAGGGAAGATCTTGGTGTGGTTATTCAAAAGCTAGAAACTTCAAGACCTCCTGGACCACAGCACACCAGGCTGCTCTGTCCTCCACTATCTCCCAGTGTTTGCTCAAGTTCATGTCCATTGAGTCAGTGATGCTATCTAACCACCGCCTCTTCTGCTGCCCCCTTCTCCTTGTGTCTTCAATCTTTTCTAGCATCAGGGTGTTTCCCAAGATCTTACTTGTAAGGAGCAGATATGACTAAAGGGATGTCTATGAACTTGGACTCTGGGGTCTGTGTTTGAATTGCTTTTTTACACCTTAGCTCCTGTGAACTTTGGACTTAGCTCTTTGTTTCCTCATTTTACTCAACTAGGAAATAGAGGCATGAGTGATACTTACTGCATGGAACTGTGATGATTAAGAAATTGTACATAAAATGCCCCAGTCTGGAGCATAAGAGTGTGAAGCATTATTATAACTCTGTAGGGATTAAAATGTTCAAGGGCAGCGACTGACAATGAGGCCAAATGAATTGGTAAGTTGGTCAGCTTTAAAAGTTCTCTTCAAACACCAGTCAATTCATTGACAGTTTACTTGGCTTGTATTGTGTTTTTTTGGGAAGATGCTAAAAAATATAAGGTGAGATCATTCCAGATGTCAAAGAATTGCCAGTTCTTGGTGAGGAATCGACTCAAAGACAAGACAGGGGTATTACTGAATAGAAATCATTTGTTCATTTCCTGGGCAACTGTTATATATCAGGGACCACGTTAAGAACTGGTGACATAGAAATGAATCAGAAGAACATGACTAACGATCTAGTGGGGTCTGTAGACAAAAGTTTCAATGAGGACTGGTGCAGTCTATGTTAAAAATGTTTTCCCAAGAAAAGAATTAGGAACTGAGCTTTACAGTTTAGTTCTGGTTCTACAAACAACAGGACTTCAGCAAACTTCTGGCCTTAATTTCCTCATTGTGTATTTGAGCCTGAAACATAGAAGCTGTTTGCCATACCCAAGGATTCAATTCTTAAGAATGCATAGTGCCTATATAGAATCATTGTTTAGCAATCAAATGACTGATGATCAACTTCCCCCCAAAATACACTTAAGTAGTCTAAGTTGCATGAAAGTGAAGGTCGCTCAATCATGTCCAACTCTGCGACCCCTTGGACTACACAGTCCATGGAGTTCTCCAGGCCAGAATACTGGAGTGGGTAGCCTTTTCCCTTCTCCAGGGGATCTTCCCAACCCAGGGATCAAACCCAGGTCTTGACATGCTGTCATCACACACAGCCCAGTATCTTTTCTTCCTGTCTTCTTTTTTTCCCCTGTTACATTTTCAACTGCAGTTTTAACTGTAATTGTCATTAAATGGCACACATAATGATTTTTTTAGGACCACAGGTGTCCTGAATAAGATATGAATTGTAACACTTAATTCAGAACACACTCTCGTCATTTTTTCAGGCCCACAAGATTTTCTGTCCTTGTGTTTCCCTTTATGAATTCAGTACCATGTAAGCAGTTTGATGTCGCTGCTTAGACTTAGTAGGTAATATTAGTATCATCAATTAGATGTTGTTGTTGAATATCTGAGTTGTCTGGTTCTACATCTTTCGAATGCTTTGCACTGTGACTTATTCCCAACTATGTACATTTTCCCCAGAGTTCAAGGAACTGGAGGAGCTGGCAGAATCCAAGGAGGCAAAATCGCAGATGTCACTGAGGACTTCTTTCGGCCTCGGCCATGAAAGGAATGTGTCAGAGAAGCAATGCTCTGATAGCCACGCTGGTTGACTCCAGCATCCTCTTAACTACTTGATGCCACCTCTGTGTGTTTGGTTGCAGAGTTGATATCACAGCCATCATGGTAGAAATATCACTTAAAAAAATTACTAGACCGTTTTCAAGTACATTGTTAGGTCTATGGAACTGAGCAGAAAGTAGAGAGTTCCTTATTTCTCCTCACTCCCACTCATGGTGTATTGTTAACTTCTTGCTTTAGTATGGTGTATTTGTTACAGATGACGAGTGGATACTGGTATATCATTATAAACAGAAGTTCACAGTCTACATTAGCATTCACTCTTTGTGTTGTACATTTTAGGTTTTGACGAACAGATGACATGTACCCACTATTACAGTACTAAACAGGGCAATTTCACTGCCTGAAAATCCCGTGTGTTCCTGTAATCAGCCCTTCCTCCCTCCCTTTGAGCCCCTGGCCACACCACTGATTCTTCACTTCTCCACAGTTTTGTCTTTTCCAGTATGTCATATAGTTGGGATAATACAATATATAGCCTTTTCAGATTGGCTTCTTTCACTTAGCAATATATATTTAAGGTTCATCTAGGTCTTCTCATAGGTAGCTCAGTTCTTTTTTTCACTGAATAATAGTCCACTGTCTGAATGTATCACAGTGTATTGATCCACTCATCTATTGAAGGACATCTTGTTTGCTTCCATGCGTTGATAATTAGGAATAAAGCTCATAAATATTTGCAAGCAAGCTTTTGTGAGCATTGAATTGTCAGCTAACTTGGGTAGATAACAAGGGACACAATGTTAAATTGTGTGTAAGCTTTTGCTTTTATATTTGTTAGCTTAAATTGAGAGACACATTATTTTTAAGAGTTCTCTGCAAACTTATACAAGGACAATTGCATCTGAAACATTTCAATGGGGGCAGGATGGGAGGTGCCTGGAGGTGAAGGTATCAATTCCTACTTCCTTGAAACAGTAAATAAAGTGAACACCTTGGCACGTACACGCCATAGCACTCTCCACATCTAAATGGCTCAGTACACACTGTTTTGAACTAAATCACATCAGTGAACTTTGCCCATTCTGCCCTGCTACAAGTTGTAAAATTTTCTCTGCAGGTAAAGAACACCACTTATTATTGTATATAAAAAATGAACCAAAATGCATTTAAAAATAGATATTCAAATAGTTTTCATAGAAGTTAAATGAGTTTGATGCTTGTCTCATTTGTATACTGATTTTTTTAGAAAGGAGTAGGATAGTACTAACATTTTCATCACATGGCTTTAACAATTACTGATGTTTTGCCAATATTGTTTTATCCATCCTTCCACTTTTTGCTTTATTATTTTAAAGCAAATTGTAAACATTGTATTTACAGTATTTGCAATGGCTGCTTAACATTGCGCGTTACATGGAGTGGATCATGCTTCTACATTTTTCCCATTGTTGGTTAATAAACAATTCCACAGTGGATGTCTTTGAGTTTAATGCTTGTTGGTGTTTGATGAAGACTAATATATGAAACTTTTCTCTTCCTTTCATAAGATTCAACACAAGGAGAGAGAGATGCTAGAGCTGGATGAATGGAGAAGAACATCAGCTATGTGGATTTCCTAAAACAGTTTCCCCTGAGCTGAACTTTGCATCTCTTCTTGCTCAGCATAGAATGAATCAATCCTGAAAGGCAGCCTGGAGAAAGGGAGCGTGACATGTGAGAAGGGTCTCATTGGACCCACCATCCCAAATGCACCCATCAGCCGAGTCTTCTCCTTCCATGAGGAAGAACGTGAGAAAGGAGAGGATGCTGGTTCTTCTAGGGTAAGAATTTCTTTCCATAAAAAGAACCCAGAGGACTGGGAGGTAAGTGGACCTCATTCAAAATATGTTTATTTAATCCCATGGGGGATTCCTGAGTCAAAGGGTGAACGTAATTTTATGGCATGGTGACCAAATTTCTTTCCAAGAGAGCTATACATCTGTATACTCTTACCAATCATGAATGAAAACTGCCCAAATTTTAGACTAGCCAAATTGCATAAATACCTGGACAGGTGTACTTAACATAATTGTATTTCAATAATAAGACCACTGAGCAGAAATTGTTGACCATTCCCTGGAGAGCTTGCCAGAACCCAACCGATCAAAATGGGTGTTAGCAGCATTATACAGAACGTTGGGGGGTGCCTGAACTGAATCAGGTACCAGTTGGAAAGCATGAAATTACTGACTTTGTTTAAATCTAACTGCAATTTATCTGTAAGAACAGTACTGAAAGGTGACATTTGTCTTAGTGAGTTTCCCATTCATTTCCGGAGCTGGAGTTCATCAGTCATGCAGCTCAAGTGCATGATACATGCAGACGAATATTTATTATAGATGATGGAGTATCCTTCTGGCAACATAATACACTTCATTCACTTGGAAAGGGAATTCAAACAGATCCATGATAGACTGCTGGAACCGGAGGGGCCTTTCACCTCCCTTCAAGAGAAATTGGTGGAGAATCTGCTGTTTTGGTGAAGAGAGAGTCCACTTGGTTAGTGTTCACATGTGAACTGGTTTTAAAGGATTCTGACTGGTTAAATTTAGTTAAATACATTCTATTGAAAGATAGTTACTATCTCAAAAATAATTTATTGAGTGGATGGAAAATCCAGCTATATGTCTAAATTCAGCCAATAGATTGAAGCATATTGGTTGTTTGAATGCCACCTAACTGTTTGAATTTGTTTAAGCTGATAGGTGAAGACACAGATTTGGCCTAATTCACAGAGTCTCTAGGCACTAGAAGAGGATCTTAAAATAAAGCATGCATTTCCGACATTGATCTGACACTTGAGGTTAAGTGCTTCTTTCTTAGGAAATGCAAGATCAAAGACAATGAAATGACAGAAAAAAATATTCTCAGAGCATCATTCTTTTTTTCTTTTTAGTTTAGAAGCCACTCCTCATCCCAGGAGAGCTGAGCAGCAAAATTACGAGAAAAATAGCTTCCTTGTGCCCATTAAGCTGTCTTTTGTTTTCTTTTGATGACCAATGAGAATCTTGTTCATTAAAATTGTATGGATGCCTCTCCTTTCCTCCCACTCTTTATTTACACATAAAAAATAGATGATTCCAAAGATTTCAACATCACGCTTGTCAAGGTTGCTGAAAACCTCCATGCAAACAGCCATCTCCTTTTGCAGAACCATTAGGAGTTTCCTAAAATATACAGCGGTAGATTCAAGTGGGTATACCTATGGAGGTGTGGACAAGGCTGGGTATCTGAAGAAAACCAGTGTTGCAAACAAACTTTCCTTGTCTTTTTTTTTTTTTTTTTTAAAGAATCACCCTACCTTCCCAGACTCTGGACACATGCCTTTCCCATTATGTGCTGGAATGGAAGTTACAGGAGGTTCTGTGACTATGGGGAGATGGAAACCGAAAGTACGGCCATTGAGGAAGATTAAACTCAACTTGACCTCCAAGGCTGATGGATAAATGATGATTAGAAAGAGGATATGCATATCTAAATTGCATTCTATCTCTACTGCAGTCTAACGACATTACTAAAATTGCCGTTTGATAATCCATCAAAGTGAAAATGTCCACTTATCTCCGGCTATAAAAACAATCATTGATTCAGTCTCTCAACATGGGTATTGCCAGATTATCATGGGCAGATGGTCAGATTATTGCACTGGAGTTGGATCCAAATCACCCCTGTGTTTCCTCTTTCTGTTGATTTTTCCTCTTCTCTTCCTTATCTCCCCAATAAGTATTTATTATGCTCCTGCTGTGTGTTTAACAAGATCTCATTTTCAGCTGTATATCTTGCTGACTGGTGATCTTGGCTGAGTCATTTGACATCTTGGAGACTTGACTTCTCCTCTGAAAAAGCGGAATACAGCCTCGCTTGCTTGACTTGCAAAGTTATTGAGAAGCACAAAGATGTATTTTGCATCAGGAAAGTGGTGTACAAATATGAAGTTACAGGACTCTGTTGAACAATAGTATTCATTTGTGTAGTTACAGAGCACTCACTAGGTACTACAATGGGTTGGGTTCAAGGCACCTGAAGATGAATAAAACAGGGAGTGTATTTTTTCAGTCCAATGAGAGAGATAGAGGTATAGTGTAATAAAGGGGAGGTGAAAAGAACATCCCATATAGATGAAAGTTCACGTTAAGTACAGAGATTGGGATGAATGGCAACTAGAGGGTTATCTTTTGTCTTGTGAGCATCTCTGTGTTTGTCTAGATTCTACCCCTCCTGCCTCTTCTAGAAGCTGAGATTCTGTATTTCTTACGAGCTGGGTCAGTCCTGGTGGGGCCTGCCTAAGTGATCTTGCGGCGGATGGTATTACAGTTGATGGTATCAACTGTAGCTGCTGGCGAGGGACACTGCAGAAGATGATACTGCAGGTGATACTGCAGAAGATGACAGATAGAGCAGGGATGGGGATGACTGGGGAGGATGCTGCTTCTCGTCCATCTGTCCCTCTTGCTGGTGATTTGGGTCTCTTCATATGAGCCACGTGACCTGATGGGCTACCTTCAGATCGCAGACTTATCTGGTCCCAGGGAAAGAGAAGCATTGCCTGCAGTGTCTCAGGGTTCCCAGCTGGTGCTCTCCTTGGCTCCGCAACACAGGTCCTTGTAGTGCAACAAGTATGTGTGTTAGTTGCTTAGTCGTGTCCGACTCTTTGTGACCCCAGGGACTGGAGCCCCCCAGGCTCCTCTGTCCACGGGATTCTCCAGGCAAGAATACTGGAGTGGGCTGCATTTCCCTCTCCAGGGGATCTTCCCGACTCAGGGATTGAACCCGGGTCTCCCACACTGCAGACAGATTCTTTACAGTCTGAGTCACCAGGCAAGAGTCAAATGGACTGGCTTTGAATCATAGCTTTGATACTCACTACACATACATTCTAGAGCAAATTATTTCAACTCTTGAAACCTCAGTTCCTTATTTGGAAAATGGGAGCAATAGCAGCAGCCATCTCATGGGGCTGCAGGTAGACAACAGACTTTAAGGATTTAGCCCAGGGCTCTGCACACTGTAAGCATTTAGGCAATACCTCTGTTGCAGAGATTACTTGTCTTCTGTATTTGGACAGAATTAGAAGCTGAATAGGGGGCTTCCCTGATGGCTCAGTGAATAAAGAATCCACCTGCAATGCAGGAGACACAGGAGGCAAGGGTTCAATCCCTGGGTCAGGAGGATCCCCTGAAGAAGGGAATGGCTACCCACTCCAGTATTCTTGCCTGAAAAATCCCGTAGACAGAAGAGCCTGGCGGGCTACAGTCTATGGGGTCTCAAAGAGTCAGCCACGACTGAGCACACACATAGCAGCAAGGGGAGAAAGAAAATAGCTCTGCAGAGGCTTCAGGGTGAGACTCCTGACGTTCAGAACCTCATGCAGACACTCTCAAGAGAAGCAGAGCATCTCCTCTGAACCTCCTGCTCTCTCTCTGAGAGAACAGGAGTCCCAGGGCTCCCTGAGATGCTTCTTACATTGTTTCTTACCTCAAAGATTCAATGGGTCATCACTAAACACGGTGAGACAAACTCTCCATTGCTAATGACCTTGATGTGGTTTGCAAGTGCATGACTTCATGTTGCTGAAACCAGCCCCCCTCATCAAAGAGGAAGGAGACGCACCCAGCCGGGGCCCCTAACAATTAGAACTTGTGAGAACAAGGCTGCTTCTCCTCCTTGAGTAGAGAGGGTGAGAAGGGCCTGTCCTCCCCATAACCTAGGCTGGCAGCAGAGAATATGGAGGCTTCCATACCAACCCTCCCCTTGCAAGCCTTCACTTCCCCATTTTTTTTTTTTTTTTTTTTTTGAATCCTGAAAGAATTTTTTTTCTCCTTCCAAAGCCAGATTTGGATACCAGGAGGCCAAGGTATATTTACTTGTCCTGGGCATGTCATTTGCATATGTCACTAGGGTTGACCTGTCTATGATTAAGCAGCTCCCAAAGAAACAGCTTGTCACACCTGTCACTTGTTATCTTTTCCTTTGTTTTTCTTCCTTCACTTTGCCGAGGACCCAGTGGCCTCGTTTAGGCCAGGAGATGCACACTTGCCAAAGAAGGTCAGAATGGTGTGAAGAGGGGTAAGAATCAGAAGCGCTCATGAGATTTAGTTTGCAGAGTAGACTCTGGCATGATTATATGTGTCATTCACTGTAGATTTGACTATATCAGGTATTGTCCTAAGAATCTAAGAGTTATCGCATTAAATCTTTGCCAGAACCTAATGAGGTAGACACCATTATTCCCATTTTACAGATAAAAGGACTGAGGATTAGAGCTTATCTAACACCCTCAAGATCACCCTGCTAATCACTGGCAGAGCTGAACTCAAATTCAGGTTGATCTGGCTTTCGAGCCCACTCTTATAATCCTACACACTGCTGTTATTCTCTTCTCCAAGTCATTGTGTTGTCATCCACAATTACTCCCTGCCCCTTACCGACTAAAGGATTGCACATGCCCCTCCTCCTCGATGCTGTGTGACCATAAGCGACTCCTACAAGAGGAGAGAGGACACCTCCCTGCCTTCTTGACTGACCTCAGGTGTGATCAGTAGATTGGGAGTAGATGTGACGTGTGCCACGTCTGAGCAGAAGACTTTATGAAACACTACGAGCCTCTGTGAGCTGTCTTGTCTTTCCCCTCTGCCATGAGAGTGGCTCCACACAACACTAGTCTGTAGAAGGGGGGATGTCTTCCTTGTGTGTCTCATGCATGCTCAGTCACTAAGTCATAGCCGACTCTTTGCAACCACATGGACTGTAGCCTGCCAGGCTCCTCTGTCCATGGGATTTCCCAGGCAAGAATACTGGAGTGGGNAAGGGGGGATGTCTTCCTTGTGTGTCTCATGCATGCTCAGTCACTAAGTCATAGCCGACTCTTTGCAACCACATGGACTGTAGCCTGCCAGGCTCCTCTGTCCATGGGATTTCCCAGGCAAGAATACTGGAGTGGGTTGCCATTTCCTTCTCCACTGCCTATCTCATAATTTGGAGCGAAAATCAAATAAGACTGAGCAATAGACAGAGGTACTTGAGGACAAGTCTGTGACTTTATTTCCTGAGTCCCCAACACCTTGTTCATGAGCAAGGATGGAACTCAACTCAGTTCTGCTTAACAAACAAATAAGTTCACAGCACAAATCCAGAGCAAGCCATAGGACCTAGATGGAGTTGGGCCTACATAGAGGAGGCTAGCTAGAAGGGACTGGGTAACTTTTTCCAGTAAACCAGCCAGTTCTTACTTGGGTCTACCATAGGCAAAAGGATCCCTGATGGCTCGGAATTTTCCTGCCAGTGCAGTAGATGCAGGCTCCATCCCTGGGTCAGGAAGATCCCCTGGAGGAGGAAATGGCAACCCACTCCAATATTCTTGCCTGGGGAATCCCATGGACAGAGGAGGCTGGTGGGCAGCAGTCCATGGGTTGCAAAGAGTCAGACACAACTTAGCGACTAAATCAATGCCACCATAAGCAAGAGTTTCATTGCAGCCAGCATCAGTTCAGTTCAGTTCAGTGCAGTCGCTCAGTCATGTCCGACTCTTTGCGACCCCATGAACTGCAGCATGCCAGGCCTCCCTGTCCATCACCAACTCCCAGAGTTCACTCAGATTCACGTCCATCGACATACCTGAGTGAATCTGTGTAGTAAGAAGTCAGAAAGGGTGTTTCAGACACATACTGGTGTGTCAACTTAATCCATTCCCATCCCTTCTTCCCTATTAGCAGAGCCCTAATCTTGTTCACCGGGGAAGGCAATGGCACCCCACCCCAGTACTCTTGCCTGGAAAATCCAATGGACAGAGTAGCCTGGTGGGCTGCAGTCCATGGGGTCGCTAACAGTCGGACAGACTGAGTGACTTCACTTTCACTTTTCTCTTTTATGCATTGGAGAAGGAAATGGCAACCCACTCCAGTATTCTTGCCTGGAGAATCCCAGGGATGGGGGAGCCTGGTGGGATGCCGTCTATGGGGTCACACAGAGTCGGACACAACTGAAGTGACTTAGCAGCAGCAGCAGCAGCAATCTTGTTCACTCACCTTTCAGAAGAAGAGAAATAAATTATTTCAGCCATCAGAGTGGTCCTGTTCTGGCCAGGGACTGGTTTGGATATGGATATGTGACATACTTATGGCCTATAAATAAGGGGAAATCTGCTTGGATGACTGAGAAAGAGTTATCAGTCTTAGAGACATCGGTGTGTGGAGGTGGTTTTCCCCTTCTCCACGTTTTCCCTTGCAGGCATTGCTGTGTCCGTGTGTGATGCCAAAGCTATGACCACCATCCTGTAATGATAAGGAGATCTATTGCTGACAGGGAGGACAGAGAGGGTCTTTGCAGAAGATCCTAAAGGGTTCATTGAGAGTTTGATTTAAGCTGTCTCTTATTGCAAGGCTTTTTATTTTGTGAAATGTCTTTATTGTTCCACCACTTAGTTGCACTGGCTATTACAATTGGAAGCTCTCTAATACATTCAGGATTTCCATGGTGGCTCAGATGGCAAGGAATCTGCCTGCAATGCAGGAGACCTGGGTTTGATCCCTGACTTGGAGAGATACTCTGGAGAAGGGAAAGGCTACCCATTCCAGTATTCTGGCCTGGAGAATTCCATGGACAGAGGAGCCTGTCAGGCTACAATCCATGGGTTGCAAAGTCAGACACAACTGAGCCACTATCTCTAATATGTACAAGATGATGCGAAAGTGAGGAACATGTGGAGCCCATCTATCCACCAAGAACTCACAGCCTGGTTGCAAAAGTAGCAAGGCAGTAACTGATGCCAGCACAGTGTGATACACACCTGAATGCAGGTGCAAACCAGGTGCTTCAGAAGGGCATAAGGTTGTAAGCTTGGTCTGCAACATAGGGTCAGGGAAAGTTTTGGAGAGGAGGTGGCTTTAGGTGGACTTTTGATCAGATGGGTTTTGCAGTCCATGCAAAGGGAATGGCATGGTCAAAGGCAAAGAGATCTGAGAGAGACTTGTTTGGTTAAGGTTTGTTTGCTTTGGCACTACTGGGCTGTAAAGGGTGAGAATGAAGCAGGAGGAAGTAGTCAGATCACAAAAGGCTGCAAAGGACACACCAAGAGGCATGTTGGTGAAGGTGTGTGCACGTGAGGACTCAAGCAGGGAACCTGACTTCCAGGCGTTTATGAATTGAAGGGTATTTACTAAAAGCCTACTGTGCGCCAGGTTCTGGGCTGGGAGCTGGGGCTGCAGCATTCAGTGCTGGACTTGAATGCCTCGAGGACACAACCCCACCACGGTCACCACTGATCCCCCAGCAGTGAGACCAGAGTTTGGCGTCTAGGGGGCTCACAAAGTTGTTGACCAAATGAGCAAAACAAACACCATCCTTACCCATGTAGACTTGCTGACTAGGAGGAAAACGGGCATTTAACAAGAGATGAAATGGATTGGTGAACACAATTTCAATGAGTTTAATTATATGAACATAGTTGGGAGGGCTAGACCCAAATTCTTTGGAGACCCTAAAAAGTCAAGAAATGCCATCTCTTTTTTGACTTGTTCCAAGAAGTGAGCCGGTAAGCATTTTTTTTTTTTTTTTTTTTTTTGGTCTCAACCTCTCTGGATCTCAATTTCCTTGTTTGTAAGCTGAAAATAATCATTCTTCTTCCCAAGGGTTGTGGAGAGCTTACAGATAATGTACTGAAAGTTTCTAGAACATAGTGCACTCAGTATCTTCTGATGCAGAGCTGGTAAGTCCTCAGGAAAAGTGACTGAAGTGGGACGACGTTGCCGTTGGAATTTTCTTGCATGTTGGCAGACCTAGACCCAAACCTAAAGTTGCAGCTTGTAAGTAACAGGTGTTAATTTCTCACAACGTATTTCCTGACAATGTTGGGAAAAGAAGGTATCATTTATTTCATAAAGGGGGAAAGAAAAACCAAAAACTTTTGTGAACTTGATGGCTATCAGAATCATTCCCTCTTTAGCCCCTGGCGAAAAATGAGTCAGCAACTAAACATTTCTGTGGCAAACAGGTAAGCAGTGGATTCACAGATTAAAATGACCATTTAAGAAGGGTGAAGAGAACCTAGTTTCAGAGGAACAAAAGCAGAAGGGGAAGGGGGAGAGCCATGCCTTCTGTTGTTACTTTCTTTTCATTTGTTCTTTCTTTCTCTCTCTCTCTCTTTAAAAAGAAGTCCCACACTTGACTTAATGTTTTGCTGTCACTACCATGAAATTCTTTTTTTTTTTTTTATGGCTCTGCTGTGTGGAAAGCAGAATCTTAGTTCCTGTCCAGGGATGGAACCTGCACCCCCTTGCAGTGGAAGTACAGAGTTCCAACCACCGGGGAAGTCCCTTTGTTGCTTCGTTTCCCATCCAAGCCACTGGTTGATTTTCATCACACCCAGAACACTGTAGGCTCTGCCGGGGCCCAGCTGGGGAGGCTGTAGAGTGGGAAGGCTATCTCAGGCCATGATGTTTTGGCTAATTGCTTTTCCTAAATGTAGCCTGAGGCTACTTCCTTGTGTTCTGAATCCCAATCCACAAGAACAAGTGCTGGGTTGAAGCTCCCAGCCTAAGGGAAGCCCTCCTTCATGATGAACATTCAGAAAATATGGCTTGGAGGCCACTGCACTAACTGTCTGGTACCCTAAAGGATGAGGGCCAACTGTGTTGAAAGAGGAGGATAACTAACATGTTTGCAATGTCATCTAATATGGTGCTGGATGTTTTGCACCTGCGTGCTTAGTCGCTCAGTCATGTCTGACTCTGCGGTTCCATGGAGTCCACCAGGCTCCTCTGTCCATGGGATTCTCCAGGCAAGAATACTGGAGTGGGCTGCCATTCCCTTCTCTTTTTTTTTTTTTTTTATGGCTCTGCTGTGTGGAAAGCAGAATCTTAGTTCCTGTCCAGGGATGGAACCTGCACCCCCTTGCAGTGGAAGTACAGAGTTCCAACCACCGGGGAAGTCCCTTTGTTGCTTCGTTTCCCATCCAAGCCACTGGTTGATTTTCATCACACCCAGAACACTGTAGGCTCTGCCGGGGCCCAGCTGGGGAGGCTGTAGAGTGGGAAGGCTATCTCAGGCCATGATGTTTTGGCTAATTGCTTTTCCTAAATGTAGCCTGAGGCTACTTCCTTGTGTTCTGAATCCCAATCCACAAGAACAAGTGCTGGGTTGAAGCTCCCAGCCTAAGGGAAGCCCTCCTTCATGATGAACATTCAGAAAATATGGCTTGGAGGCCACTGCACTAATAGTCTGGTACCCTAAAGGATGAGGGCCAACTGTGTTGAAAGAGGAGGATAACTAACATGTTTGCAATGTCATCTAATATGGTGCTGGATGTTTTGCACCTGCGTGCTTAGTCGCTCAGTCATGTCTGACTCTGCGGTTCCATGGAGTCCACCAGGCTCCTCTGTCCATGGGATTCTCCAGGCAAGAATACTGGAGTGGGCTGCCATTCCCTTCTCTAGGGAATCTTCCCAACCCAGGGATCGAACCTGGCTCTCCTGCATTGCAAGTGGATTCCCCACCAGGGAAGCCCTGCTGGGTGCTTCGTATACCATATACTTTGTAATTCAAACAGCAGCACTTTACTATAGGCATGATCCCCATTCACAGATGAGAAAACAGAGGCTTAGATGGAATAACCCAAATATTTATTCAAGGTGATAAATCTGGAAAACAACAAATCTAAGATTTAAAACTTGCAATTTTTTGCCCTAGAAATCTGAGTGAAGAGAAGAGCTGTGGGCATCCTTCCCACGGTGTAAATTGAAAACATGCCTAACATATGTAGGCTGTGTGAATTATTTCTATAAGCTCCTTAGACTGTATGCTGCAGGTAGGTAGACAGAGGCAGCTGTGCTGCTTTCAGCACCATTCCCAGGACCCTGAGTGGAGCCTGGAGTGAAGGAGGCTCTCAATCAAATGTGTTGATGGTGAACAAATAATCTTCTTAGCTTTTGATTTCAAGAGGATACTTATTTCAACCGAGCCATACAGAAGGGAGGCCGGTAGACACAGACATTGAGAAGTACAGGTCCTGGGCGGGCTTCTGGAGCAGACCCTGGTCCACCGCATGAATCTTCCAGTGGCTCACTTTGGGTCTTCACGGAGAGCACAGGGCAGGAAGTGACAGATGTTTCAGACATCTGGGCAACAAGTAATCATGCAGATTTTATGGAAAGTATTTGACAGATTTGCAACAAAGTCTTGCAACAAATCGATTAAGTTGATCTTTCAGGTTCTGAGTCACAGGGGAAGGCATAGATTAGGAAGACATCTCTCAGGCCTGAACAAGAGAGAGCCGCCAGGCTATGGACTTGCCTGACCTGTCTGGTGGGTGAGTGGCGGCCAAGGGGCTGGCTCAGGGAGGCCTCTGATTAGGGCTCCTTGGTCAGAGAGCTCCAAAACTGGAGACTGAGCAATGGAAGAGCCCACAGCCAAATTATCATCCGTCGTTGATCATTCAAGTGCTTGGCCATCAATAAGGGGAAGTGCCACGGCAGCTGGCAAGGGCACTTTTTAACAATCCTGGATGTGCTTCGTGTTATTATTAGTAATAGCAGCAGCTGTCATTTACTGAGTACCTACAATGTGAAGACAATAATAGCATCCATCTCACTGAGTTAGTGAAAACGGAAAGCGTGCAAATTGCTTGGTACAGCCAGCTCTATTGTAACACGACATATGCATTCCTAAAAATCACTGTGCTACACAACAAAATCACACAATGAAGACCACAGGGCTTGTGGGAAACAAGGATTAAGGGAAAACACTCAAAAATATCGCCAATGAGATAGATAGATATACAAACCTAACAAAATGGTTAATACAGTTTTACACGTTAAATGGCTAAGAACCGCTTAAATACTGTAAAAAAGTAAAAATAAATAGGGCGTATGTGCTCGGTCAGGTCTGACTCTCTGAGAGCCAGTGGACTATCACCTGCCAGACTCCACTCTCCCTGGAATTATCCCAGCAAGAATACAGAACAAGTTGTCATTTCCTTCTCCAGAGGATCTTCCTGACCCAGGTTTCAAACTTGTGTCTCTTGCGTGTCTCCTGTATTGGCAGGCAGATTCTCTACCACTGGGAAACCTGGGAAGCCCCAGTAAGTAGGATATTTTATCTTAAGAGAGACTAGAGTTTGTTTGGTTAAGTGGATGTCAGAAGCCGTGCAGTGTGTGAGTTATTGTGGAGTGGCGACATCATGGCTTATTTGAAGTTAAGAGGAAAGTTGTTATACCAGATGCACGCAGGTGTGGCTCAGCACATCCTGCATCTGCAACTGAGATCACTGGCAGATGTTCGAAAGGTGCTCCTCGCACTCCAACGTAGCCTGGCTCAGCTGGGTGTATCCAGCTTCTTATGTGAAATCTCACATAAGAAAACAGACTCTGCCCCATGCTCCAGTGGTACTTTGACACATCGGTTGTGCTGAGACAAATTCACGTTTCCAAAAAAGTGCTGTAACAGAACTGACTATACAGAATTCACAGTAAGTGCTCAGTGAAGAGCCCTAGTAATTGTTCCACAGGGTATCTTTCATCCATTCATGAAACCCGGTAACGTTTGTATGAAGAATCTCGTCTACAGAAGAGTAAAACTGAGATTCAAAGAGGTTAACTCACGTGCTCAAGAGCACAGAGATAGGCAGGGGCAGGAGCGCTGTCCACACTTCAGTGAATCTAACCCTGGCATAAATCACCACGTACATCCCAATATGGGATGGACGAGCCAGTGGCAGAGGAAGCTGCATGGTGAAGGCAAGGTTCTAGGTCACCATCTTTGCCATTTCAAGATATCATTAAATAGACATGGTTTTTAAAGACCAGACACATTTCTGAGACATTTCTAGTCTGTGCTGCTACCTCCAGGGATATATTTATTCTCCTCCTCTATTCTTAGGGATGATAGAGTGGAAAATGTCAAGAAGCACTGTGATGTCCCAGATTACTTCCTGATGTGGGGGAAAAAAATCCCTTTACATAGCCCAAAGCTGCCTCCCTCTACCACCATGTCCTTACGTGTCCTTAACCAAGTCTCCTCTTCTCCAGGCTGAACTTGGCAGTAAGTAGCTTTTCCCCTGTAAGTTCTGGGTCCAGAATTGAGCACACTACTCCAAACATGCTTTAGCAAACCTAAACCCAGAGGATCCTGTTGGGATCTTGGCCAAAAGGGGGACTGACTTTTGTAACAGATGCCTCACTTTACTGACCCATTGATTTGGGGCCAAATAATTTCCAGACCATAGTCATGGGAATTCTTGAAACCTGGTTTCCCTCCCCCATTCTGAGCTCAAACATAGAATTTATATATGCCCATTAAAATATCTTCCTGTTGGTCTTATCCCATCAAAATCCATTTTCCACCAAATTTTTATTATGGAAGATTTCCAATGTATTCAAAAACAGAGAGACTAATCGTATAAGGATCCTGCAGGAACCCATCGCCTGGGTGGGTTCATAGTGGTGGGCCAGCTCCCTCATTGTTCCCCATTGTTACTTTCAGACTTCTGGCACTCCTTCCTCCTCTCCTGCTGCCTTCTCCGTGGAGGCTCATACCAGCCTTTAACTGCTCCTGTCCCTTCCCCGCCATTCACTGGTGACTGGTCCTGGCTCAGAGTCTTTCCTTTCATCTCACTTTCCCCATCATCACAAATGGCCTCAGCGGCAATGAAACAGTGCCTTCAGCATCACTGCTTTCTCACTCCTTGACCTTGTTGACCTCAGTGGCCTTCACACCTGCTTCATCCCAACCCCATCATCATACTTCATCTCATGTTAGCACCAAAGGGCTCCAGCTCTGAAACCTTCGCCATCAGCCTCTGTTCCTCTGCCTCTGGCTTCCAAACGTCTGGCCCCTTTCAGATTTCTCCTCCTTTTTCCTCTTGGTCAGGCAGTGGCTCCCACCCCGACTGCTTGCTCGCTCAACCTGGACTGCTTGGTTGATTATCAGAAGGATTCTCTGCATAACACCTTTGCTTCCTTGGTTTTCTGCCACTACTGTGCAGAGAAACTCCCAGCCTGATCATTTGTGATCAGAGTACAGCCTCCTGTACCCTGACTTCTGAGCACTATGGGAGCAAATACATGACTAGTCTGATTGGTGCCACCGCACTTTGGCAGCATCGTGACTCAGCTGGTGCCCAGTGCCCTCTACCAGTCCTCATGGTGACCCTTGGCCAGCTCTCACTCTTCTTCTCCTCTGTAGCTCTTATTCAGCTTCCTCACCCTGTATTGTTACTTTGTGAGAACCTACTGTATAGCTCAAGGAACTCTATTCAATGCTCTGTGGTAACCTAAATGAGAAGTAAATAGTTAAAAGAAGAGATATAAGTTTAAGTATAGCTGATCTACTTGCTGAAGAGCAGAAAAGGACACAACACTGTAAAGCAACTCTTCTCCAATAAAAATTAATTAAAAAAAAAAATGTTTAACCATGCAGGGGATGAAAGAACCAGAGAGAAACTGCGCTAGGGCCAGCGATTCTATACATAGTGTCAAGAGTGTTTATAAATCTTATTCATACCCACCTTTGCCTCGTTCTTTTAAGTTTCAGGGGCCAAATCACCTTTGGCATATCAGAAACTACTACTCCTAGCACCTGGGACTAAGCAGAGTGGCCAGATGACATGCGCACAGGATCCTAAGAGAAGGGAAGGGAAGAGGAGGAGAGAGAAGAGTGGAGCAAAAGAGAAAGCCCGTTGGAAGGCTGGGGACGCAGTGACCAAAGCAAGAAAAGCGAGCGAGGTGCTTAGTCCCCTCCACCCCCAAGCCCTCGGCTAAAATGTTCTAAGGTTCTTTTGAGGGATTTACTTCTGAGGGTTCTTTCAGTGGCCTTATCTTCACCTGCTTCTCTCCAAACGTTGGGGGTGTATTGCTTCACCGCCTTGTCTCACGAAGAAGCTAAGAAGATAACGTTTCCAGAGGCAACATGCTCTCTTCCCCAGATGCCTGCAGAGCCCCAGCCCATGGATCCTGGTGGGGAGGGTGCACCTGGGCTCCCAGGAGTGGTCGGATCTGGGATTCCTCTCTGGAGTCCATGGGACACTGGAAATGCACAGTCTTCCATCTCTAAGCTCTTGAGACTTTTCACTCACAGTATAGGTACAGAGAGATTCCCCAACAGAGGGGACGATCCTACGGTTGCTGTTCAGTGGCCAAGTCATGTCCGACTCTTTGTGACCCCATGGGCTGCAGCACATCAGGCCTCCCTGTCCCTCGGCATCTCCCGGAGTTTGCCCAAGTTTGTGTCCATTCAACTGGTAATGTCATCCAACCATCTCTGCTATGACAACCATAGGGAAACCTGCGAATACATTTTATCTCTTTCCTGGCATCATTAGCCTCAGCCAGAAACTTCTGTGGTGCATGCTTTTCACAAACAGATTTGGGCAAATATTCTATTGCTCATCAATAGGTGTCCTTTAGCTCAGTCGGTAAAGAATTTGCCTGCAGTGCAGGAGACTCGGGTTCAATCCCTGGGTTGGGAAGATCCCCTGGAGAAGGAAATGGCAACCCACTCCAGTATCCTTNAAACAGATTTGGGCAAATATTCTATTGCTCATCAATAGGTGTCCTTTAGCTCAGTCGGTAAAGAATTTGCCTGCAGTGCAGGAGACTCGGGTTCAATCCCTGGGTTGGGAAGATCCCCTGGAGAAGGAAATGGCAACCCACTCCAGTATCCTTGCCTGGAACATCTCATGGACAGAGGAACCTGGTGGACTGCAGTCCATGGGTCGCAAAGAATCGGGCACGACTGAGCGACTAACGCATACACATTTGCATTTGTGGATCTTGAGGTTTTCATTCATTGCAAGAAACCTCTGGGATCCTGAGATCCAAAGCATTCCAGTTATACTTGAAAGTCATTTATTTTACAACCTTAAAATGGAGAGAAAGCACCACCACCCCTTACCCTGAAAACACACGGGACTCTCCTGTCTCACTGAGTGGTCTCAGCCAGCTTCCTTGTGTGGCAAAGGGTCCACTGCCTGAGGAGAGAGACTCTGTTTCACTACAGGGTGATAGTTATGATTGTTAGAAAGTTCTTCTGAGGTTATCTAATTGTGTGATCTTGGGCAAGCCACTTCCCCTATCTGCACGGCAGGTTCCCATATGAAAACAGGGCAGCTGAGCGAGTTGACCTGACCTTCTAATTCTGGGCTTCTGTGTCCTTTGAGTCAGTGCCAGTGTTTCTCCCGGCTTTTTTCTTGTTGCTCCTTGTTAATCTCTTCCTCCTGGTTTATCCTTCTACCCTTTCCCCTTCGGTAATCATACGTTTGCTTTCTATGTCTGTGAGTCTGTTGCTGTTTTGTAAATGAGTTCATTTGTATTTTGTTTTTAAGATTTCATAAATAAGTAATATCGTCTAACATCGGTTTTTCTGACTTACTTCACTTAGTATGATATTTCTAGGTCCATCCTTATTGGGGCAAATGGCAATATTCCCCTTTTGTATGACTGATATTCCATTGTATACGCATGCCACGTCTTCTTTACCCATTCATCTGTTGATGGACATTTAGGTTGCTTCCATGTCTCGGCAACTGTAATTAGTGCAGCTACTATGAACACTGGGGTGCATGAATCTTTTTGAATTACAATTTCTGTCTTTCGCAGATAGATGCCCAGGGGTGAGATTGCTGGATCATTTGGTAACTCTATTGTTAATTTTTTAAAAGGAATTTCCAGATCCTTTTTCATAGCGGCTACACCAGTTGACATTCCTATCAACAGTACAGGAGGCTTCCCTTTTCTCCACATCCTCTCCACTATTTATTTGTAGGTTTTTTGATGATGGCTGTTCTCACTGGCCCTGGTTTCTGAAGCATCCCAGACCCTCCTGGTTTTCCTCCTTGGTGATTAATTGCTTCTTATGTTCCTTCTCTCACTCCTCCCAGCCTCTACCTGTTAGGGTTCCCCAGGATTTGAAAGTGAAAATGTTGCTCAGTCGTGTCCAACTCTTTGTGACCCCATGGACTGTAGCCTGCCAGGCTTCTCTGTCCATGAAATTCTCCAGGCGAGAATACTGGAGGGGGTGGCCATTTCCTTCTCCATGGTATCTTCCTAACCCAGTGATTGAACCTGGGTCTCCTGCATTGTGGGCAGATTCTTTACCATCTGAGCCACCAGGGAAGCTTCCCAGGGTTTGGCCCACTTCTTATGCTATATTGAACCCGCCCTGTCCTCCACTCCAAACCCTGGTGGTTTCATGGATTGCCACAGCTTTAAACATCATCCCTACGTGAAGAACTTTCTAAGGGGGGTCTCTAGCCCTTAGGCTTCATTACATCACCTCCACTTGGGTGTCTCCCAAGCCTTTCAACCTAACATGCCCCAACAAGCTTTTAATCTTCCTTCCATCTGCTTTTCGTTTAGACTTTAGAGTCTCACAAAATGGCTTAGGCCAGAGGATTGTGTTTCAGTTTTCACTTTCCCATACCCATTCACACCAACCGTCAGCGTGGTCTACGGGGTACACTATCCAAAGCTTCCTCCCGACTCTCCACTTTTTCTCTGCTCCCTCAGCCTGGGACCAGCCACAGCAGTGCTTGCCTGGGCTTCTGCTCTGACAACCTGTTGGAGTCTATTCCTGTCTCTCGTCCTGGCCATTCTCTAATCAACACCAAGATGAGATTTGGATCATGTCTCTTCTCTGCTTTAAAGAGAAGGCTTCCCTTTGTGCCTAGAATGAAATCCAAAAGTCTTGACCGAAGCTCATAATCTCCTACTTGCTCTGACCTCCACCTTGCTCCCCCAAATCATCTTATTATTTTTTATTTTTGGCTGCGCCGGGTCTTTGTAGTGGCTCCTGGGCTCTACACTGCTGTGTGTGGCTATCTCTAGTTGTGGTGAGCGGGGGCTATTCTCTTGTTGCGGAGCCTGGGCTCTAGGGTGCTTGGGCACAGGGGCTCAGTAGCTGTGGTTCATGGGCTTAGTTGCCCCATGGCCTGTGGGATCTCAGTCCCCCACCAGGGATCAAACCTGTGTCCCCTACATTGCAAGGCAGATTTTTAACCACTGGACCATGAGAGAATTCCTCCAAACTCATCTCAGACCACAGTCCTTGTGCTCAGGATGCACTGGCCTTCTCTTGGCTCCTCCAACATGCTGGACTCCAGCTTACCTCACAGCCTCCACCTGGGCTGTTTCCTCTACCTACAAGTCTTTCCTTGTACTCTTGCCTTAGCTATATCCATCTCATCTTCTGAAGGTGAAAGTCGATCAGTTGTGTTCAACTGTGCGATCCCATGGATGACACCCTGTCAGGATCCTCTGTCCACGGAATTGTCCAGGCAAGAATGTGGGAATGGAGAGCCATTCCCTTCCCCAGAGGATCTTCCTGACCCAGGGATCAAACCTGGGTCTCTTACATTGCACACAGATTCTTTACTGTCTGGGCCACCAGAGGTTTTAGTTAAAAACACTTTTGAAAGAGGCCTTACCTGGTCAATTTCTCTTCTCACTATATGACTTTGGAGAAGTGGGTTTTCTCCTCCAGGGTTCTGTTCTTTAAATTTTTAAGGTGTAAATGATAATATTTATTTAGTAGATCTGTGAGGATTATATGAATGAATGGTTCATTCAACTCATACCTTCAACTTATGCAATAAGTAACAGATATCTATTGAATGCTTCCTAGGCACTGTACCTGGGGAGGAGGTTACAAATGTGAAGGCACACTTGTACGGTTCTAGAACAGTTCCTGGCACATAGCTGGTGCTCCACAAATATTTACTTCCTGGAGGTACTGACTCCCTAACACTAACACTCATCAGTCTTTTCAAGCGCTTTCCACCTCCTTCTAAAAAGTTTACATTTACAGGTGTCTTAACACCCCCAATCACAGCAATAGTAGCTATTTTTAGAGCGCCTATTATGTGTCAAGGGTTCTAGACACATCATCCAAGGTTCTACTGACAAGCATCACCATTACTGCCATCCTGCAGATGAAGATGAAGCTCTAAGAGCCTGCAGGATGGGGCCAAATCCATGCATCCAGTGCAGGCAGTGTGGGGACTGAGGCAGAGCTCTGTCTAATGATAACTCTTCCCTATTTTTCTCTGAGCCCATACTGCTTTCCGAGAGCTTCCTCGCCTATTCTCATTACAAGGCTTTTCTGGAATGAAAGCAAACAAAGGTTCAGTAAAGAACAACCCCGAATGTTACCTCATTGCTCTGGTTCTCATAACCTCATGTTTATCTCCTCACATTCGTTTCCCACAAGAACATTATTTGTGACCCAAACAACTTCCTGGTCTTGAGATTGTCAGCTGATAGGTGGAGGAGGTTCTCTAGGAACTGGCCCTCCTGGCTGACTGTGTGACCTTTTGCTGGTCACCTTACCACTGTGACTCAATTTCTTCATTTAGAAATTGGGGCTCTGAGTCCTTGCTCCACACCTGTTTCTCAAGGAAGTTGTGACGGAGAAGTTTGCAGAGTGTTTTGTTTTGTCTTGGGCCCGTCAGTCACATAAACAGAGCCGTCTGGCTTCTACCCTGAGTGACAGTGATGTTGACCTACTGTGGTTAAAAGTGAGTTGGAGCAAACGATCCCTGAGGTTCCTTCCAAGCCCAGGCTTCTATGACTCACACATCAAATCAGTGGTGGTCTTTAAAACTATTCTGTGGGTGTCTGGAAAGCAAAAGAAAGAGGTGACTTTACTTATATTTTTAGATGATGCCAAAGTATAACAGCCAGAGTGGTAAATATTTCTAGTTACTTGCTATGTGTCAGGCACCATGTTCAATGATTACTGAGAATCACTTCACTGAAGGTTTGCAACAATTCAGATGGATCAGGGAACAGAGGCCCAGAAAGATTAGGTCATACAACTACCTACCAAGTCACGGTCCTAGGATTTAAAGACAGGTAGTCTGTGGTTTTAGCCTGGGACCCTAGGTTCTATGCAATAGAACCTAGACCCTAGGTTCTATGCAGTGTGTGTACTGGGAAGAGGGTGGAATAGAGAAGGAAAGAAGAGCTCAGTTATGGGGATCATTGGAGTAATATAAAGGAATCAGGAAAGGCTTCAGAGAGGAGGTGATGGTTTAGCTGAGCCCTGCAAAGTGAATATGAATGCTACAGATGAATGGACGAGGGCTAGGGAAGGAGGAGGGCATCGGAGGCAGAGGGGAGAGAAGGCAGAAAGGCACAGGGGGTTGAAATTGTACTAGGCTGTTTAGAAGCTGCAAATGTTTCAAGGAAGAAGGCAGAATGTGATGAGATGGGGGAAGTGGTTTGAAGGGTTCACATGGGCTACTGTGTGCTACGCTCAGACAGACGACTTTAAGCATAAGACTGACAAGTCAAGATTTTCTTCTTTTACCTTTAATAACATATACTGAGGGTTGGGAAGATCCCCTGGAGGAGGGCATGCCAACCCACTCCAGTACCCTCGCCTGGAGAATCCCCATGGACAGAGGAATCTGGCAGGGTACAGTCCCTGAGGTCACAAAGAGTCACTAAGCACAGCAACATATATCAAAGACTTATAGTAGTCTTAGAAGATATAAAAAAAGAGAGATTTGAATCAACACTATATTCATCCTCTTTCTTGGAGAATGTGATATGGTTTTCATCAGTTAAATGGGATCAGATTAGAACTTTGCAGTGAACGACATGATGGGGAATGGTGGATTTGAACAGAGGGGACCACTCAGGAGGCTCACGTGGTATTAAATATGGGCGACGTCAGACTATTTGCTTAGCAGGGGCAGGGTCATCATCACCACCCCCATCGTGGCTAACAATATCTGGAGTTTATTAAGCTACCGCACTAGGAAATTTGCATGCATGATTTATACAAGCACAATCCTTCGATGGGCCATCCCGGCTATCTCCATTTTACAGAGGAGTAAACTGACCCTTAGACTTTTATTTTTTAAGATTTTGTTGTTGTTGTTGTTGTTGTTGTAAGCCATTTTTAAAGTTTTTGTTGAGTTTGTTACACTACTGCTTCTGTTTTGTTTTTCCAGCCATGAGGTAGGTGGGATCTTAACTCATCAACCAGGGATTGAACCTGAACTCCCTGTATTGGAAGAAGGGACCTTCACTGGACCACCAGAGAAGTGCCTGAGAGCCTAAGCTTTTATGGATAGTGAGGAGCAGGGCTAGAAATCAGCCCCCAGGCCATCTGACTGATGGCCATGATAGCTCCTTCCCATGCTGCTGCTGCTGCTGCTAAGTCGCTTCAGTCATGTCCGACTCTGTGCGACCTCATAGACAGCAGCCCACCAGGCTCCCCCGTCCCTGGGATTCTCCAGGCAAGAACACTGGAGTGGGTTGCCATTTCCCTCTCCAATGCGTGAAAGTGAGAAGTGAAAGTGAAGCTGCTCAGTCATGTCTGACTCTTAGTGACCCCATGGGCTGCAGCCCACCAGCCTTCTCCGTCCATGGAATTTTCCAGGCAACAGTACTGGAGTGGGGTGCCATTGCCTTCTCCGCCTTCCCATGTTAGTGGTTTTCAAATTTTAGTGAGCGTAGCAGGTACTTAAGGAACTTATTCAAACTACCGATTCTCAATTCCCTCTCTTATCTTACCCATCTCCAGCAGTTGACTCACTAAGTCTAGGATAGGGTCTGAGATTCAGCATTTCTAGGACCTGTTCCAGGCAGTTCTGATGAGCATGGTTTGGGGACAACTTTTCTAGGATGTCTCCTATGTTCTATGACTCACCACCTCCAGGAGTTTCTCACTAGGATAGAAAATACAGTGTTGAACAGCAATGCATGATGTGAGTAATTCCTCCCAGAATGGATGTGATTTCACAAGGCATTACTGATTAACGACCAGATGGGTGACTTCAGGAAGGAGTCTCAAGCTAGAGTGGTCAGACAGATGACCAATGGATTACAAATTGCCCACAAGATGCAACATTCAAAGGAATCCACAGTGAGGCCATGACCATTCTGCTATGTTCTGTATTAGTTTTCTAAAAAGATGATGTAATGATGACCACAAACAGTGACTTTAAACAACAGAAATGTATTCTCTCATAGCTCGGGGGCCCAGAAGCATGAAATCAGGGTATCGGCAGGGCTGTGATCCTTCTGGAACCTCCAGGGAGAGGTTTCGTTCCTTGTCTCTTCCAGTTTCTGGTGGTCACTCTCATTCCATGGCTTGTGGATACATCTGTTTAATCTCTGCCTTCATTTTCATGTGGGCTTTTCCTGTGTGCATGTGTGTGTCCCTTTGCGTCTCTCATAAGGACACTTCTCATTAGATTTAGGGCCTGGTTGATCTCTGCAATACCTTTTCTCCAAGCAAGGTCACACTCACTGATTCTGGGGATTAGGACACATCTTTTTGGAATCCACCATGCACCCATTAAAAGTACTTAGCACATCATCCATTACAAATGCTTCTTTACATACAGGCTTGTTTATATCTAACCTCACAGCAGCCCACGAAGCAGTGAAGGTCAATATTTGTGCCCCTACTTGTCAGTTAAGGGAAGAGAAGGGAAGCCCTAGGTTGGGTTGCTGGTTAGGTCTCCTGACCTCATCCAGGGCTTGGAGGTCAAGTCCCTGGTTAACCTCATCTTCAGGCTGTAAAGTGTGAAGGACATGAAGATAAACATTCGTGAGCTTACAAATCTCTGGGGGAACGACAGATAGTACTTAATTACAGTTTAAGAGTTCGCAAACTGGTGACTCATGGGCCAACTGGGAAATGCAGATGGAATTTCTTCACCCTCCACTGAATTTTAGAAAAAGTTTGGGCTAGTTACTAAAATTTAAAAATCAGAAGAAAAGCTCTGGATTTTTTACAGTAGAATATTTAGCTAATCTAGGCACTCATGTCATGGGGAAGAAATAGAGGGCATTGAGTAGTAGTAACAGCACGTTCTTGTGACTTATAAACTGAGTTACAGATTCTCTCTGGACCTAGGGGGATAAAGCAACCATCTCACCAGGCTCAGAGATTTTGCAGGTCAGGAATCTGAACAGGAATACAGAAGGGATGGCTTGTCTTCACTCCTCAGTGTCTGGAGTCTGAGCTGAAGGTAACTCTGACTGCTGGGGGCTGGCAGAGCTCTGGCTGGAGGTCCACAGTTTGGGAAGCCAGAGGCTGGAAATCAAGTGCACCGAGCTGAAATCAAGGCGTCGTCAGCCAGACTCCTTTCAGCGGTTCCAGGGTGGATCCCTCCTTGCCTCTCCTAGCTTCCAGTGCCTGCTGTTTTGTTTGTTTGTTTACTTTTAACACATCCCTCTGATTTGCACCTCTGGGCTCACGTGCACTCCCTCTTCTCTATGTATCTGTTCTCCCCTTTCTCTCTTTTATAAGCATTGAAGAGCCCAGGTGAATAATCCAACTCTTCCCTTTAATCTTCATCTGCAATTTTTTTAAAAAAATCAGACAAGGTAACAGTCACAGATTCCAGGGATTAGAAACTAACATTTTTGAGGGGCACCATTCAGCCCACTGTGGAAGACTATGCTTCACTTGAGCCAGGAAAGCAAGGAAGGGTGGAGGGAAACACATTCTGGTAAAGGTGAAACGTGATATCTCTGGAGGACTATAAGGATTTGGGGATGACTGCATCTGAGTCGGACAGATGAGGGACTGATGCTGGATGCAGGGAAGGGATGAGAGATCAGAGGGTCTTAGCAGATGATCTAGCAGGTAGAATAGAACCACAGGCTTTTAGAAAGGCTAACTAAACTGGTCTCTGTTTTGGTGGCTTCTATGTTTCTTTATCAGTAGTAAAAAGATGTCCCACGAATATGCAGCCTTGCGGTGTTATGAGTCCGGGAGTCTATAGAGATAAAGCTGAGAGTGTTTGAAGGGCTTATAATCTCTATCTTTAAGGCTTGTGGTTGAGCAAAACTTAATTTTGAAAGATTGACCTCTTGGGAATTTTAGAGTTTCTTTAAATATTTGGTGTTGGTAAAATAAAAAGATTCCCCCCCCCCTTTTTTTTTAAAGCATCATTTCTTTAAAGACATGCCAGACACTGTCTTGGTAGACAGGAATGTAAGAGTAAATGAGGCAAAGTCCCCATGATCATAGGTCATGTCGGGGGTGATTAGTGCTATGGAGGAAAAAAAAAAAGTGATGCAACCAGGGGAGGGGGCTGGGATTGCTGCTTTGTACGAGGAGATCAGGAAGGAGTAGGGTGTGTAGTTCAGGTAGACTTAACCCAGCTCTATGACCTTGGGCAAGTTACTTAAGCACTTGGTGTTAATTTTCCTCCCTCTGCAAAAATAAAGTGTGGCAGTTTCAAAACATGGCTGCACATTCTTTGAGAGGTCTGTGTCTCCTTCCTTTGAATTTGGGCAGAGTTCAATTGAATTGGGGGAATTGAATTTGGATGAATTGGATGATAGCTTTGACCAACACAGTGCATCAGAAGTGAGGCTGTGATGACTGATTCATGTTGATGTTTGACAGAAAACAGCATAATTCTGGAAAGCAATTATCCTTCAGTTAAAAAGTAAATAAACTAAAAAAAAAAAAGAAGTGAGGCTATACTTTCTCAGATGGGATTTAAAAGGTCAAGCAGTTTCTGTCTCATTTGGTGGAACTTTTGTTTGTGGAGCTCTGATAGGCATATAAGAAAACCAAGAACGAGAATGCCTGTTTGAAGAGGCCTCTGGTCCACAGCCTTTGAGTCCTCCCAGCCCAGCAGCCAGACCTGCGAATGAATAAGCCTCAGATAAGTACAGCCCCCAGCTCCTTTAGTTGCCCCTATGCATCTTCCCACCTGAGGCTACAGATAATCAAGAGCAGAGACAAGCCACATCCCACACTGCATCCTGTGTGTCCCGACCCACAGATTCTGTTTGCGTAATAGAATAGCTGTGATCTTATCCCTACACTGGGGCTTGTTTGTTACACAGCAGTAGATGCAGGGCAACAGTTAATCTGCATCACCAGGCTGTTGTGTGGCTTTATTGTGTTAACAGATGTAAATGTAAAAGACATTTGTTTATCTGTTTAATTTTTATTGGCGTATAGTTGCTTTACAATGTTGCATCAGTTTCTGCTGTACAGCAAAGTGAATCAGCTATGCTCAAACATGTATGCCCTCTTTTTTGGATTTCCTTCCTATTTAGGTCACCACAGATCACTGAGTAGACTTCTATACAGGAAGTTCTCAATAGTTATCTATTTTGTACATAATGGTGTATATACGTTAAATGATGGTTTTAGATTCATTTTGTCTAGTTTCAGCCTGGAGATTGGTGAGGAGAATGTTTATTTTTAAACAATGATTTGATAAAATTTTCAGAATTTTGATCTTAATATTTTCCTAGCCCTATATATTCGCTCCATTCAAAATACAAAGGCTCCTGCCTTCCTCTTTAGGAATATTGTAGATAATTGGTGTTGTGCCCACCTCAGCATGGGACACTTTCAACATGACCTCTTTGGTCTTTGTAAATATGGGCAGTCCAGTGTGTCTCATCCAGGGAACTGTCTCATTAGTCTAGACCCTTAGATAATTAAATAGTCAGCATGGATCAATCAGTAGAGCATTTCTAGCCCTTAGAAATCATTTTTTTTTTAATTTTTATTTTTTTAATCCAATTATTGTCTTTGGAAAATGGAATAAAAAGACACAGAAATTTGTCCTTGACTTTGGATGCCCACCAGCAACCACCCCATTTCTCTATAAAGCTTTGTGGAAAAATTCTCAAAAGAGTTGTCTAGACTTACTGTCACTATTTCCTCTCTTCCTAGTCTCTCTGAACTTATTCCAAGCAGAACTTGGTTACACCACTAAATCCAGCTTCTATTAACATCACCAGTGGCCTCCACATTGTTCAATCCAGTTATTGATTCAGCACCCTCAGCCTCAGCTTTATCTTCCATCTTTAAATTGGCCTCTTGGCCATCAGTGACAGCTGACTTTTCTCTCTTTGTGGAATCCTCTCTTCACTTGGAACCCCCCTCTCCTTTGGTCCTCCTCCCCCTCCGAGCCTGCTCTCAGTCTCACTTCGTAAGTCCTCCTTGCCTCTGGAGCTTTAAGTGCTAGAGGGCCTCAGCAGAGCTCTGCCCTTGTCTGTGTCCTCTTCTCTTTGTTGCACATTTTAAAATGTCATCTGTATGTTTATGAGCCCTGAATTGTTATCTCAAACCTGAATCTCTCCTCCAGATTGATATACATCCAACTACTAGCTTAATAGGGATCTCAAACATAGTATGTCCAACACTGAACTCCCCATCTTTCCCAAGACCATACCTGCTCCAGTCTTCCTTTCTTAGCCAATGGCTATCTCCTTCTTCCAAGTGATCACTTTGGAGATCTAGAGTCATCCTTGATTTTTCTTCTCTTTACATTGGATCCACTAGTAAATTTCAGTGGTTCTATCTTTAAAATACATAAAGAATCTGACCAATTATCACACCTTGATGCTACCACCCTGTCTAAGCCACCTTCCTCTCTTGCCTCATCTATTACAATGACCTCTTTATTCCTCCCCCTGCTTCCATTTGTCTCCCTTTGTGGCCTATTCTCTGGATGACATTTTAAAACAAATGTTCAATTATCATATGTCTTAGCTCAAAATCCTCCAAGAACGTCTTGTCTCACTCAGAAAAATCCAAAGTTTTTTTTCAGTGGTTTACAGGGTTGATGGACACCCCTTGCAGCTGCACCTCTGATCTCATGACTCATGGTTCTCTCCTGCTCTCACTCTGCACACCGTCTCCTTGCTTTTCCTTCGGGCCTTGCATTTACAGTTCCTTCTGCTTTGAGTACTTTTCCCTTGGATTTCCATGTGGTGGCTTATTTCTTTTTTTAAAATTAATTTATTTATTTTAATTGGAGGCTAATTACTTTACAGTATTGTAGTGGATTTTGCCATACATTGAGATGAATCAGCCACGGGTGTACATGTGTTCCCCATCCTGAAGCCCCCTCCCACCTCCCTCCCCATCCCATCCCTCAGGGTCATCCCAGTGCACCGGCCCTGAGCACCCTGTCTCATGTATCTCTGTTCAAATGTCACTCTGTCAGGCAGGCCTCCCATGAATACCCACCTGAAAAGAAAGAACTTTCTCCTTTCTTTATCATGCTCAGTCTCTTTTCCAGCTTTATTTAACTACCTACCTGTCTATCCACCCACCTATCTATTATCTGTCCATCCATTCATCCATCTATTATCAATCTATCTATTCACCTATCTATTTTATAGCAGGTTTAACATCTGCTGGATCATTGAAAAAGCAAGAGAGTTCCAGAAAAACATATTTCTGCTTTATTGACTATGCCAAAGCCTTTGACTGTGTGGATCACAGTAAACTGTGGGAAATTCTGAAAGAGATGGGAATACCAGACCACCTGACCTGTCTCTTGAAAAATCTGTATGCAGGTCAGGAAGCAACAGTTAGAACTGGACATGTATATACACAATGGAGTATTACTCAGCCATTAAAAAGAATACATTTGAATCAGTTCTAATGAGGTGGATGAAACTGGAGCCTATTATACAGAGTGAAGTAAGCCAGAAAGATAAACACCAATACAGTATACTAACACATATATATGGAATTTAGAAAGATGGTAACAATAACCCTGTATGTGAGATAGCAAAAGAGACACAGATGTATAGAACAGACTTTTGGACTCTGTGGGAGAGGGCGAGGGTGGGATGATTTGGGAGAATGGCATTGAAACATGTATAATATCATATATGAAAAGAATAGCCAGTCCAGGTTCAATGCATGATACTGGATGCTTGGGGCTGTTGCACTGAGATGACCCAGAGGGATGGTATGGGGAGGGAGGAGGGAGAGGGGTTCAGGATGGGGAACACGTGTATGCCTGTGGCGGATTCATGTTGATGTATGGCAAAACCAATACAATATTGTAAAGTAATTAGCCTCCAATTAAAATAAATAAATTTATATTAAAATATAATAATTCATTTACCTATTCCCAGAGGCTGGAAGTATAAAATAAATCTCCAAGCCAGGCAAAAGCTTGGATCTGGGAGTGAGAGTAAGATCCTCAGTAAAGTAAATGGGGCTGGAGTATGTGCTGTCTTTTGTGTTGGTGGCTGTGGGTCAGTGGGTCTGATTTGCAGGCACAGGATGGTTGATAGCAGTAGACTCTTTGTTATCCAGTGTCAGTCATTCAGGAAGGAAACCACAAGGAAATGCCGGGGTGAGACAAATCTGTTCCTAGCTTCTGTTTATAGGCTGGTGCAGCCTGGGACTTCAACATATACTGTGTGCAATGGAGTTGAGGGCAAGATCAGATCTGCTGAAACCTACTTCTATATTCTTCTGGAAAATCTCGTGGACAGAAGAGCCTGGTGGGCCAAGGTCCATAGGGTTGCAAAGAGTCAGACATTACTGAGCATGCATACAGATATGTCACAAGCCTGACTAGAGGCTGGATCTTTTTTGGCTTGCAGAGCCCCTGTGATGGCTGTTACTAAAGTCACCCAGATTTTGAAGGCAGTTCTTGGTCTAGTGCTTATTTGGTTCACGCCATGACATCATGCTGCCTAATATGAACTCTAGCTGTGGATATAAGATATGTTCAGTTCAGTTCAGTTCAGTTCAGCCTCTCAGTCGTGTCCAACTCTTTGCAACCCCAAGGACCAGAGCACGCCAGGCCTCCCTGTCCATCACCAATTCCCAGAGTCTACTCAAACTCATGTCCATTGAGTTGGTGATGCCATCCAACCATCTTATCCTCTATTGTCCCCATCTCCTTCTGCCTCAGTCTTTCCCAGCATCAGGGTCTTTTCAAATGAGTTAGCTCTTTGCATCAGGTGGCCAGACTATTTGAGTTTCAGCTTCAACATGTAGTGAATGCTGTAATGTGCCACCTAAAAATTCCCCTTCACCAATAAATGATTTTTCTCCCTAGTGGCTGGAAATGCTTCCAGTTTACTCTGGAAATTGCCCTGGCCTGGAGAGAGTTTCCTTACCCAAAAGCCATACATCCTTTCTGGGGTAGCCAGCATCCAATGAGTGCTCAATGCAAAAAAGCCCATGGATTTTTCTGCAGAATGGGTAATTCTGAAGGGCTTAAATATGAGCTTGCTGTGCAGTCAGCTGAAGCCTGGCTTTTCAGTCTACCAAATCCTATATACTTTCCTTCCCATCCACAGACTTAGATCTTGAGTGTGGCTTAATGAACTTCATACATGCTAATTTCCAACTCAGAGCTCTCTTCCCAAAGAAACTGAAGCACAATATCTTCCAAATAGAAGAGGCCTGAACTTGAAGATGAGCATCTCAACTCCACAGAGACATGCCCTGGAAAAAGAAATGACTGTAACTGGCATGTGATTGTGGTCAGAACATGTTTCTCTCATAAATTAAGTAAGGAATGGACAGATCCATGCTCCAACTTTCAAAGACACATGACTAGGGAGCATCTTTTTGGCTTTGATTCAAGATCATGAATATGTGAGGAGAATGGCATTATAGTGGAAAATACTCTAACTGTATATTTTTTTAAAGATATTTCTTAATCATGGAGGTCACTTTCACCATAAAGCAGACACACACAGGATTGTTACATCTGGCAGGTGTGAAAAGCAGTGGTTCAGACAATGTTTTCTGCCCAGCCTGTGGGCCCTGCACAAAGAGATGGGCGTTCTTTGGCCCTGGTTCTGTGTAAATGCATCCCATCTGGTGTGAACTTCTTAGCACTTGGCAGAGCTACTTTCTAAGAAAAGAGGAATTTAAGAGGGGCTTTTGCAAAGTCAGCAAGTAGAACTTCCAGCTGTTTAAAAGATGTTTTGGCAGGGTTAGGGGTTTGGGGCAGTAATAACTGACTGGAGGTGGGGATGTGATTAGAAATCTCCCACCTGCAGACTTGGACAAATAGACATGTGCTAATCTTTATTTACCTCAAGATGAGATGAATCTTAAGTGTCCTTTACTTTAAATACAACTGACATTTCTAGGTGTTCACAGGTTGGAACCAGGCCTCATGGACAACTGATCCCTATTTTAGGCCATAAGAGCCTTAATTCTTTTTTTTTTTTTAATTGAATTATAGTTGACTTACAATATTATGAGTTTCAGATATACAACATAGTGATTCAATAATTTATACACTGTGAAATGATCACCATGATAAGTCTAGTTACCATCTGTCACCATATAAAGTTATTACAATATTTTTGACTGTATTCACTATACAGTATATTGCATTCCTGTGACTTACTTTATAACTAGAAGTTTGTACCTCTAATCTCCTGCACCTATTTTGCCTGTCTCCCCATCCCCCCTCCTCTCTGGCAACTACCAGTTTGTTCTCTGTATCTGAGCCTGCTTTTGTTTCATCTATTTTGTTTTTTTGGATTTCTACCTGTAAGTGTTATCATATGGTATTTGTTTTTCTTTGTCAAACTTATTTCACTTAGCATAATACCCGCTAGGTCTATCCATGTTGTTGTAAATGGCACAATTTCACTCTTTTTATGGTTGAGTAGTATTCTATCATGTATGTATATATTTTTTCATGTTTTCTTTATTCATTCACCGAGCAATGGACACTTAAGTTGATTTCATACCTCTGCTATTATAAATAATACTACAGTGAGCATAGAAGTACATGTATCTTTTTAAATATGTGTTTTATTTTCTTTGGATAAATGCCCAGAAATGGAATTGCTGCATCGTATGGTGGTTCTATTTTCAATTTTATGAGGAAATTTCATATTGTTTTCTACTGTGGTTGGACTCTCTGAGAGTGCATGAAGTTTCCTTTCTCTCCTTATCTTTGAAAATACTTGTTACTTCTTGTCTTTTTGATAATAGTCATCGTGACAGTTGTGAGGTGGTATCTCTTTGTGATTTTGATTTATATTTCCCTGATGAGTGATATTGAACATCTTTTTATGTGCTTGTTGGCCATCTGTAGGTCTTTGTAGAAATATTTATTCACATCCGCTGACCACTTTTTAACTGGGTTGTTCGTTTTGATATCAAGTGATATAAGTAATTCATATTTTGAATATCAACCCATTATCAGACATATCATTTGCAAATATCTTCTCCAATTCCTGTAGATTGACCTTTGATTTATTGATGGTTTCCTTTACTGAGCAAAAGTTTTAGTTTGGTGTACTCCCATTTGTTTACTTTTAATTTGTTGCCCCAAACAAGACAGGTTCCCCCCAAAGTGTTGCTAAAACTAGTGTCAGAGAGTTATAGTTTCAAGTCATATGTTTAAGTCTTTAAAGTATTTTGAGTTTACTTTTGTACATGGTGTATGAAAATGGTCCAGTTTTCTTCATACCATTTATTGAAGAAACCATCTTTTTCTTGTATACTCTTGCCATCTTTGTTGTAGATTAAGTCACCATATAAGAAAGGGTTTATTTCTAGATTCTGTTCCACTGAACTACCTGTTTTAATGACAGTATCATACTCTTTTGATTAGTATAACTTTGCAGTATAGTTTGAAATCAGGGAACATATATCTCCTTCTTTGTTCTTCTTTTTCAAGATTGCTCTGGCTTATTTAAATTCTATGCTGAGTATATCATGAGAATTGTTGGGCTGGAAGAAGCACAAGCTGGAATCAAGATTGCCGGGAGAAATATCAATAACCTCAGATATGCAGATGACACCACCCTTATGGCAGAAAGTGAAGAGGAACTAAAAAGCCTCTTGATGAAAGTAAAAGAGGAGAGTGAAAAAGTTGGCTTAAAGCTCAACATTCAGAAAACGAAGATCATGGCATCTGGTCCNTGTATAAGATGTGTATAAGAGGCAGCATCCGGTCCCATCACTTCATGGGAAATAGATGGGGAAACAGTGGAAACAGTGTCAGACTTTATTTTTTGGGGCTCCAAAATCACTGCAGATGGTGATTGCAGCCATGAAATTAAAAGACGCTTACTCCTTGGAAGGAAAGTTATGACCAACCTAGATAGCATATTGAAAAGCAGAGACATTCCTTTGCCAACAAAGGTCCATCTAGTCAAGACTATGGTTTTTCCAGTGGTCATGTATGGATGTGAGGGTTGGACTGTGAAGAAGGTTGAGCACCGAAGAATTGATGCTTTTGAACTGTGGTGTTGGAGAAGATTCTTGAGAGTCCCTTGAACTGCAAGGAGATCCAACCAGTCCATTCTGAAGGAGATCAGCCCTGGGATTTCTTTGCAAGGAATGATGCTAAAGCTGAAACTTCAGTACTTTGGCCACCTCATGCAAAGAGTTGACTCATTGGAAAAGACTTTGATGCTGGGAGGGATTGGGGGCAGGAGGAGAATGGGACGAGGATGAGATGGCTGAATGGCATCACGGACTCAATGGATGTGAGTCTGAGTGAACTCCGGGAGTTGGTGATGGACAGGGAGGCCTGGCGTGCTGCAATTCATGGGGTCACAAAGAGTCGGACATGACTGAGCGACTGAACTGAACTGAACTTAGATTCATGGTAAAAGTGAGAAGAAGGTACAGAGATTTCCCATCACACACAGCGTCTCCCATTATCAGCATTCCTCACCAGAGTGGTACATTTATTACATCTAAATAGCCTACATTGACTTATCATTATAACCCAAAGTCCAAGTTTACGTTAGAGTTCACTGTACATGTTACACATTCTATGAATGTAGAGAAATATATAATGCCATGTATCCACCATCATAGTATCATACAGGGTCGGTTCACTGTCCTAAGAATCCTCTGTGCTCCATATATTCATGTCTCCCTTTACCCCCATCCCCTGGCAACTAGTAATCTCTTTACAGTCTGCATAGTCTTACTTTTTCCAGAATGGCATATAGTTGGAATCATATGGTGTAATCTTTTCAGACTGGCTTATTTCACTCAGTAATATGCATTTAAGTTTCCTCTGTGTCTTTTCATGGCTTCCTCCCCGCCCCCCCCCCGAGATTAACAGAACCTGACGTGTATTTATTACCTATCTACCTATCTGCAGCTACTATATTATAAATCCCCTGAGGCAGAGATTGCTTTTTTAATAATAGCTGTATTCTCGACTGCTAGAACAGTGACTGGGGCATAGCAAGCATGGAAAGGGAATCTCACAATATTCTCCTCTCTCCTGGCCTTTCATTTTCTCCTTAGTGTTAACTTCTACTTTTAATAGGAGAAACATCTTGATGGGATAGTTGGACTCAAGCCTGCAGGAGAGTCACCTTATTCTCCTGAATCTTCTGGAAAGCTTCTGCCTTCTTCTTCAAAAGCACTTCACAGATTTCCAAGTATTTTAACGCATTTTTCTCACCTGACCCTCTCCAGGGGTACTATCCACAGGGTGTGGTTCAATCACACTATTATTGTCCGTGTCTTTAGAGAGTTTCAATACGTATTTTGGTCCTAACATCACTGCTGCTGCTAAGTCACTTCAGTCGTGTCCAACTCTGTGCAACCCCAGAGACGGCAGCCCACCAGGCTCCCCCATCCCTGGGATTCTCCAGGCAAGAACACTGGAGTGGGTTACCATTTCCTTCTCCAATGCATGAAAGTGAAAAGTGAAAGTGAAGTCGCTCAGTCATGTTTGACTCTTCGCGACCCCATGGACTGCAGCCTACCAGGCTCCCCCACCCATGGGATTTTCCAGGCAAGAGTACTGGAGTGGGGTGCCATTTCCTTCTCAACATCACTGATCTGTTCTTAATTAAAAGAAGAGAATTCATAATTGCTTTTAGGGTGGGGGCTGAAGGATGTCTGCTCCATGAGATCTGGCTCCTTTTCTCACGTGTTTCCTCGAGTCTCTAAATGGGAGACATACAGTGATCTTTCGTTAAAGATGCATGAGGATGTCAGGCTGACAGACAGCCGGCTCTGCAGAAGGAGAGATGTGCCTCTGAATCCCAGGTCTGCTTCTTACTAGCCTGGTGACTGTGAGCAAGGTGCTGAACTTCAGTTCCTCGTGCTAGAATCAGGCTAACATGCTCCGGTCTTGTGGGCTTTGTATAAGGATTAAATAAATACTGCCTGAAAAGCATTTGACACCATCTCTGACCCATAGCAAGCACTCAAAGATGGCTTTTAAATTGTTATTATGACCATATGTCAATCATTTACTGTGATAAGCCCTGCAGCAGGTGCTTTGTACCCACTGTTTCCATGAAACTTCATATCAACCTTACCAGATAGGAACAGTAGCATTTACTTTGCAATGAGAATACTGAGAGCCACAGAAGTTAGGAAACTTGCCTTTGGTCTACAGTTAACCTCAGCAACAGAGCTGTGGCCAGTTGCATTCATTTGTTCCTGAAGGTCATGCTTTTCCAGCCCTGCTTTCCAGTCTCCAATCTATAGTTTTTTATGCTCCAAATACACTCGAATCTTTCCAACATAGCTCCCGATCCTTCCTAAGCAAACTCTCTCCTCCAGCCAGGTTGCTGTCTTAATGTCTGAGGAACATGCTTTGTAGAACTCTCCAATATCCATCAGTTCATTCATTCAACTAATGACTCTTGAATTGTGTGTCTGGGGCTGGGCTACAAAGATGAAAAGATGGGGACTTTGCTTGTGGGGAATTTACAGAATAGTGAAGAGTTATAGGAGGATATTAACACAGACGTTTTGGTTGAGACCCTAAGGTAATAGATTCTGATACATCACGATGTGCTGAAATGCACCATCCAAAGAATTTGTAAAAAGTGTGCAGTGAAGAGTCAGTTAGCTATCTCTTAAGCCCCTGACCCACATCAGGGTAGGAAAGTGTCGTGAGATGATTTAATGGGAAGGAATCAGGAACAGCTCACTTGCTGAGCTCTGTGATGCTCCGAAATGATAGGGGCAAGATGCTCTGCCTCACCTTATGTTGTTGGAGGTGGTCTATGGCAGGACCACCAGGAGAGTGGTTAGAAGTAAGAGGTTGCATTGGACCCAAGTCTCACTCTCATCTGGGGCACTTGAGGGGTTAGAGATGGGCTGGCCAGCTGCTGATGGCTTTCCAAAGGAAAGGTGGTTGACTTGGCAGCCTGTCCTCTGGGAGTTGTCAGCAATAAGGGAGCGTGACTGTTTTCATGGACCTGACTGGGGTACATGTACAAGAGGGCTGCTGTGAGATCGTAGCTGATTCTGTTCCCAAAGGCTACGCAGGATCTCAGTTGACACTACGGCCATATTCCTGGGACATGTGGAAGGAATAATCCATTAGCTGGAACTAAAGCACTCCACCTCCAGCATCAAGAGAGCTATGGGCCAGGGTTCCTCAGCAATTGGGACCAAAGGACTCACAAAAGCATCCCTTAAGAAAACAAGTCAGTGTTAAATATCTGCTAGGCTCAGATAGCATGAAGCCAGCTTACAGCAACACCAGACAAGCAAGAATTTTCACATACTTCTTACCTCCCTTCCTCCCCTTCCTCTGATTCTGAGTGGGTGTTGGGGGTTGGAGGGAAAGAAACCTCTTGGCAGGTTGATGGAAGAAAATGAGAATCCTAGGTCTAAGCTTCTCATCTGCTGCTGCAGCTGCTGCTGCTAAGTCGCTTCAGTCGTGTCCGACTCTGTGCGACCCCATAGACGGCAGCCCACCAGGCTCCGCCGTCCCTGGGATTCTCCAGGCAAGAACACTGGAGTGGGTTGCCATTTCCTTCTCCAATGAATGAAAGAGAAAAGGGAAAGTGAAGCTGCTCAGTCATGTTTGACTCTTAGCGACCCCATGGACTGCAGCCCACCAGGCTTCCCCGTCCATGGGATTTTGGAGGCAAGAGGACTGGAGTGGGGTGCCATTGCCTTCTCCAAAGCTTCTCATCTAGCACAAACCTTACCTCAGGAAGGAAACATGATTTAACTTGGAATCAAATTTGGAGTAAAAATCATTGCATGACAGACATCCCAGTATCTGAATACAGACTCTGGTGGTGTACAGGGACATCAATTTTTATGAACTAAGGGCGACCAGAGGACTCACTGGGCTGTATACATTTTCCTCCTATTTGTCTGCCTGGGCCGGGTCTTAGTTGTGGCCTGTGGGATCTAGGTCCCTGACCAAGGACTGAGCCTGGGTCACCTGTTACCTTGGGGGTGTGGAGTCTTAGCACTGGACCACCAGGCAAGTCCCTGAATATACTTTACAGGGACAGTGAGAGCATGATGACACTACTTTTGGCTTGCACCCCATGAAGCCGGCTTGTACAGCAGCCTCTGTTGTTTTAGTTACAACAGAGATGGAGGAGGAAGTGGTACCATGTATGGCAGGAGTACTACAGAGAGGTCCACAGCACCAGAATTTTCTCTCTCTATTCTCTGTTTTCCTGATGAACTCAACCTTCAATGCTCAGGTCAGTCCCCATTTCCTCCAGCCTTGGGCACAGCCTGTTCCCTCTCCTCTGATCTCCCTTCCACTCACTCAGCCCCTCTTTATATTCAATACTTGTCCTCCTGCTCACCACTGCTGACTCAGAGGCTCAGATGACAACTTTTATGAAGATGCCAGTTTTCCTTCAGTGGGGATGCATCTGGGAAGATGAAGTCACAGCACCAGCTGTGTTCTTTCCTTAGACCCTGGGAGCCAGGCACATCCGGGGAGCACAGTCTATTCTGAAAGTGGATTGATAGAAAACAGAGTAACAAACAGTCAGTGGCAATAGGTGGCTCTGCTTTGATTCCACCCTAGCATTCTTTTGTCCCCTACTGTCCCAGGATGGCTAGAGATGGTGTCCACCCTGAGCAGAGTTCACCTCCTCTGCACTCCCCTGGGGCTTCCCAGGTGATGCTAGTGGTAAAGAGCTCGTGTGCCAATGCAGGAGACTTAAGAAACATGGGTTTGACCCCTGGGTTGGGAAGATCCCAGGAGAAAGAAATGGCAACCCACTCCAGTACTGCTGCCTGGAAAGTCCCAGGGACAGAGGCACCTGGCAGGCTACAGTCCATGGGGTCGCAAGACTGGAACACGACTGAAGTGACTTAGCGCATACATGGCACTCCCGGGACGATCCCTCTGCAACATCATAGGCATTTGTTTGCCGGGACTGGTGAAACAAAGTTCTGCAAGCCAGGTGGCTGAGAACAAAAAAATTATGTTCTTACAGGTCTGGAGGCTAAAAGTACAAGATCAAGGTGTTGCCAGGTTTGGCTCCTCCTGAGGGTTGTGAGGAAGACTGTTCCATGCCTCGCAACCTAGCTTTTGGTGATTTGTGATTTACTGGCCATCATTATCATTCCTTGCCTTATGGAAGTCTCACCCTGATCTCTGCTTTCATCTTGATGTGATGTGCCTGCCACGTGTGTGTCTGAGTTTCAATTTCCCCTTTTTATAAGGATACCAGTCAGATTGCACTAACGGTCCAACCAACTCCACTATGACCTCATTTTAAATTAACTAATGCATATAGCATGACCCTATATCCAAATAAGGTCACAGTCTGAGGGACTGGGGGTCTGGACCTCAATATGTGAATTTGGAGAAAGATACAATTCAGACCATGATAGTCAACTATGTTCTCCTCTCCTAACTCTTCCATAAAGTTCTTGGTCCTAGATTTTTGAGCCAATCCAACCTGTGTCCCCACTATACAGCCACTGGCCTCTGGCCCAGGAACCTCTGTTAGAGTTGGGGCTCATTGTGCTGGCATCCTTCCTCCCTTTTCCCTTCTGAATGGCTCTCATTTCTTCTCCCAGTTTCTACCCTTTTTCTTCTCCACCTCCCCTCCCTCTCCCTGTTCTTCCTCTTCTTCTTTCTGTTTTTTGATTTTCTGGTTTTGCTGCTCAACTTTAATTCCTCCCTCTGGACCCTGGTCTTTGCAAGATTCAAATTCAGTTTTCCCCCACCCAGTAGCCTTTGGCTTGCTTGCTCCTCTGGCTCCCAGCTCCAGTCTTGTGGAATCTGACCTTGACCTCTATCTACTGGCTGGAATCCTGACTGGACCAGCCAGACCTCCTCTGGAGGCCACAGGAGTGTTTGGCAGACTCTCACCAAGTCCCTCTGAAAGTCAAGGACCCCACACAGAGCACCAAGCCCTCATGACAAAACCTGCCACAGCCTCACGGCGATGCATTTTCTCCTTCTTTGGAGCACACAGCTAGGTTCCCTGTCCTAGGCTTTGGGCAGTTGGGTGTGGCCAGGTGCCTAATTTTGACCAATGGAGTATAAGCACAGGTGATTTTTCTACTAATATAAAGGCAAGCTACCCTGGCATTTTTGTTTTGCTATATTTTAATCTTCAAGTATCTGCATTCTTAAGAGGTCCAAAATCCCACTCTAATTTTAAAGAGGGTGCAGTAAAAATGAGATCTTTGTGTTTCCTTTCTCTCTTTCCTTTTCTTTTCCCTCCAGTCTCTAAAGCAGGGTTTCTGAACCTCAGCACTATTCCACTTTGAGCCTGAGAAGTATTTGATGAGGGATGCTGGTCCATACTTTGTGGAATGTTTAGAAGAATTCTCTGGCTTCTACCCACCAGATGCTAGTGACATGCATCCCCCAAGCTGTAATGATAAGATATGTCTCAGACTTTGCCAAGTTTCCCCAGGGGAGTGCAGTCATCCTGGTTGCAAACCACTGCTCTGATGTCAATTGAGTATCTGCTACCTGCCTCTCTTCCACTCTCTAAACCCTCATAGGCCCCTACTCCGTGCCAGGTGATGGTGGTGTAGTCACTGAGTCGTGTCCAACCCTTGTGACCCCGTGAACTGCAGCCTGACAATTTCCTCTGTCCATGAGGTTTCCCAGGCAAGAACATGGGAGTAGGTAGCCACTTCCTTCACCAGGGGGTCTTCCAGACCCAGGGACAGAACCTGGGTCTCCTACATTACAGGCGGTTTCCAGTATTGCAGGCAGCTTCTTTACTGACTGACTGAGCCACGGGGAAGCCCTCCTCCAGGCCAGACAGTACTCTAATTGCTAAGACGCTGCTGATCTTCCCTCCCCAGTCCTCGGCCCCCAGTCCCTTTCCCTCCCATTATAAGAAATCATGGCTCCGGGGAAGACTGCTTACGGGAAGCCATAAAGTCATTCTGGCTCTCTTAACTTGGCCTCCAAGATAACACAATTGGGTTACAGAGGCAGCGTTTGGGGAACTTCAAAGCTGAGCCAAGGGAGTGGAGGCTGCTGGGGAGCTGAAGCCTTATCTGTGGCTTGAATGTTCTCACCCTTATCAACTCAGAAGGAGCGGTGCCTTGGGGAGAGCAAGAGGGAGTCAAGAGATCTGATTGCTTTCTTTTTCCCACTGGTCTTTAGAATGAAAAGGACCAGAGAAAAAGAAAGGGCTGAAGGAAGGAAAGCAAAGTAGGAAGAATGCTTATAGGAGAGTGGGTTTAAGTGGGGGCATTGGAGGAAAGCGGAGGGGGCTTTTCTGACCCGACGCTGACCCACGCTTACCTGGACTGAACATCAGGCTTGAGAACCAGAGAACCCGAGAGTTAGAAGGTCTTGACAATAGCTTCATGAGATGACACCTGGGCCTCAAGCCCCGAGGCCCATCACTGGGTAGGTGTGGGATGAGTTGCAGCTGCTTTGAGAACTCCCGCAGTAGGTAAAGTGGGGCTTCCCAGGTAGCGCTAGCAGTAAAGAGCCCACCTGCCAATTCAGGAGACTTAAGAGATGTGGGTTCAATCCTTGGGTTGAGAAGATCCCAGGAGTAAGAAATGCAACCCACTCCAGTATTCTTGCCTGAAGAATTCCAGGGACAGGGGAGCCTGGTGGGCTATAGTCCACAGGGTTGCAAAGAGTCGGACAGGACTGAGGTGACTTAGTACACACACACGCAGCAGATAAAAAGACCTGAACAGAGACAGCAGCACTGTGACTGCAGAAGTGAGAATCTAAGCAGGACGCATTTGCTGGAGGTGAGAGTCAACCATCTGCAGAGGCTTGAAAGAGGAAGGGGACTCTAAGATGATGTTGATGACAATAATCATAATTGTAAGTCTTTATACATCACTCCCTGTGTACCAGTTTTTAATGCACTTTATATAGATGTTAACTCATTTTGTCCTCCCAACAATTCTACCAGATAGGTTCTACTAAAGTGTTCATTTAAAGGTGACAAAATTGAGACAGAGATGTTTACTAACTTACAGATCACAGAGCAAATCAGGAAAGGAGAGTTGGGGACTAAACCCAGATAGCCTAGTCCTAGTATTTGTGTTTTAACCAAATTAAACACAAGTTTGTGCTTTTTACCACTTGGTTAAGAAAACTTGGGCAGCTAAGTGGACAGTAAAGTCATGAAGCCAGGTTTGGCCTGAAGGAGGAGCGGGTTTGAGGGAAAAACAATGGGTCAGCCTTGGAAATGTTGTGCCTGGCATATGTGTAGTGTACCCAAGTATCATCACCTAGAAGGTGGGATAGTCATTCCATTCCAACTTCAGTACAGAGGTCCAGGTAGCTGCCCATGGACTTGTAGTTGTGAATGGGAGAGGCAGCTGTGTGCAGTGAGAAGAAAAGAAGACCGAAGGAGCCCAGAGAATACCAACCATTACAAGCAGATGGAAGAAGAACTAGGAAAAGAGAATGGAAAAAAAAGTGCATCCACATTAAGAGTGGTTTCCTGGAAATTAAGGGTGAAATGAGTTCCAGGAAGGAGGGCAAGGTCACTAGGGACAAAAGCTATAAAGAAGTCCATGATAAGAACTGAAAAGAGACACTGTTCTTCAGTGGTTGCATGGGTTTCTGATTTATCTCCCCAAACAGACCAGAAACTTCTTGAAGTCAAGAGCTGCATCCAACACTTTATTGTGTTCTTTGGGTCTCCTTTCTGGTGCCGGGCCAGGCAGGCAGAATATCTATGGGTTGTTGGTAGCTCAGGTTCCGTATTAAGTCAGTGCCTTTAGTTATAAATTGCCCATACCTCATAAGGACAGATGATCTTCCAAGACTCATACAACGTTGGGTTGTCTATAACCCCTGCACTTGGCCTCGCCAGAGTAGATGATTAATGATGCAGCATTGTGGTCTTCTATTCCTCAACAGTTGGGATAAACAGAAAAGCTTTTGTGTGTCAAGGACCTCCTGTGTGCCTGACTGTTCTGGACATTTGGCACTTGCAGTTCAGATCTTCAGAATCTGGCAAGATGGGTATTATCATCTTCTTTTTCCAGATAAAATGACTGAGTTGAAAGCTGCATGCCTCACCCAGAGCCACACCAGTAGGCAAAGCACTGCCAGGATAAGGACCCCAGTCCATCTGACTCCAAAGATGCTCTTAGCTCAGCTCCTCCCTTTCCCTCAGTGGTCACTGCCTTATTCTAATTGTCACCATCATTCAGGTGGTTTTTTTTTTTTTTTTAAATTACAGCTCCTTCCTTTTTCACTCTTCCATCAAACCTCCTTCCTCAGAATCCATCCTCCAAACTACAGCTGGGTAATTTGTCTAAATGCAGCACTGGTAAATTTTAAATTCCTTCAGTGACTTCCTTTATAGGATCTAGGTGATATACCACTTTGCTTTATGACACAAGCCCAAACCCCTCAGCATGCTCTTCTAGGCTTTTCTCATCTGATGCTAGGGGCTTTTCCCAGCCCCTCTTGGCTGTCACCTCACACTCACCCTTCTCTCAGCCAAACCAGACTCATTCATTTCCCTGAAGATGTCCTGCTCTCATTTTGCACATTCTATTCCCTGGGGCTGCAGCACCCTTCTTCCCATTTGTCCTGGGGTGATGCACATTTGGAGCTTCCCAGGTGACGCTAATGGTAAAGAGCCTGTTTCCCAAAGCAGGAGATGCAGGAGACATGGGTTCAGTCCCTGGGTCAGGAAGATCCCTTGGAGGAGGGCATGGCAACCCACTCCAGTATTCTTGCCTAGAGGATCCCATGGACAGAGGAGCCTGGCAGGATACAGTCCATGGGATTGCAAAGAGCAGAACACAACTGAAGTGACTTAGCACAGCACACATGAAGCACACACTTGTTCTTTAAGACTCAGTTCATCCCTCTTGTCACAAGCATCCTTGAACCTTCTGAGACCTTCCTGCCTCACTCTCCTCAGTTTTCGTCCTCTGAACCTCTCTGCCCCAGGAATAGCTGCATTGCCCTGGGTTCTGCCTGCCGTTTTCTTCTGTTCCTCTTCCTTGACTCTGAGGTCTTAGAGAACACCATCCCGCCACTCCCAGATCAGAGCAGGAGCTGAACCCTTGCTTGTTAAATAAGTGACTGGCGTTGGATGCTTGGATCACAAAAAGGTCGAAGGCGGGAGAAGGCAGGACGGCGCTGGGAAGGGCAGGCAGCTGGGTGGACTGGGGTGTGGGCATTCCCTTGGGGAGTTGGTTTAATGCTTCTTCCACATTTTCCTCTTCCCGCCACCGCTGAAAGCACGGGGGATACCCCGCCTCTGCTTCCAGACGGTGATAATCCCGCCTGACCCGTCTGGGCCAGAGCTCTGCCTGCAGTCCCATCTTTGGAGTCCGGTTTTCTTTTGGCAGGACTGCAGCAGGAAACACTTGCATGGTGAGGTTCCTCTCGCAAGGAATGTGTGTTGCGAGGGGACTGAGAGCCAGATGGAAAAAAGCCTCCCAAGTAAGCCAGGCTGGAAAGATAGGTGGAAGATAGTAAGGGCGATTCCTCCATTTAAAGAACGGTTGGCAGTGAAAGTAATCCAGGCTCCCAAGAGCTGCAAAAATTAGCAAAACTTGGGAGCTGAAAGGTAGAAGCAGAGATGAAGAGAAAGAGAGCTATGTCCTCCTGTGTTGTCTCCACCCTCTCATCTTCAAACTGAGGGAAGAATTTCTGTTCCAGTGGAAACACGCTGCCTTTACCGAAAAGAATGCCTAATGGTGGGGTTTTCAAACAGTCAGACTAGAAAAGCAAAATTTTCTGGGCAATCGGGCTCTTCAAATCACATTCAAAGATCAACCACTGATTTTCTGTACTAGAGGCCCAGCCCTGTGTGAGCGATACAGTAAAACAAACATGAGCGTTTGATGAAGTTATTAGCTGATGGGCTTCCAGACATTGTCTGAGTTGATCCTGGCAAGAGCTTGGGAGGGAAGAGGAGGGAGTCGAGAGGAGGGAATTATCATCCCTTCCCCCCATTCTACAGAAGAGGACGCTGAGGCTCAGAGAATGTAGGTGATGTGTCTAAGATCCCACCACCCCACGTGCATTCTTCCAGTCATTCTCTCTTTGCTTGTGCAGCACTGATGTTGCACCAGGCACCGTTCCAGGCCTGGTGATACCTGGCTCCACCAGACAGGCGAGGTCCCTATGCTCATAGAGCTTCTGTTCTAGTTAAGGGAACAGATAGTAAACAAGAGACCAAATAGGTAAATGGAGCCATATGCTGTAAAGAAAGTAAAGCTCTGGAGCTGAATGAAAAGTGCTGATAGATGATCGGCAGTGGTGGGGGGTGTGTGCTGTTTTGGGAAGGAAGATGGGAAGGCTGGTGGAGAAGATCAAGATAAAGGTTGAAGGAAAACATATCCTACTCTACTTTCACCGCACCCGCAATGCTGGGGCTTCCTGCAGGGGCTTCTCTCCTCCACACCCTTCTGTTTGTTTTTCTGTTAGAAGTCCCCAAAACTTCTCATAGAAATTGACACAGCCAGAGTAATATTTCTCAGAGACCTCTGAAGAGAGCACCTGGACCCTTACCAGTGACAGTTCTGAGATAGGAAAATGCAAATGTCGGCCCCATCTTGGCATATATCAGCAGCTGTTCTGAAAAATAAAAACTCAGGCCATTGACTGATGCAGGAAACTGAAGTGTTTTATAGGCGCAGTCATTGAAGGCAACACGGCCGCATCTCTTGACAACATCTCCCAGAAGCCGTTCACCTGGACAATAGAAGGCTGGGAGGACAGTTAACAGTCTTCAAATATTTGAGGGATTGTTATGTGGTGGGGGGACCAGCTATAGGGAGTTAAGTTCGGGTCAGTGGCTGGAGGTGAGAGGGAGACACGTGTCAGCTTGGTGTTGGGAAAACTTTTCTAACAATTTCAACTGGTCCACAAGGGAGTGAGATTACCTTGGGTGGGAGAGAGAAGCTTCTGTCTAGAATGTGCAAGAAAGTGTGCAAGGAGGGGCCCAGGGAACCCCCTCTACCAGCTCAAGGAATGATTTGTTGATCAATCCATTCATTTAACTAGTACTTCTTAAGCATCTTCTGTGTGGTTGATACATGGATGCAATGTCGAAAAAGACATACAAGATCCTTGCTTTCATGCAGTTTCTCATGGTGATTCTCATGCAGTTTTTCATGCAGTTTCCCTTCTCGTGGTGGAGACAGTCAAGAAAGAAGTGAATAAATAGATGCAGATGGAGATGGGTGTTACAAGAAAGGGTGTATGAGGATGACTGTGTGTGTGTTTCTGTGTGCCTGTACGTTGTATGTGCTTGTGTGTGTGGAATGAATCATACATGGTCAGAGAAAGTATCTCTGAGGAGATAAACTGTGAGGTAAGTCCTGGATGATCGGAAGGACCAGCAAGGGCAGAGGTCCAGACTGCTGGGCTCAAGTAGGGAGAGAGGCCAGTGGGGGTGACTTAGTGAGCAGAGGGACGGGGCAGTTGGAGATGAAACCAGGCAGGAGCGAGATGGTGTGGGGCACGTGTACACCATGGTGAGGCAGCTGGGCTCTTTATAAAAAGGGCCATGGGGAGCCCTATCAGGGACATGCTTTATGCATGAGAGGTTGGATTAGATGAATAACTTTTAATGCCGGTAGTACTTGGGAATCACCAGGAGATCCAGAATTGTAATTCGATGAACTAAGTGAGTGCTACGATTCCTTTCATGATGAAGATGGAAAGTACCAATATGAGCTTTCCTATGGGATCACACATTTTACTCAGGACATATGAGAAGGCCATGGCCCACTGGCATTTTGCTGACATATTAACTGTCAACTACTTCACTTGTGTAACTGGATTCTAAATAAGTTTAGTTCTCTACAATGATTACTTGGTGGATCACCTTCTGTGTGTCAGTTTCTAAGCCTGCGCAGGGGGTAAAGGGCTGTGTCTGGCACATAACAGGGGCTCCATCAATACTTACTGAGTAAATGAATGTTTGAATGTGTCTGATATTCAACTGAGCACTAGCGAAAGGAGATGAAGGAGAAAGAAATGGAGAAAAGATAAAGATGCCTCTGTCTTTATTATCTCATGTGCACGTGTGCTCAGTTGCTTCAGCTGTGTCCAACTCTTTGTGACTCCATGGACAGTAGCCTGCCAGGCTCCTCTGTCCATGGGATTCTCCAGGCCAGAATACTGGAGTGGGTTGCCATGCCCTCTTCCAGGGGATCTTCCCCACTCAGGGACTGAACCCGTGTCTCTTGTGTCTCTTGCTTTTGCAGGCAGGCTCTTTACCACTGGAACCACTTGAGAAGCCCTTATTATCTCATAGGGGGACTGTAAGAAGATTTGCAACCTGCCTATTAGAGGAATGAACAGGTGGAAAGTGCAAAGGCAAGGGAATTTGATTTGAGTGTTTGTTTTTTTTTTTT
>SJYX01012480.1:294886-311541 GCA_006410675.1 Oreotragus oreotragus | reverse complement strand
ATATCTACTCAATGGATTGAGCCCCATGGAAGTTTTTGGGGATTTCAAGTGCTTGGTGATGGGGCAATGCCATTCTGAGTACTTATGTCCTAGAGTAGAATGTCTATGTTTTATTCTAAAAAACTCTGATGTAATTGGTTTGGGCATACAGCCTAGAACTTAGATTTTTTAAAAAATTTGAACATTTTCATTTGTATTGGGGTATAGCTGACTAACAATGTTGTGATAGTTTCAGGTGAACCGCAAAGGGACTCAGCTACGCATATACATGTGTCCATTCTGGACCTTAGATTTTTTATGAGCTCCTTTGTTAAGGATTGGAGGCATGCTGGTCCCTCAACTGCAACCAAGAAAAAAACAAGAGCCCAAGTGAAAGGAATGGGGCAGAGGAAGCTGTGGGGCTGCAGAAGGTCATCTCTGTAAGGGCATCAGGGTGGTCAAGGATGTGGGGTCCAAGGGATGAACCAGGATTAGGATGTCAGGTCTAATATCTCAATAGTGGGTGTGTGCCTGCATGCATGCTAAGTCACTTCAATCATGTCTGACTCTTTGGGACCCCATGGTGGCAATGTGCAAGACTCCTCTGTCCATGGGATTCTCCAGGCAAGAATACTGGAGCTGATTGCTATTTCCTTCTCCAGGGGATCTTGCTGACCCAGGGATCAAACCTGAGTCTCTTATGTCTCCTGCACTGACAGGCTGCTTCTTTACCCAGAAGCACTATCTGGGATGACTCCGTCAGTAGTGGGTGGGATCCAGAAATGGAAGGCTTCAGCTGGTTGTTGGTAATGACGGAGAAAATTTGCAAAGGTCCAGTGAGAATCTAGTTAGGAACGGGAGTGGAGTAGGCAGGGCACACCAGGAGAGCTGTAGCTGCCTCACAAAGAAGGTGGAAGGCTTGCTGAAAGGAGCTCTGGTGAGTTGAAGATGTCAACTCTCCTACAGAGAGACTGAGATAGGGCCTCCTGATCATAATGACAACAATGACAGTGATGACAACCATGAGATGTCTGACATGCACCAAGTGCCCCAGGAACTTTACTTGATTATCCCCTGTACCGGGCTGAATGGTGGCCCCTCAAAAGTTGGTTCCTGTTATCATTCCAAGAATCTGTGAATGCGACCTAATTTGGAAAAAGAGTCTTTGCAGACATAATTAAGGGAAGGTCATCCTGGATTGTCTTCCCTGATGGCTCAGTGATAAAGAATCTACCTGCAATGCAGGAGACACGGGTTCTGTCCCTGGGTCAGGAACATGCCCTGAAGAAGGCCATGGCAACCCACTCCAGTATTCTGGGCTGGAGAATCCCGTGGACAGAGGATCTTGGTGGGCTACAGTCCACGGGATCACAAAGACTCAGACACGACTGAGTGACTAACTTTCATTGGTGAGGAGATGGATGCTCAGAGATTTTGAATGTGTTGCACAAACAGCAATCACAATTGTTTGTCACAAGCTGCACAGAACCCAGAGAAACTTCCCTGGTAGCTCAGCTGGTAAAGAATCTGCCTGCAATGTAGGAGACTGGTTCAGTTCCTGGATCAGGAAGACCCCTGGAGAAGGGAGAGGCTACCCTCTCCAGTATTCTTGGGCTTCCGCGGTGGCTCAGTTGGTGAAGAATCCACCTGTACTGCAGGAGACCTGGGTTCAATCCCTGGGTTGGGAAGATCCCCTGGAGGAGGGCATGGCCACCCACTTCATTATTCTTGCCTGGAGAATCTCGGTGGATAGAGGAGCCTGGTGGGCCACAGTCCATGGGGTCACAAAGAGCTGGACATGGCTGAGTGACTAAGCATATAGCAGAGCACACCCAGAGAAGCTAGCTTTACAGTTTGGGAGCATTAAGACTGTCTGTGAACTTCACAGGGTTGGGGTGGTCTTCTGTAGTTCTGCTGGAAACTGAAGGCTGTACTGGTGCCTAGGGCTCTGGACTGGCACTGTGGTTTCTCGGGCTAAGTTCAAGCCAACCAGGGCCAGGAAAAAGTGAAGCTTGATGTAAGAAAAACGGAGGTAAAATTATTTAACTCATATTTAACTTATATGCAGAGTACATCATGATAAATGCTGGGCTGGATGAAGTACAGGCTGAAATCAAGATAGCTGGGAGAAATATCAAGAACCTCAGATATGCAGATGACACCACCCTATGCATCACCAACTCAATGGACATGAGTTTGAGTAAACTCTGGGAGTTGGTGATGGACAGGGAGGCCTGGCTTACTGTGGTTCATGGGGTCGCAAAGAGTTGGACACAACTGAGTGCCTGAACTGAGCTAAAATTCACGTAAGATAAATCATTTAAAAATGAACATTCCAGTGGCACTGAATACATTCACAGTGTTGACAGGTCACCACATCTATCCAGAGCATTTTCATCACCCTAAAAGCAAACCCTGTATCTATTAAGTATTTGCTCCTCATTCCCCACTTCCCCATCCCTGGTAAACTCTGATCTTCTGTCTCTATGGATGCACCTATTCTGGATAGTTCCAATTAATGGAATCTTGCAACATGTGGCCTTTCTTGTCTGGCTCCTCTCACTTAACCTGGGCTTCCCAGGTAGGTCAGCAGTTCAAGAATCCGCCTGCGATGCAGGAAACACAGGAGACACAGGTTCAATCCTAGGGTCTGGAAGATCCTGTGGAATAGGGAATGGCAACCCACTCCAGCATCCTTGCCTGAAGATTCCCATGGACAGCAGAGTCCGGTGGGCTACCGTCCGTAGGGTCGCAGAGAGTTAGACACGACTGAGGTGACCAAGCGCGTGTGCTTTTTCTTAGCCTACTGTTCTTAAGGCTCATCCAGTGACAGTGTGTGTCAATACTTCGTTTCTTACTATGGCTGAACAATATTCCATTGTGTGGATAGATCACAGTTTGTTTATCCATTCATTGTTGATGAACAGTCGGGCCATCTTTGTTCATAGCGAGCTGGGCAGTGAGTAGAGCCTCCACACATTACCTCATCAGAGGTCCACAGTAGTACTGTGAGGAAGGCATTGCTCATAATCCCATTTTGCAGATGAGGAAACTGAAGCTCAGAGAGAGGCTGAGTAATTTGAACCCAAGTCTGGCACTCACTCCCCAGCCAGGGCTTCCTCACGTGCTCTGTGCTGAGGGTCACCACTTGGCTGTTGCATTTCGGGTTCAGAAACATCGGCTCTTAGCTCCCCTTTTTAGCCATGCGCATCAAACTTGATGGGCTGAGGTGACTTATAAGACTCAAGCCCTAAATTGTGGTTTCTTAACAAAATTTTAATCTTTAAAGTCTTAAACCTCTCTCTCGTGTGTGTGTGTGTGTGTGTTTCTCTCTTAGTAGCTGAGCTGAAATGCCCAGTATAGTCCCACAACCCCTCCTGTTCCAGGCTCCCTGTGTTTAGAGAAGGGAGCTTCTCCCTGCTGGTTTATGGGGAAAGGAAAATGATCCTTCCTGGCTGTGAACCAAAAATATGAGAAGAAAGGGCTTGGGGAATAGGGAAGAAGAAACAAGTTCATGGAAAGAAGGTTGGACTGTTGGACTTGCTGGCTGGGAGCCACAGATATTTAGGTAAAAGGGACTCAGAGTGCATATCTTACTTGTACCCAGGCACATCCCTGTTGCTGTTGAAAATAGCTGGCAACCAAGGACCTCGGGAGAATCACACAAGAGGCTGGAGGACTGCTAAAAACGAGACAGGCCACCGGAGGACTGGAACCCACTTTGTATCAGATACACAATACTTCCTCAAACTTCTCTAAGGGATGGAGCAGGTCAGGGGGAGAGGGGAGGAAGAGAGGGACTTCTAGTGGGAGCCTGTGGAAGAATAATCACAGAGCTGATGGGAGGGCCTGGCCCATAGCAAGTGGCTCAGGCTCTGGTTTGGGTGGAATCAGTGCATTTCAGAAGGCTGGGAGATGAGAACTTTTGGTCACAGCCAAGAAGCTCCTGAAGGCTTCCAAGGTGGCTCAGTGGTAAAGAACTCACCTGCTAATGCAGGAGTCGCAAAGACGTGGGTTTGATCCTTGGGTCAGGAAGATTCCCTGGAGGAGGAAAGGCAACCTGCTCCAGTATTCTTGCCTGGAAAATCCCACGGACAGAGGAGCCTGGTGGGCTACAGCCCATGGGGTGGCAAAGAACAAGACACGACTGAAGCAACTGAGCACACACTTGTAAGGGGCTCTTGAAGCTGACTCTCCAGAAGGGAAGCCCTGGGGTAGGATGGAGACAGGATGGAAGGAAGGAGGAAGGGCTAACAGGAATCCAGCTTCTCCCCTGACCAGGTATTGTGCTGCCCTGTCCTGAAATCAAACCCTCACCCCAAGATGCCCTCATTCCCTCCCAACCACTGCAGACCCCGAGGTCTGAGAGGTCGCATGGCTTGTCTGGGGCGGTGCAGCCAGGTGGCAGGTGGGACTCTAAACTTTGGAGGTCACCGATACAACAGGTAATGTGAATCCTTATGTAAATACCTACAGGGACCGCTGGAGCCCAGAGAAGGGTTGCCCTACTTTATTGTAAATAAGTGCTCAACCCCTCTGCTGGGAACGCTTCTCTCCCCTTTGTCTGCCTAGGAGCACCTGCTCATCCTTCAAAAGTCAACTCAAGCCTCACTTCCACCTTGAAGCATTTTATTCCATCCCCAGGTGGATTCAGGTGTGAGCTCCCCTGCACAGGTTTGAGACACAGCCCTTCTCGTGTTTCTGTCATCATCTGTTTCCATCTGTCTTCCGCTCAAGACAGTGAAGGCCTGCAGAGCCGGACAGAGTAGCCGTTTCTCCATCTCTAGCGCCTGCCACAAGTGAGAATCACTAATAACGGCTAACAGTCTTCAGGCACACACTGTGTGCTAAACAGTTTGAGTGGGGCATCTCTTTTTTGGGGTGGGGGTACTCAAATTATTTTCTTTTTGAAAAATGGTAGATCTATGAGAACATGTTACTCTCTTGGCTATCTTGGGTATATTTTCCCAGGCACGTGGTATCTCTTTCAATAACTGGTTAAAAAAAATTTTTTTTAGATGAAAATTTTAATGAATTGTAATTTTATTCTGATCACTTACTCTCCAAAAGATTTATTTTCACAACTTTATTGCCAGTATAAATGATAGCTGAAAAAGCTGCACATATTTTTAAATTTAATTTTTAGTTTATAGTGGAGTGTAGTTGCTTACAATGTTGCGTTAGTTTCAAGTGTATGGCAAAGTGGTTCAGTTGTACATATAGATCCATTCTTTTTCAGATCCTTTTCCCACATAGGTTATTACAGAATAAGCTGTACATATTTAATGTGTTGATATATAATTGGAAGAGTGGACATATTTATGTATCAGTGATACCATTACCACCATCAAATAACATATCATTCAGTGACCACACAACTCCAAAAGGGAGATACAGCTTCTCATATTCATTATGATGATGCATAGAAACCCAGGAATCTCAGTGGCTTAACAAAGAAAAAGTTAATTTATTGCTAACATGGACTTCATGTCATGGTTGTAGTGACACTAGTCTAGGTTTATATTTTGGATATTTTGTTGTGCATGGATGTTTCTGTATCAACTTTGATTGAAAAATATTGCATTAAAGCACTTTTTTTTTTTTTTCTTCCTTGACAACTCCTTAATGTTGCAGCCCAAGCAAATGTGCCTCTAGTTTCTCTTTCCTCATGGCCTGGCTCTTTGGTTGCATGAATCACAGCTCCAGTGAAGGAAGGAGCTGTGCTGTGGTTTGCCCGTACAGAAGCACCCTGAGGGCAGGAGCCAGGCCTGCTTTGCCCACCATTGTGTCCTGGTGCTGTCTCTCTGCATGCCCCTCAAGGGTGCAAAAAAACATTTGCTGAATGAATGAATGAATGAGATGATTTCTAAAAGGGACCACTCTGGATCTGTCTGTAATTTCAGTTCATTTCTTCACATTGTTTCATTAAGGAAGCATTTATTGAACATCTCCTGTGGCCTAGTGCCCATGTGTAGCTATGGGAATGGTAAACACAAGGCCTATGCTCTCAGCAAGCTTGTCTGGTGGTGAAGACCGGTCTAAAAGCGGAGAAGTACTGAGAGACAGAGGTCATGGCGAGAGCACAGAGAGGGGCCACCAGCTCATCCTGGAGGAACAGGAGAAGGTCAGCTTAGAGAAGATGTATGAGCCAAGTTATGGGGAAGGAGGAAAGGATGGGCAAGTGGACTAGTAGGGAGACAGAGTTTTGGACAGAGAGCATAGCATGTGCAAAGGCCCTGGGGCATGCTGTGTAAGTGTACAAACTCCTAGAAATTTTGTGCTCTTGAAGCACAGAACCAAATCCAAGAGATCAGCTATGACAGCCTTCGAGAAATAGGCTGGGAAGATTTCCATGATCTGCAATGCCAGGGTCTTCAGCATTTCTCTGCAGTTGGTGTCCAATATAACTCCTCTCCCAAAGGGGGCAAAACAGGATTCCACAAACTCTCCGGGCAAATGAACGCCCATATGTTTTCTGAGAAGGTTAGACACACACCAGATATTGGGAGTAGCAGGGAATCATTTGTTACGTAGAATAGGAAAGCCTGGTTCTAGAGCTCAAAGTGGAGGCACTCCCCAGTCCAGAACCCAATCGCAGTCAGTTCAATGGGTGTCCCCTTACTGCTCTGACAGGTATCCAGGGCTGTCACCTGCCACTCACTTGTCACTCACAGCAAGTAGGGATTTAACATCATCGATTTCCCTCTCTGGAGCAATCTCAGCCAGGCCCTAAGCCCAGATAGGGCGTTGTTAACCAGCCTGAGAGAGGCACGCATGTCTGTTACAATTCTCTGGTCCAAAGTCACAGTTGAAGCAGTGTTAACACCACCCCTTTGTCAAACAAATGTCAGTCCCCGGTCATGGGCTTGGAGCGCTTATCGCAAGGGCCCTGTGGGGCTTCCTGTCGTAACTTTGCACAGGGCGAGAGCTTATCTTTCGGAACCTTTGGAGTTGTGAGTTGAGTTACAAAGCCTTCCCCGCGGCCCATTTCATCCTGGGATGTGTCCTTGCTTGCAGGGAGATGAAAAGTGCCCTGCCCTGCTTATTAAGGTTTATACTATCAGCTCCTTGAGCTTGTATCAGAAAGACATTTGTGGTGGCATTTGACCTTGATGAGGAATCTGGATCATCTGATGGTGATTATAGAGCTTTTATCTGCCTTTGTTGAGCATAAACTCTCCAGGGCTGCAACCTCTCCCCCCAGTAACCTGGTTTCAGTCATCAGCTCTCGACAGAAGACATCCTGAGGATGTCCTGCCAAGGAGGCAAGATTTGGCCATGTCCTCCAGGTGAAGACTCCAGCTGACAGGGGAGAAAGGAGTCTTTTTTTTTTTTGCCTTTCCATAATGCCCATGGAGTTCTGGAGTGGGTTGCCATTGCCTTCTCCAGTGGGCCACACACTGTCAGAACCCTTCACCGTGACCCATCCACCTTGATGGCGCTGCACAGCATGGCCCAGAGCTTCACTGAGTTATGCAAGCCCCTTCACCATGAGGCAGGGATCCATGCATGGTCTATGGGGTCACTAAGAGTCAGACGTGACTTAGAATAACAACAACCTGCCCCCAGTATGGAGGCTTCTGGCGCCGGTTCTTTCTCACTGCATGACTTTAGTGGCGGTACAGCCACTCAGCCTCAGTTCCTCGGTCAGTAAAATGGAAACTGGGGCTTCCCTGGTGGTTCACATGGTAAAGAATTCACCTGCAATGCAGGAGTCTGACCCTTGGGTTGGGAAGATCCCCTGGAGAAGGGAATGTCAGCCCACACCACTATTCTTGCCTGAAGAATTCCCTGGACAAAGGAGCCTGGTGGGCCATTGAAGATTCGCACACAAATCGAATTCACACATGAATTCGGACATGACTGAGCAACTAAAGCTTTTAAAATGGAAATCACTTGCCCAGCAGGATCCTAATCAGGATGAGCGATGACTGCACCAGGGGACCCAGGGCACAACTGATGCCTGCTCTCGGGGTTGGTGACCTTTGCACACGGCTTTCTTCTCTCTGTTCCAGCCTCTGATTCTCTGGTCAGTCCAAGCTGGAAAATGAGACACAGTTCACACACGGAAGGAGTTGGTCAGTGGCACTCACTTTCTAAGTGTTAATAGCAGGCTCCGAAGTGGGGTCCTTCTCATGACATTTCCTTTTCAAATAATCACAGTGTCCCATAGGCAATTTATTTCACATGTATTATTCCAAATAGTAATTTATTTTATCTTCTGGAAATTTGGAAAAATAAGGGTAGTGGATTCTGTTTCAGTTTGGCCTCTGACTCACAGATTATCTCTTACCTTGCCCAGGGAAATGAAATCAGCCCACCAGAGCACTTGCCTGCTGGTAGATTGTCATCTGACTCCGTTTCTGCAGTACCTTTCCAATTCCCACCTCTTGGAGTTGATGATAAGGTGGTTTCTGCATCTTGTTCTGACTGCCTGGATGCTTTAGGGCAAATTCTCTCATGTTTTCTTTCTCCTTCTATAAAATGAAGGGCTTGTGTGGAGTATTTTTCAGTGTCTCTTTCTGTGTCTGTTGGATTTTCTTCTGTTTGAGCATTCCAGTTTAGATGACTATTAAAACTGAATTGTATCTCAGGCCTGTGTTCATTGTTGGTCATTCCCCACCCATCTACTCACTTGAGAGCCAGCTTCTTTGACTCTTTCAAGAAGACTTGTCAGAGTTACAGTGTGTCTGTTGACAAGTAGTTCTGGGCTCAAATTATCTAGGAATAATTTATTTATTTTGTTTCCCTGGACCTCAGTTTCTTCATCTGTAAAATGGGAAAACAGACACAGATGAAATAAAAACAAATGGACTTGGCTGTGTTCCAATAACATTTTACTGATGGGGACTAAAATTTAAATTTCCTACAATTTTTACATTTCACAAAATATTCTTCCTTGAATTTTTTTGAACTTAAAAGTGTAAAAAATATCCTTATCTCTTGGGGGATCCCCTGGAGAAGGAAATGGCAATCCACTCCAGGACTATTGCCTGGAAAATCCCATGGACAGAGGAGCCTGGTAGGCTACAGTCCGTGGGGTCGCAAAGAGTTGGACACGACTGAGTGACTTCACTTCACTTCACTTGGGCTGTACCAAAACAGGTGGCAGGCAAGATGTGGCCTGCAGTCTGTAGTTCTAGGCTTTTCTCCTTTCTTGGGGTTCTGTCCCTGGGACTGCAGAAGCTGAGCCCATCCTTTGAGAGTTCTACCCTTGCTTAGCACTTGAGGCAAGAGGTACTGTTCTTGGTCCTATTCACACAGTCCTGACTCCCTCTGTTAACAGCACAGGCAGGGGTACTTCAATCTCAGGTGCCCCCAGCTAGTTAGTGCCACGTCCTGACAATTACACTAACCAATGGCTTGTCCATAAAACTTCATTTATATTGATCCCTGCACATTAAGAAGCAAATCTCAAAAGTGAGCAGTCCCTGAGGCTTTCAGCTTACAAGATTTGTGCTTCTGAAAACAAATTTGCATAGACAACACATCTATACATCACTCAGACTCACAGCCACCTACTCTGATCCTATCAGACACACCCCAGTAACCTGAAAGTCACATGGTTAAGGGATTTCCCTGATAGTCCAGTGGTTAAAACTTCACCATGCAATACAGGGAGTGCGGGTTCAGTTCCACATGCTTCATGGCCAAGACCAAAGCATAAAGCAGAAGCAATATTGTAACAAATTCAATAAAGACTTTTAAAATGGTCCACATTAAAATTTTAAAAAATCTTAAAAAGATAGTTCCATAGTTAAAAAACAAGGAAAACCCCAAACTTTATTTTAGTATTAAGTTAAATTTAAGTGATCCAGTTATACATATATATATATATATATTTCAGATTATTTTCCATTATAGGCTTTTATAAGATATTGAATATAGCTCCCTGTGCTATACAGTAGGTCCTTGTTGCTTATTCAGATGCAACTTCTTAAGAAGTTTGCATCAGTGACAATGACTCCTATTGTCCTGGGCTACTTGAAGGCTCCAGGTAGGGAGGGAAGGAGAAGAAAGGGCTCAGCCAGCATGTCATCATTGCTTCCTCCAGGAATTTTTCTTGGCTCTTGAAGCCAAAGCGTTGACAGGGACAATGAGCTCATGGCCCGGCTGGCACAATCGAATTAAGTTCATTAACAACTTAGCTTTGCCTTGGGTCACCTCTGGGGCAGGACTTGGGGAGAAGAGGAAATGCCTCCCTGGGCTCAGGGCATTGATTCCCCATCAGGAGGTAGGGAAGCAGGGTGTAGGGCATTTCTGGCTGGGGCAGGGTTGTGTCCTTGCCTGGAGTCTGTGCTGCATGATCTAGAATGAGCGTGGCCAACTGTCCTGGTTTGCCCGGGACAGAGCTGGAGGTGGGGGTTCCCTGAGAAAAACAAGGAAGTTCCAGGCAAGCTAGGACAAGGTGATCATTAGATGCTCTAACGAGGCACTGGCCTTCCCTGTGGGGCAGTGGATAAGAATCTGCCTGCCAGTGCAAGGGCCACAGGTTGGTTCCCTGGTCTGGGAAGATTCCATGTGCCGCAGGGCGACCAAGCCCATGGGCTGCACTGCTGAGCCAGCGCGCGAGAGCCGGGGGGCCACATCCACTGAGCCTGTGCACCTCAGCTATGGAAGCCCACGAGCCCTAGAGCCTGCGCTCTGCAACAGGAGACGCCACAGCAGTGAGAAGTCTCCTCCCCGAAACAAAGAGCAGCCCCCGAGAAAGCCGGTGTGAAGCAACAATGACCCAGTGCAGCCAAATAAATAAAAATTAAAAGCAAATCATGCACAAGGGGACCTTTGGTGAACAAGGCCTGTAGTACCCTCGAGTCTGGATGTCAGTGATGCTTTTTCCTGGTCCTTGAGAACAGGCAGCCACAAACCTTCAGTAAAGGATCAGATAGTGAACACTTTGGACTTCGTGAACACATGGTCTCTATTGCAACCACTCAACTTAACTGTGGCCGTGTGACAATAGCCACAGACAGTATCTAAAGAAATGAGCTTGACTGCATCTCAATAAAATGTTATCTATAAACACGGGCTGGATTTGACCCAGAGGCTGTCCTTTGTCAGTCCTTGCTGTAGAAGGTGTTTGTTTTCTTCTGTACTTCCCTTGATGTCACATGGACATGCACTCTCAGCACCTTTGTTTAGGAGGAGAGATGCCCGAATGGTTACAGAGGACCTGAACTTTGGAGTTAGACAGACTTGGCTCAAATCCTGTCTCTACCACCTGTTAGCTGAGTGGCCCTGAGCAAGATGCTTCACATCTCTGAGTCCCAGATTCCTGCCGATAGACCAGGAATAACAAGATTGACATCTGCCTGCCCAGACTGAAGGGAAGAGGCTGTAGACCCCACCTCATGATGGGAAAAGTCTCAGAACACAGGGCCATCTTTCAACCACAAGAAGTGTGGGCCCGGAGAGGTGACGGGGGTGTCCCTAGTGGCCCAGATGATAAAGAATCTGTTTGCAATATGGGAGACCCAGGTCCAATCCCTGGGTCAGGAAGGTCCCCTGGAGGAGGGTATGGCTACCCACTCCAGTATTCTTGCCTAGAGAATTCCATGGACAGAGAGGCCTGACTGGCTTCAGTCCATGGGTCGCAAAGAGTCGGACACGACTGACAGCCACTAACACTCTCTGGAGAGGTAATGACAGCACCCAGCACGCACTCCTCTACCCCCAGCTCCAAGCCAGTTACCAGAGCCAAAACACTCAATAAAATGACACACAGCTCTTCCTTATGGGTTTCACAGTCTGGTGAAACATATAAGTAGGTAAACAGGCAATTTAAACAAATAAGGTTACATTCCAGATAAGGAGGAGGCAGAGAGTAGAGGGGGCTTCAACCCTCTTCTTATGAGAAGGAAGTTTCAGGGAGGGGAATACGTCTCTTCTTGGAAGAACTGAGAGGAACAACCTCTTGGGAGCGCTAGGGTCAGTTGCTGACGCTGGTGGTTTCTCTTGGTGGGTGAACCTGGGTGGGGCTGCTGGCTGCAGGGGTGTGGTTCGGTGTGTGTGTGTGTGAAGGTGTGTTTGTGTGTCTCCTGGGGGGTAATTTGTGGGTGTGTAGCTGTCGGATGACAGATGAAGGGCGTCTATGATGTAACAAGAGACAGGTTTGTATCTGTGACTTGAAGAAGCACAGACACTTAGGGTTGGAAGGGTCTTGGAGACGCCTGGTCCTGTTCCTCAGCCTCTTCTCCTCGTGTTACAGTGTCTAAGCGGAGGCTGGTCCCCGGACTCCTCACCCCGCTACACTGTGCAACCAAGGTCAACTAGATTCTGGGTGAACATGGCTGCTGAATTCAGACAAGGCTGTCTGGCTCAGAGGAAGGCAGGGTGACTACTGGGAAGACAGAAATGCACATTTATGGCAAGCAACCAGGCACAGTGCCAGACACTGTTCTCAGTGAGGGTTAGTTGGATTCGAACCCACATTTTATGTTTCCTTGAAAGCAAATTCAAGACCTGCTGTTTAAAAATTTCAACTTGCATTAAAATGATGACATTTTCCTTTCCCCGAATAAAACCCTAATTTAAATCTTTATAGGCTAGGGCAGTGATCTCAGGGGAGAGGCTACTGTGGTTCTAAGATGCACTTACTGTGTTTAAAGTATGAGTTGGTAACATCTTGGAGGAGTTTCAGAAGGTAGAAAGGACCTTCAAGCAGGATCAAGTTTGTTATGTCAAGAAAGGCAGGCAAGATTTTTGACCTGGGGCGTTTGGTCACAGTCCCATGCACTCAATGCTGAGGCGTGATGCTCAGTGACACCTTGGATCTCCTCACCCCTCAGCGATGTGGCATCTCCATGACCTTCTCAGCCCATGTCAGTTCCTCTGCCTGGCGTGAGGTCTGATTCAACCCCACGGTGTGGGAATCTCATCTCTCAGACAAGGTGGTGCCAAGTGTGCAACCCTTGGTACGTGCCTGGCAGATGTTTAGTTTCTGTTTCCACCCAGGTGATGCCACCTCTGGACTTGTCCTGAAAAAAGGTCAAGTCCAAGGGCTGCTTAAGCTCCTTTGAGAATGGCTTCATTAAAAAATGTCTCTAATATAGCATCAATATGTAAGATGCAAACAAAATATACAGATAAGTAATAGAAGCCAAAAATCACACTATTCAAAGACAGTGACTTCTGAGACTTTGAAATGTATTCCTCTTAGTTGCTTCATGTCATGGGAGATCTTCCCAGACCAGGGATTGAACCCATGTCCCCTGCATTGGCAGGCAGATTCTTCACCACCGGGCTACCAAGGAAGCCCTAATCAATCCCTTTCTTGAATGGACTTTCTCTCCTTCCCACCTTGGCCTGGTACAGTCTGGTTTAATGCTACAGGGTGCTTTCTGTCAAGCTCATCACAAGACTCCAGCCAAAAACCACTCTGTTCCATGTGACACTCTCAGCTCGCCAAAGTCCCCCTTCCTCTTGGCCTCCAAGCTCCTCATATCTGGCCTACTTCCCTTCTCTTTGGGGGCAGTTTCTTAGTCTTCTCTGTTTGTACATTATCCCTGGATTGTCTTCTCTTCCCATTGTTGTGGAGCTCACTCCCGAATCCACATTTCCAATGAGGAATTTCCTCTCCAACTCCAGGTTCAAAATTTAACCTGCTCCTCTGACATCTCCGGTTGTCTCTGGGATGCTTTAAACCTTTTTCAATGACTTTCAGGTTCTTCGTACAGCAGCACTGGGTATTCTGTCAGACCTTAACTCCTGGAGTCAAACAGATGATGGACTCAAATCATGACCTGGCCACTTAAGAGGCATATGTGGTTGGGAAGGTTACTTCACTTCCTTGAGTCTCAGCTTTTCCTCTGTAAAAATAATGTCTTTAGCTCATAAAAATGTGAGGATGTAGAAGATGTTAAAAAACATAGCTATTATTATGGGTAGAAATTAAAAAACAATGTTACCTTTTCTGATTATAGCACATGTTGCTTTTAGAACACTTGGAAATTTCTGGAAAGTACTTGTTCAAGACTAAGTACAGCTGACATGCGGATGTATTTCCATTTGTCTTTTATTTATGTATTGTGTGCTGGTGTGCGTGTGTTTGAGGAAAGGGGTCTTCTCGGTGACTCTGCTGCTTGTCCAGCCTCTCACAGAAGGCTTGGTGTCCACATCCCCCTCATAACCTTAGCCGATAGGTCACTGAGCTTTGTTCAGTGGGTCCCAGATTTCTCTTAGATACAATATCCTTTCTGCACTGCCCCCTCATCGTTTACCTGAGTTTTTAGCTTCCAGGCTCTTTCCTGACCACTTAGTCCAAATTCCACACTGCCTGTTTCCTCAAATCACAAAGCTGAATGTGGTACCGCTTCCTGGAAACACTTCCAGGGCTTCCTTGGCTTGTGGCATCAAGTCCGGCTACCTCCTTTCCAGCTTCTTAGCTCATCAGTCGCCTGGCCCCACTCTTAGCCACACTCCCTGGAATCGTCGTCAAGCCTGCCCACAACTGTGCCCTAGTTCCTTCTGCCTCAAATATTTGCCATGCCGGGTTGGCCTGGACAACTCCCCACCTCCTCTATCGTGTCTCAGCCCCAGTGCCTGCTCTCTTAGGGGCCCTCCCCATTTCCCTGTGCCCTCATCACTCAGGCTTTGTTGCTGCTTCCTTGGATACCCCAACCCTCAGCACTTAGCTGCCACCCTGGTTATAACCTCGACACTTGCGGTTCAGGAATGGGTCAGGTTGTTTGTTCCTGTGAATTCCTTAAAAGAGTTGCATCTCCAGTACCTGGAACAGTGACTGGCACAAAGGAGCTTTTCAGCGAGTGTTTGTGGAATGAGGGATAAGATGGATCAGAGAGAGCAAAGGGTTCTCTGGAAGAGCCTGAATCCATGATTTGGTTTATCCATGGCTTTACCATGGTGTTTCCTGATGACTCAGATGGTAAAGAATCTGCCTTGAAGGAGATCCAGGTTCTTTCCCTGGGTTGGGAAGATCCCCTGGATGAGGAAGTGGCAACCTGCTCCAGTGTTCTTGCCTGGAGAATTCACAGACAGTGGAGGCTGATGCGTTACAGTCCATGGGATTGCAAAGAGTCGGACACGACTGAGTGACTTTCACTATCTTTTCACTTTTGTTTTACTTGAGTGGCTTTGGGCAAGTTACATGTCTGAATCTTGTGGGGTTGTGTTGTTATTTTTTAGCCTTGATAACAGAATTGTTGAGAATGCTTCAGTGAGAAAATGGAAAGGAGAGTGCTTTAGAAAATAAAAGTGAAACAGGAAGCAAATGTTGTTTATGTGGTTATTATTAACAGAAAACAAAAGTAGCACGTGGGTTTGAGTAGCAGCTTGATGACCAAGGTCTGCGCTTGGGCTTTTGGTTGAGGGTGGAAAGGGCTGTGTCTAATCCCAGGAGTGAGGTGCCTCCAGGCAGCTCTCCTGTCTGGGCTCTCCAGGGTCAGGTGAGGACACTTCTGGTCACTCCCACCTCCTCTCACCTGCCATGAGGCTCAGATGAGATAATTCATGTTAAACATCCAGAGTGAAAGTGTCTGGAAAAGGTCCTGGAGCTACTCAAATGCACGGTGCTTCTTCCATGAGCCTGGCACCCTCCTGGGAGGCCTGTGTTCTTGGCCCTGGTCTGAGATTTGCAGTCCCAATACTGCTTCAAGTCTCACTTGATTGATGCCACATCTTCTGGCTGCAGATGAAGCTGCAGGCTAGTTCCTGCTTCTTATTTCACCCCAGTGCTGGCATGGCCAGATTCCAAGACTTAGCTCCCTCAGGAGCTCATTGCTAAATTAATGTTTACCCCATAGCCAGGAGAGGAAAGCCCTATTTTCATACTTACTGTCATTTCAATGAAGCTTTCCCTAACTTCCCAGACAAGGTGAACCCCTTACCTATCCACCATCTTGTGCTCTTACCCATTAACTTTGTAATTTGATCACAGTTATGGTGATATCAAAGTGTTTGCTATCAGTCTCCCTCCAGGACCATATCTGATTCTTTGCCCTTTCTCATTCTGCCTGATACATAGACAATGTCAGTAAATATTTGTTAAGCAAATAAGTGAAAGAATGTTCTGAACTTATTCAGTCCTCTTTACATGCACTGCGTGTTCCTACCTTGGAACCTTTGCTCCTCCTATTTACCCAGCAGGAATGTCCTCTCTCTCTCTTTCTCTTGAACAGGAACGCACATGTGCACACATACACACAAACACACACACACCTCTATTAGATGAGATAAAGCATGCAAGCTGACCCACTGAAAAAGACCCTGATACTGGGAAAGATTGAAGGCAAAGGGAGAAGGCAGAGGAAGAGATGGTTAGATAGCATCACTGACTCAATGCACACAAAATCGAGCAGACTCCGGGAGACAGTGGAGGACATAGGAGTCTGGTGTGCTGTAGTCCATGAGGTCACAAAGAGACCGGACTTAGCGACTGAAAACCAACAACAATGCAAGGCGATTAGCACAGCAACAAGCAGAGTAGACAAGGCAGGGCTTAGCAGCCGTGCTGCACGTGTTCCTGCTGAGCCTCTCATTAAGGCCATCTCCCTAATTCTGTGCACCACTCACAGCCTGGCACCCACAGCTATGCTTGCTCAGTGCTTGTTGCATAGATATGCAGGCCTTTTCATCTTTCCTGAAGATGGACTGGAATCCATAGCATCACCTGGTGGATGTTCTCACCTCTGTTTTCCAGATGGAGGACTCCTGGCTCA
>SJYX01012480.1:264079-294745 GCA_006410675.1 Oreotragus oreotragus | reverse complement strand
GTGGGTGGGGAGCTGGTCAGGTAAAATGACAAGTGAGACAGGACAGAGATCTTGTGCTTAAGGACTTTTATTTTATTGTTTCTTGGGATATAATTGATTCATAATGTTGTGTTAGTTTTTGCTGTACAAAATCAGCTATTTCTTGTTGTTCAGTTGCCAAGTCATGTCCAACTCTGCCACTCCATGGACTGCAGCACACTAGGCTTCCCTGCCTTTCACTATCTCCAGGAGTTTGCTCAGACTCATGTCCATTGAGTCAGTGATGCCATCCAACCATCTCCTCCCCTGTCGTCCCCTTCTCCTCCTGCCTTTAATCTTCCCTAGTCATCAGAGTCTTTTCCAATGAGTTGGCTGTTCGCATCAGGTGGCCAGCTATGTGTATACATATATCCCCTGGNCTCAGACTCATGTCCATTGAGTCAGTGATGCCATCCAACCATCTCCTCCCCTGTCGTCCCCTTCTCCTCCTGCCTTTAATCTTCCCTAGTCATCAGAGTCTTTTCCAATGAGTTGGCTGTTCGCATTAGGTGGCCAGCTATGTGTATACATATATCCCCTGGCTCTTGAGCCTCCTTCCCATGCTCCATCCTCAGAGTCTGGCCCTACAAGGACAGTGCACTGTGGTGTGTATTCACATCAACCCTGGAATCAGGAGAGAAAGCTTGGGCCTTGAACCCTGATGCTGTGACTCATCATATTTGGGAATTCAGAGACTTGCCTAACCTATCCAAGCCTGAATTTCCACCTACCTAACAATGGGATAAAACTAGTCCAGCATCTCTGGGGTGGGTGTGTCATGGGATGCTGTGTAGTAAGGACTAGAGCAATGCCAGTTGTCTATTGTTATGATCCTTCTCACCTTCCTAAAGCAAGAGGTGTTGCATTCCTTTCTTCCACCCAAGTGGAGGTGGAAGAAAGATTTCCCCTGTAATCTCATCAGACTTGCTTCTCTCTCCATTACTCAGTGGGTGTCTTGAGCTCTTCCTTGGCATTCTGAACAGGTCAGTGAGGACAGCAGGGAGAAATTGCTTTGTATGAACCTAATCGAGACAAGTGTGTTGGCTGCGACCTCTGTATCCAGGTGCCTCCACAGGACTGCCAAATGGCTTCTGGGGGTTTAATGGTCTTCCCTGGGGATAATCTAGGCCTCCATCAATTGGTATCTTTGCAAAATGTCCCTTGCTGCTAATCAGCCATCTGTTGCTCAGAACCTAAACTGAAGTCTGTGCCACAGTCCCAGCGTGGAGAAGAGAAGCTGTCGCTTTTGAGGTCTGATAAGCGGAGTTCTGACTTTAGAAAGACTTGAGCCAGGGGATTGAAGGCACAGCAGGAAAGAGAACCCCTCCACGATGAAATATGCATTGAACAGTCATGACGTTTTTTCTCAGAAGATGACAGTGATGCCACATAAAATAAAACGATGGCTGCAGAGGCTCCAGGAGGTATTGAGGGAATCTTGCTTCCCTCCCGTCCCTGGTCCCCACCCCTTTCATCAGATGAATATATTTCTCCCTGAGCTAAAACATTCTTGCTGTCTGAAGCAACTTTTCCAAAGGTTAACTCCTGACTTTTCAAGTTACATCTGGGTGACAGCTGCAGGCTTCCCTGATGGCTCAGCGGTAAAGAATCTGCCTGCAATGCAAGAGTTGCAGGAGACGTGGGTTCGATCCCCAGTTTGGGAAGAGCCCCTAGAGGAGGAAATGGCAACCCACTCCAGTATTCTTGCTTGGGAAATCCCAATAGACAGAGAAGTCTTGCAGACTACAGTCCATGGTGTCTCAAAGAATGGGACACACATGAGTGACTGAACACACAGGCACGCACGACAGCTGCATGCTTTGTGTCCCAATAAGCTTCATTTACAGTCTGGAGGGATGGCCCAAGGTAAGAGGCAGTGGTGGGGGGCTTCTCTTGAGCAGAGGGTTTGGGCTGAGCCCGACCAAGCAGTGTGGCTTCCATTTTGCACAACCCCCTGCCCAACCTCCCTTCTGCTAAGGTCACTGGTGGGTGCCCAGAGGACATGGCAGACCCCTGTGTATGTTAAGTCACTTCAGTCATATCTGACTCTTTGGCATCCCATGGACTGTAGCCCACCAGGCTCCTCTGTCCATGGGATGCTCCAGATAAGAACACTGGAGTGGGTTGCCATGCCTGCCTCCAGGGCATCTTCCCTACCCAGGGATTGGACCCGTGTCTCTTGTGTCTCCTGCATGGCAGGTGGATTCTTTACCACTAGTGCCGTGTGGGAAGCCCTCTGCCTGCTCCTGTATTCTGAGAACTTGACTCTGTGCCTCAAGAATTTGGAAATTCCCTCTTTGAAGGAAATATACCCACCTGCTCTTCTCCCAGCTTTCCTCAACATCTCCTTCTTCCTCTGCTGACCCTTCATTCAAATGCTCCCTTAAGCTCTGTTCTCCTCTCACTCCTCTTTCAGAAGCAAACATCCCCTCTAGATGATCTCATTTGTCTCCTGGATTGTCATCAATCACTGTAGCGGACAGAGAAATGCCCCCACAAAGATGTCCGCATCTTACTCCCTGTGATCTGTGAATATGTAACCTTACATGGAAAAGGGGAGTTTGCAGATGGGGTTAAAGATCTTGAGGTGGGGAGATTACTCTGGACTATAGACTCAAAGCATGTGGGTCCCCCAGGGTCAGGCTGGAGGCTTTTGAGTTGTTTTCACTGTTGACTTGGCGAACCCATTTGTATCTTCTACAGTGCCAGCTTCCATTGTATCTAGCGCTTTCATAATTGGGTAATGCAATCAGCCTCCCAAGCCTACCGCAGGTTTCTTCTTTGGTGTGAGCCCCTTCTTTGCCAACCTCCTGCAGCTGGAAAGTGGGCTTGGCTGATCAGTATGAGCAAATGGGACCTTTCCCTCCTTCCAGCATACACATTTGGAAGTTCAGACAGAGCTGGGAGTGACTTTCTTCTTCCACATCCCCCGAGTGGGGGAAGTTCAAGCAAGAGAAGCCAAGATGTTGGCCCACCTGGGCTTCAATAACGTAGCCTGGTGACCTGTGACATTCAAAAGTAGAAGAAATTGTATCAGGGACTTCTGCTGGACCATTGCCCCCAGCTCTAGCACACAATGCCTCAAATACTTTGGTTCATTGTCTCTACTGACATCCATGAAAGACGTGCTGACCTTTTCAGAGCTTCATTCTTCAACTAAAAATGAGAGTACAGCTGATACGAATGTTCTGCTCACCATTTGTTAGACAGCATGTCCATCACTTTGTGAGTACCACCTTAGGGATGAAGAAACTCAGAGAGGGAAACTTTCCCAGCGTGACAGATACGAGATGATGAAGCTGAGATCCAGACCTCAGAGTTGGTTTTGAATCCCATGATCTCAATCATGATTGCTTTTTTTGTTTAGTTGCAGCTCTTGGAGAGGGAAAGAACAAACATAGATTTAAGATGCAGACCTGGTCCTCAAATTTCACATGAAGAGTCAGTGCTTTAAGCCTCATTTCACACATGGTGAAACTGGACGTTTTACGGTCACACTGTGATGAGGCGTTTCACTGATGAAAGTCCTGAACACTAATCACACAGAAGAGGCATACACCTACTGGGAAGGAGCAATCATGACAGAGCGATTTCCTTTTTGTTCACTCCCCTGTTTATCTTTCTCTCCAGTGTTAAAAACAAGTGAGATGTAGTATAAAATTACTTTATAAGAAAATAGCTGTTCAACACAAACATTGCTTGTGAAATAGCTACAGATTAGGGTCTAAACAACATCAATTTGAAAATTGTTGTCCAGCTCTGCAATTACTCAGAAGTTTGTGTCTGAGCTCTTTCTGACAAATCAGGGGAAGAGAAATAGCTCTAGATACAGTGGTTCCTGACATTCTATTTCAGCCTGCTCTTCATGATGGATTTAATCGGCTTCAGATTCTTAAAGAATCCACTGGGCATTTTGTCCAGTTCATTATACCACACTATTCTTCCAAGAGAATTCTATCAACTCAAGATAACTTAGTGCTTTCAGTGTTTTCAGGAGTTCTCTTGGGCAGTCAGTTCCACCTCTAAATAACACATAGTATTTTTAGCTTTGCGATTATTACTCAGTAAGGATCCATCATTTCAAAACGTGGTGTATAGGGGAAAAATAACCAAAAGAGGTATGGAGAAGGGGAAAGATTGTGATCACACTGACCTAGAAAGTTTAAAAGCCCATTTTATGTTAAGTTTACATTCTTTAAAAAAAAAGAGGTGTGGAGATGGAGAAAGATTGTGATCACACTGACCTAAAAAGTTTAAGAGCCCATCTTATGTAAAGTTTACATGCTTTAAAAAAAATTTACATTCTTAATAATTCCTTTCTTTTGTTTCTAATTCCTTTATGTTTTCATCAGTCTTTCTCATAGTCAACCAAAGTTTTCTACTTCTTTCCTTGCTAAGTGTAGATATAAGAAGAACATGTCACCATTTCCATCCATCCCCGGGGACAGCGTGTTTTTGAACAGTGTGATGCTGGTTTTATCTGTCTCTGTTGAAGATGCTGGAGCTATCAGCTAGGAGAACCCACTAAAAATGACGATCAGGGGAGCAGCTACCACTTACACTATTGAAAGTACAATATATACATGGATTTAAATCTTACGGTAACTACATGAGACAGAGATTATTGTTGCTCACATTTTGTAGATGAGGAAATGAAGTAAGCAGAGCTTGATTCAAAGTCAACTGGATGGCAAGCAGCAAAGCTAGGATTTGAACCCCACCAACTGGTACCCTTGGCTTCCCTGGTGGCACAGACAGTAAAGAATCTGCCTGGAATGCGGGAGACCAGCATTTGATCTCTGGGTAAGGAAAATCCCCTGGGGAAGGGAATGGCAACCCACTCCAGTATTCTTGCCTGGGAAATCCTAAGGACAGAGGAGCCTGGTGGGCTATAGTCCACGGGGTTGCAAAGAGTTGGACACACAACTGAGTGACTAACTTTTTTTTTTTTTTAAACCAATACCCCACATCACGTTTTTGGAGCTTAATTGCTTTACAATGTTGTGGTGGTCTCTGCTGTACATCAGTGTGAATCTGTCATATATATATATCCTCTTCCTCTTGAGCCTCCTTTGTTCCCCATGCATTCCAACCCTCTAGGTCATTACAGAGTGGCTCTCTTCACCTTTCGTTAGATGGGATTATTGTACTAACCAGGCCATCAATGAACAAGCCTGTATCCAGTTACTCAGTCTGTCTTTGTCACTGGTTTTTCTTTCTTTCTTTCTTTTTGACACTTAGCATGCATTGTCAAGCACACAGTGCAAAATGTTTCCAAATTAGAGTCCTCCCCTGTTCTCGCTCTGACAGCCTGATGTCAACACTCCTCAGCTCCAGGAATAGCTCTTGGAAAGTTCTTGTAGCAATTATGAAAAGATTCTTTTCCTCCCTCCTTCCATTGGCTGGTATCCAAGTCTTGGGCTATGGGTTTGGGAGTCTAAACACATAAACTCCCAAACCCTGTGAACCTGTGGGATAAAGCACAGTTTGGAGTCACAAAGCAAGGCTACTCTTTAGCAGTTGGACCCAGCAGAGAACAGTCACCCCACCTGTATCCCTCTGCATTGTCCTCCTATAGAGAGGATATGGGTGCTTATACACCTTTCCCCAAATACTCAGACAAATTGCTTGTGCAATAGTCAGCAGTATTATCTCAAGCAGAAGCTGACATCCTTGTGTTGGGAGCCCCACAAGGGAAAGTTTCTGAGCTTTGAAGCCAGGTAGACTCGATCTCTTCCCAGCGCTGCCCTCTTATTAACTGTTCTTAGGGCAGTTGTGTAACTGCTGAGGCCTCAGTTTTCTCATCTGTAAAATAGGAGAAGATTAGCTTTTTTACAGGGTCCATTTTAAAGCTCATGTCAGCTGTTATACATTAAGCACCCAGCTAAGAGCCTGATGCATAATAAGCAGCAAACACCTCTGCTCCTCTCTTTGATAAACTCCTGGTATCTATTCTGTCTACTTTCAGTCAGTAGTCTTTCTCTACTGTACGGTTACTTGTCTGCATAGAAACTGGCTCATGTGAAATAAGATCTAGATAAATATGCATTGGCTTCATCCACTTCTACATGCATTCCTTATGTGCCTTGGAATGTAGTAGCTTCTGGGTGGTGGATGACTAGAAAATGAAGACAATACTATCTTGTGCAGAAAGAGTTTTTTTCTCTGATCTAGCCATGTGCATACACGCTAAGTTGCATCAGTTGCGTCTGACTCTTTGCAACCCTATGGACTGTAGCCCTCCAGGCTCCTCTGTCTATGGAATTCTCCAGGCAAGAGTACTAATCTAACCATACATAAGGGAAATTATCAGATAGGGTTAAAGAAAACTTGGCAGGAAATAGTTGTGAAGACGATGTGAATTATGTAAATAAGTAAATGCTGTGCATTTCGCCACTTGGATTGTCGGCCCTCTCCCCACGATAGAGAATTGTGTCTGGTTAAGTATGTGTTATCATTTGACTAGTTTTGTGTGTCGACCTCACGCTGACCTTACTGAGTCGACCAGTGCTGTTCAACAGAAATACAGTGTGGGCTACACATGCAATTACAGATTTTCTTTTTGTTTTAATTTTAGATTTTCAAATAGCCTGATATTTTAAAAAAAACAGTAAAAAGAGACAGAGAAAATTAATTTTAATGATATATTTAACCCAATATATTAAAAATATGAATCAGTTCAACTGGTAATCAATGTAAAGGTTATTACTGCAGTATTTCACATACCTTTTTCATCTTACGTCTTCAAACTCGAGTGCACACATTTCAGCACATCTCAGTTTCAACCAGCCATATTCTAGGTTCTGCTAACCAACTGTGGCAAGTAACTTGCGTGCTGGCCAGTGGAGAGCTGGACAGTGAGTTCCTTCAGAGAAGGGAAAGGTGTTTTCTTTTTCTTTGTATCTCGGCTCTCCTCATCTTTGCACCCAGGACATGCCTTCTGCTTACTGAGCACTCAGTGCTTTTGGCTTCATTGTTCATGCCTGTGGACAAACCAGGTTACCTTTATCTATCTTTGTTGTTGTTTAGTCGCTAAATCGTATTCTACTCTTTTGCGACCCCATGGACTGTAGCCCACCAGGCTCCTCTGTCCGTGGGATTCTCCAGGCAAGAATACTAGAATGGGTAGCCATTCCCTTCTCCAGAGGATCTTTCTGACCCAGGGATCAGACCTGCATTGGCAGGCGGGTTCTTTAGCACTGAGCCACCATCTACCTTTCTTGCCACTGCACTTTTCAAGGTTTTCCACATGCTCTCCCTTTTCACCTTGAACCACGGTTGGCACCCTCTCTTTGCTGGAATCAGTTAGACTTGTTTGCACAATGCACCAGGTAACCACTCTACTCGCTGTTGGTGTGGCTTCCGGACCTTCTGGCAGACTGCCATTGGTCCTGGACATCCTGGCAGACGCTGAGGGATTGGAGCCAGTTAAAAGGAGAGCAGTAGAGAGTGATAAAAGGTTTGGGGAGTTGGCTTTATGTGCAGAGGTTGAGAAAGATGAGTCTTGTGAGCCTACAGACAAGGCTGAGCCAGGTGAGGTGTTCAGACCGTAGCAGACACATGAAAGGATGTGCTGAAGGGGATGAAGACCTATTATTCTCATTAGCCAGGAAGCAGGGGCTTGATCTCTGACCCAACAATGGAGACTGTGAAGGAGACAAAATCCAGCTGTTCTGTGGTAGGGAAGGAAGAAGAGGGCTGTAGCATCAAGCACACCGGACAAGGAAGATGCTTGCCTTCCTCTGTCTGGCCTCCTTCACTTAGTATGGTCATCTCCAGGTCCATCCATGTTCCTACAAATCTGCCTATTTTTTAAAAAATTTTGTCTTGGGTATAGCTAATTAGCAAACGATGTTGTGATGGTTTTGGGGACTCAGCCATACATACACAGGTATCCGTTGCCCCTCAAATCCTCTTCCCATTCAAGCTGCCATATAATGTTGAGCAGAGTTCCATGTGGCATACAGTAGGTCCTTGTCGCTTATCCATTTTAAGTAGAGCAGTGTATACATTGGGCTTCTCTGGTGGCCCAGATGGTGAAGAATCTGTCTGCAATGCAGGAGACCTGGGTTCAGTCCCTGGTTTAGGAAGATCCCCTGGAGAAGGGAATAGCAATCCACTCCAGTATTCTTGCCTGGGAAATCCCCTGGACAGAGGAGCCTGGTGGGCTATGGTCCATGGTGTTGCAAAGAGTCGGCACAATGGAGAGACTAACACTTCCCCGGTAGTGTATACACATCCATCCCAAACACCTTAATATCCCTTCCCCCATCGTCCCCCCCCACCCAAATCTGCCTATTCTTTTTCAGTAAGGGAGAAAACAGACTGAGAGAAGATACATAGCCTGCCCAAAGTCATGAAGTCAAAAAATGGTAATCAGGATCCGAAGTTAGTTCTGACCCTGATGACCAAAGTCCATCTAGTACACGATGTCATTTCCACTGGGGTTAACAAATATTGATCATGTGTCTGCTATGCATGAGACTCCAACAAGGAAGCTAGAGGGATTTAATCCATTTTAGGAAGGGAATCTTTCTTGTTTTCTACTCCCTCTTCCCAACTCTTTGGCTGGCTTTGTAATTCTCACGAAATCAGACTGTCTGGTTTCAGCGTTTCCCAAATGTCTGGGGAGACGACTGCTAATGGTATGAGATTGTGAGAAAGTTATACTTTTAAAAATTCTCTTTCTATCCTTCTGGAGAGATTCTCAGTTTGGTGTCATTCCCAAAACCTTTCCAACATTTGCTCTGTTCTTTGTAAAGAAGGAATGAAAAGGTCTGAGGAACAGAGCGAGTCATGTTATCCACCTAGAATTGAATAGCTTTGCTGTATTCACATAGTATTTTCTATTTAGTGTGACTATTACTGATTTTACATTTATGGCAATGGTATATATATATATATATATATATATATTTTTTTTTTTGTATAGTAAGTTAAGACCAAAGTAATTCAAATATATGAAATCAATGCTGGTGTGTGCAGGCCACAGACCTGTCAAAATTGTAAAGGTGTTTCAGAAATGTCTGAAGGTTGGGAAACAGTGACTCAAGCCCATATTGTGCTTCTAGGGCAGAGATCAGGTGCCACTGAGAAGTTTCTTGTTTGCCTCTGAGCATCTCTGCTCAGACTTGGAGTAAGATCTGCACTGGGCTTTGGGAATGTGGATGACAGCTTTTGCCCCATCGTGGCCATGTGCCTTCGGGCCAGTTGCTCGCCTTCTCAAAGCTTTTATTTCTGCTGAAAGATGTTGATCTTTGGAGTCCTTCTGTGGTTTCAACCTCTGATATTCCCGCTTCCATTGCACTTTGATCTCAAGAATTCTGCTGGAGGGCTTTGTGCTCTGGGCTTGCAGGCTAGCGGTGGGAAGGCGGACGGCTGGGCATTGGGACACTGGCCACTGATTCAGCCTCATCAGCATTTTTTCTTGCCCTCGTGAGTAGTTCAATCACCCCATGGAATGGATTAGGGTGGTAGCTCTTTTAAATTAAAATGCCACTGACTCTTTCAGGTCACAGTGTGAGACAAACCCTAGGATGGTAACTTTACTCAGCATGGCAGTATTCCAGTAAAACTTGAAATCAAATGGCCTGCTGGATCAGCCCACAGGCCATGGTTTGCCCATCTCTGCTCTAGAATGTCAATTTTTCTACCCTTTCCTCTATGCCATATGTACACACACATACTTGCACTCACATCCTCAGTGACTCTGTTTAGGAAGCTGCTGCTGCTAAGTTGCTTCAGTCATGTCCGACTCCCCTGTCCCTGGGATTCTCCTGGCAAGAACACTGGAGTGGGTTGCCATTTCCTTCTCCAATGCAGGAAAGTAAAAAGTGAAAGTGAAGTTGCTCAGTCGTGTCCGACTCTTCGCGACCCCATGGACTGCAGCCTTCCAGGCTCTCCGTCCATGGGATTTTCCAGGCAAGAGTACTGGAATGGGTTGCCATTGTGATATCCTAAAGGTGAAGGAGGATGTGAACTGGGACAAGACCATTCTGGGTACTCAACCCACTATTCTGTGAATCCCAAAATGAATAAAAATATGTATACCTTTTGGGACTCTTAGAAGAACTAAACGGAAACAAGTGTAATGGACCTGACATGAGGCAAGTACTCAGCAAAAATTATGCCCCCAACTCCAGTCCCCACTGTCTTCTCCCAATATAACATGAAGGAAAACGGTGGGCTCTGCTTCCCTGGGTGACATTAGCCAGATCTTTGCAGAGCCTCCCCTCCCACCCCCAGGCAAGCCGGGCGGCGCAGACGCCGTTTCATCAGGTGCAGTTCTTGGCTCTCTGGTCAGCTGGGCTCCTCTGAGCCTTGGGTGTGGAGAAAGTTGGGCAGCCTCTTCCAGGAATTCGGTGCAGAAGAATTTCTAGGCAGACTGCCTAAAAGCTACACTGTGTTCTTAGAAAGCAGCTGTTGTTTCTGCTAAGAGCTGACTGTGTGAGACCATTGGCAGGAGCCATTCTGAGGATTGACCCCAAGACTTAGGGCACTGAAGTCTATCTGTGGATGACCACACGGCCACCACCTCCTCGACCCAAGGCCACCAGCACCACCGACGCAAGCCTGGGAGGCCGGCACGCTCCAGAGATCTGACAATTGTCCTGACAGTGTCTGTCTGCTCCCTACAGACCGGGGACCTATCAGCTCTGCCCAGTCCAAGCCCGAAATCCAGGCCCAGACAGGAATTTAGCAGGTGACATAGTCTCCTTTCCATACCTCTGTCCTTCTATCACAAAAGGACCCTGTGTAAGTCAAGCTGAGTTCACTCCCACCTGGCTCTGGCTCTGTTTGTACCCAAATTCCACAAGCTGGCATCATAGTATATTAGAGCTGACAAGACCTTTGAAGATACTTTTGTTTGACTCCTTTGTTTCTGTCTCAGGGGGCTGAACCCAGGGAGGGTATGATACTTGCCTGGAACCATGCAGCTCTGATGCCAAAATGAGGGCTCTCAGATTCCCTAGTTTGGGGCCATTGTCACAGTGAGATATTCAAATTTTTTTCTTGAGAGTCTTATAAGGATTTAAGTATTGAATAACTTAGAAGGAATGTTTTCTCCTCTCTTACTTCATAATCCAAATTATCTGTCAGCCACTACATCTGTATACACTTGTGTATGTGTTTAGCTGCTAAGTCATGTCCAACTTTTCTGCGACCCTACAGACTGTAGCCCACTAGGCTCCTCTGTCCATGGGATTTCCCAGGCAAGAATACAGGAGTGGCCATTTCCTCCTCTGGTGGTCTTGTTGACCCAGAGATCAAACCCATGCTTCCTGCTTAGCCAGCAGATTCTTTATCTGAACCACCTGGGAAGCCCATATATTTGTGTATGTGTGTATATATATGTGTGTGTATATATATATATATATATGTAGGTTTCCCTGATAGCTCAGTTGGTAAAGAATCCTCCTGTGATGCAGGAAACCCCAGTTCGATTCCTGGGTCAGGAAGATCCACTGGAGAAGGAAAACGTTACCCATTCCAGTATTCTTGGGCTTCCCTTGTGGCTCAATTGGTAAAGAATCCACCTGCAGTGCAAGAGACCTGGGTTTGATTCCTGGGTTGGAAAGATCCCCTGGAGAAGGGAAAGGCTATCCTCTCCAGTATTCTGGCCTGGAGAATTCCATGGACTGTATAGTCCATGGGGGCACAAAGAGTTGGACACAACTGAGTGACTAAGCACACAGCATGTGTATATATATATAGAAGGAGAGACTTTATTTTGTTCATTAGTTGCTACTTATCCATTTACAATGCTGAGTGCCTTTTGTGTGCTGTCATTGGGATCCTTGTATTGTGTTTGTGCTCGCCCTATGCAAGTGTGTTGTGGAGTGTCTGTGTGTGTGCGCTCAGTCTCTCAGTAGTGTCTGACTCCCGTGGGCTGTAGCCCGCCAGGCTCTACCGTCCTTGGGATTTCCCAGGCAAATATGCTGGAGTGGGTCGCCACATCCTACTCCAGGGGATCTTTCCAGCCCGGGGACTGAACTCTTGAGTCTCCTGCACCAGCAGGCAGAGTCTTTACTGCTAGCGCCACCTGCGTGTGGGGGAGAGTGTAGTGCAATAGCAAGCAATTCCGTTTTCAGGAATTTGTAATCTCATGGTTTCTGCAGGTTAGAAATTTGGAGAAGGCTCGGCTGGACAGACCTTTCAGTGGTCTCCTACCGGATTGTAGTCAGATGTTGCCTGGAGCTTCATTCTTCTGGCGTCTTTACTAGGGGACCCCCGTCCACGCTGGCTCTCTCACAGGACTGGTGAGTGGGTGCTGCTTGTTGGCCAGGGGCTTTGGTTCCATTCCACAAGGTTACCTGAGTGTCCTCAGAGCACGGTGACTGACTTTCGCAGGAAGGAGCAACTCGAGAACCTAAGGCAGGAGCCTCAGTGCCTTTTATGACTTAACCTTGAGAGTCACATATCTTCACTTCTGCCATAGTTTATCGGGCCAACCATGATTCATTATGAGAGGAGCCACAGAAGGGGGTGGAGACCAGGAGCTGAGGAACACTGGGGCCATAGTGTAGAATGGTCTCCATGCATTCTAAGTGTGAAAGGGTTCAATAATACTAACTCTCCATGTTAAATGCTGTAAAAGAGGAAGGATTAAGTTTAAGAGAACAGATGAGTATAAATAACCATCTCCTGGGATTTGGAGGGTGGTGACAGTAGTGATTCTGTTAAAGACTTTCTGGAAAAAATAATGTTTAAGCTGAGGCATGATGGCTGAGTAGTTACTGGACAGGCTTGGGAGTGAGGATGTGGGGAGAGTGTTCCAGGAAGAGAGAAGAACATTCCTTAGGTTGCAGCTTGAGTGACCCTGCCTCCAAAGCTCTAGTCCCAGGAGACACAGGACCAAAAAAGAGCCCTGTACTCAAATACATTGGGAAAATGCAGTATATTCCAGTTCTTGGGACAGATTTATGGTTCTCGTGGATACACTAAGGTTTGAGAAATTTTGCCTTGTACATACCATTTAACAATTTTACCCTAAACTTGTTTGAACATGGGAAAATTTAATATTCTGGGGGAGCATACTTGGGAAAAGTTTTTTTCAACAAACAGATGACTGCTTTCAGTTGTCACCATATCCTCAATAATTTTGAAGGCAAGTGGAGAAGCCTTGCTTGTTTCCTTTCCGTTTTCTTACTTGAAGAGTAGGGCTTCCCAGGTGGCTCACTGGTCAAGAATCTGCCTGCAACGCAGGGGACATGGGTTTGATCCCTAGGTCAGGAAGAGCTGCTGGAGAAGGAAATGGTAACCCACTCCAGTACTGAATTCTTGCCTGGACAAGAACTCTTGCCTGGACAAGAATAGGACATGGAATTGTCCCATGGACAGAGGAGTCTAGCGGGCTACAGGCCATGGCATCATAAGAGTGGGGCATGGATTAGCGACCAAGCAGCAACAACTTGAAGAGTATGGGAGTAGATAATTCATTCACTTCTATACTGCATTAGAGAACACTCTTTTGATTATAAGAGATGAAATCGAGTTCAGATAAGCTATACCAAAAATGGAAAATTATCATCTCAAATGAAAAGATCAAGAGTAGTTGTTTAAGCCCACCTGGATCGAGGTGTTCACATCAGATCATTAGGAACCTGCTTTGAACTTATTCTCAGCCAGAATCTCCCCAGTTGATGGCTAAGTCCACTAGAACCAGCAACTCTATTACCACATGCCAGCTGAGTAATCAGGGATAAGCATGATGTCTGATTGTTCTAGAGAAAGGTTACGATGGACATTAACTGGCCTGACATAGGTCATAGGCAGAGTATATATACTGTGTCACACATTAGCTTGACCTGGGGCTGGTTATATCTTTTGGAGCTAAGAGGCTGAGGGCAACCCTGTCAAAAACCACATGAATATATAAAGAGGGAGGAGGAGGAATTCTTCAAATGGTAGAGAGGAATCCTTGCAAGAAAGGATCCAGGTAAATCAAAGCAAAACATGTCCACCCCACCCCTATGTATTAATTGATCCCTTATGCACAGAAAATGTGAAGATTGATGTGAATCCCTTCTTCACAGAGTCATGGGTACCCAAGAGTTGCCCAGGCTGGGTCACTAGGTGCTGACTTCGTTTCTACACTCAGCCTTCCAACTCAAGAATTCCAACTCATGGCTCAAGAAGCTACAAATGACCAGTTGACTCTTATTTAGACAAAATGACAAGGGGGTCTTTCTTGCAGATGCCAAGGGTCTGCTACAATTGTAACCAAGTATTCGAACAAATGCTCTCCCCAGGGCAGACAGAAAGGATGATTCATTCATTCTAGGCCAGTGGTTCTCAAGCCTTTCTAGAGAACACACTCATTTAGAAAGATTGGAAAATAGATCTGATTTAATTGGCCTAAGGCGAGGTCACTGGGCATGGGATTTTAAAAAAGACTATTGCAATGTGGAACCAAGACAGAGAAACACTGCTCTGAGTAGCCAATCAGCTGCTTCAGGGCTGTTGAAGATGGAATTTGCTCACCAGTGTCTCCTTAGCTCCTGGGACAGTGTCTGGTAGATAAGAAGAGTGCAAGAATTATTATTATTATTTTTATAAATAAATGAGAGGTTTATATTAGCAAGAATCAGTGACAAACCTTGGCTTTCCCTTTCTTCCTACCCACCACACAGCCTGATAATCAAGGGACAAGTTTTCTTTGAAGGGAATAATATACCTTCAAAGCACAGTACGTAAGCATCCTGTGAATTCTCACAGCATTGTGGTGAGGAAGGTTTTTCCCTTTTCTGCACTTAACCAGCAGGGCACTCAATCAGAGAGCACACAAATGATTTGCCTCAGGGCCTCAGAGAGGAATAATGATAGGTTTGTGGGGTCTCTGATGCAATTATAAGTGAGCTGATGGAAAGAGATTAAGGCTACAATTTGGAGACATAAAAGGTTAATATAGGCTAGTTGTTTTGGACCGGAATTTGATTTCTGGGACAGTTGACCAAAGCTAGATGCACATTAACTCCAATTCAGAATTGTTATTTGTGTTGATGCTGCCTGAGGCCCCTGTCAAGACCGGTCAGCTGCCCCCACCCCAGCCGCTTCTCAGAAGCATCCGGTGAGATGTAGGTTATTCCAGGGCTTTCTAGACTGACAGGAGCCATGGTATCAGCAGTCCTGTTTCATGAACCGTTGGGTTCAGAGTTAGGTTTCTGTCACATTATTCCTGAGAGGATGGCTATATGCCCCAGGACCCACAAGCACAGCAAACGGAGCTCATTCCCAAACCGAGAGGAGGGACATTTCTGCTAACCCTTCTTGGCTGGGCCGCTTAGGGCCTTGGTGACTAACTATCTCCCTTCCCTAGGCCCTTGTTCTCGTGGGCTCTGGAACTAAACTGCCTGGTTTGTGCCCCAGCCCCATTCCTAGCTATCTGACCTCTGGCAGCTATCTGACCTCTCTGAGTCTCAGTTTTCTCATCTGTCAAATGACAATAATATAGTACCTGTCTTACAGGTTTGCTATGAAGATTAAATGAATGTTCCTAAACACACACACATGCAAATGAATATCTATTCTAAGACACATGTTGAATACGTTTTATTTTAAGGTATATGTGTATTTTAAGATAGTGCTGAGGACATGTAGATGTCCAGGAAATCTTAGTTAGGTTATTGTTGATTCTCCTACATGACTGCCCACCATATAGGCCAGCATAACCTTCGTGGAGCTCTCTTCTCCCCTCCATGCCTTATCCTAGAAAAATCCCCTTGGTTAACTTGGCTGCCCTAATTGATCCCCAAACTGAGAGGAGGGATACTTCTGCTAACCCTTCTCGGCTGGATTGCTTAGGTCCTTGGCTAATATCTGCTGCCCTGTCTTGGTTGCAAGGCCGTGAATTGAGGTCTTTGGAGCTGAGCACACTGATGTGACCATTCATGGTAGCTTTGCTCTGCTTCACCCTTTATAAGGGGCTTCCTAGGTGACTCAGATGGTAAAGAAACTGCTTGCAGTGCAGGAGCTGCAGGTTCAATCCCTGGGTCGGGAAGATCCCCTGGAAGAGGAATTGGCAACCTACTCCAATATTCCTGCCTGGAAAACTCCATGGACAGATGAGACTGGTGGGCTATAATTCATAGGGTCACAAGAGTCTGACACAACTCTGAGTGACTAAGCATGCACGCATGCACTCTTTATAAGCTGAAGTCTCATGATCATCCCCAGTGGCAATCTTTCTTAGGTCCAATGATTGGATTGAACTTGATTGCACTTGCCATGCTTCTGAGGGCTGGGGTCTCCAACCAGGCACTTCCTCCAGCTGCTGCATCTGTGTCCATCAATCCCATCCCAGTAAATTGTCTCCTCTGTGTCCACCCCATTCCATGCTCAGTGGTTTACCAACAGTAGTGAAGGATTACTTTAAAAAATTGCTCCTAAGTGCCGTCTCCACAGTCAGCCATGAATTCTGTGAGAAAGGAGCCATGCTTGTCTTTTCAGTTTCATATTTTACTTGTTAAGCTCAGTGCATGGCACGTGAGAGATATAAATTTATAGTTATTAATCTTTTGCTGGGGGCTGTGCTCCATCCTGACTATGCATTGAGTACCACTATTAGAGTCAGAAAGAGGAAAGAGCAAGAAAAGCAGTTAAAGAAATTTGAAGTCATCTTAATTACGTAACTAAAAGTTCATGCAGTTATTCAAATTGAGTCTCCCGGATCTTTCCTGAGCTAGGGGTATACATAAGGTAGTAATGACTTGAGAACTTGTTCTGATTCACATAGGGGCTTTCAATATCCAAAAGTTTAATAACCCAAATAGGTTCTAAAACTTTACCAAGTCTTGAGGATCTTCCTCCCATCCAGATCGCTGGTGTCTCTTGTCTCATGATCCCTGGTTCTAACCTACTCCCGGCTCCTGGATATCACCTTCATATTCTGTATTGAGCATATGTTCATTCCTTCATCTTGACCTGATTTCCATCACTAGCTCATGTGGGTTCCACTTCTGAACTTTATTCATGCCTGCTAACACCTTCCTGCCCAAGACTCTAAGGTTGGGTTCTGTTCTTGCCATACTATTTCATACTGCATGCTCACATCCTTTCTGCTATAGCAGCTTGACACTGGCTTTAAGTATATGGATACCAAGAGAGGGAAGGGAGGAGTGGGAGGAATTGGGATACTGGGATTGACACACATACACTATTGATATTATGCATAAAACAGATAGCAAATAAGAACATACTGTATAGCACAGGGAACTCTACTGAATACACTGTGGAGACCTGAATGGGAAAGAAGTCTGAAAGGGAAGTGATATATGTATACGTATGGCCCATTCACTTTGCTGTACAATAGAAATTAACATAACATTGTAAAGCACCAATAAAAATTAATTTAAAATAAATAAATAAAACCCATGACGGGGGGGACTATAAGAGGAAGAGTTCTTAAGATCCCTTCAAACTCTTAGGGCTGTATTAGAAGAGTGAAAAGTAGATAACACTGTGACCTCAATGTATTACTCATAGCCAGCCCTTGATAAAAACTCATTTTAAAGTGGTATAATAGTGTACGGTTTGAGAACACTTACATGTTTTTTTCCCATTGGGTCCACATGTGTAGAAGGCATTTACAGTCCCATATAATGGATGAAGAAACCTGAGTCTTAGAACACTGACTGGCTGACTCAAGGTCAACAGAAGTAGAAAGCAATGAAACTCCAACCCATGAGCACAGATCTTTTGCTCCCCAAGTTCATTTTCTATCAGTGTTTACATGGCAATGTTTGATGAGAAAGAAGGAAGGAGAGCATTTGGGAGCGGAGAGAGAGATCTGCTTCATGACTGTGCTAAAATGTAAGAGAATCCCTAAAATACTGTGCAGTTTCCCAAGAATTGATACCACAGAAATTCCACATTTAAATGTGGGGGAAAGTCAGCATAACTTGATGCCAAGAAGGCTTGCTTACAGAAAAAAATTTCTTCTTTAATTATACTGTTACAGGAAAAAAAAAAAAAGATAAACGTACATTATTACACTTTTACCTATACTGGCAATTAAGATTGTAATCTGGGTGACTACTAGAGCTTGTAATGAGATTATACCCTCTATTAAAAGAATGATCCAGTGGTGTAATAAAGAAGGTTTTAGTTCTATTTATTATGCTATTGGTCTTAGGAGGAGGTGCTAAAAGGCTCTGAGAGGCATCCTTAATGAGGAAGATTCACACCAGGACGTTATGATGCTTGCAAGGTCCTAAGTATTTAGGATTAAAACATGCTTTTTGCTCCATATATATATTCCATATATATATATATGGAATATATATATATAGAAGAATATATATATGGAATATATATATAGAAGAATATATATATGGAATATATATATATAGAAAAAACACATATATGGAATATATATAGTTGTTCCAATTCAGTTGCTCTAGGTTTGGAAGCTTTTTCTGCTTTTACTGTTTTTTTTCTTTCTTTCTTCCTTTCTTTTTTTCCTGTTAGTAAATTCCTGAAAGGAAGTACTATAGTTTTAAAATAACCACCAGAACCAGTAGAGAAATGTGTTCCCTTTTGATGCCCTGAGAGGTGCTTGGTAAATTCTCTAAGTACCATTGTGATGAAAGGTTTCTTTGTTACTATTATTGTCCAGGTTTATTTTCATTTTTTAGCATGTAAAATATTATTTTTTATTTTTTTTAACCTGAAGATGCCCAATTGTTATAAAAATAGACAGGTCTCAAAGCTTCATTGACATTGCTCTTCTGTCTGGAAGCCACTTCTCATTCTATGCTTGGGTTTCCTATGCAACATCCACAATAAGGATTCTTTTGGGGGCCAAATAATAATAAACCTATCAAACTGGCTGGCTAAAGATCCTGATGCTGGGAAAGACTGAAGGTGGGAGAAGGGGACGACAGAGGATGAGATGGTGGGATGGCATCACCGACTCAATGGACATGAGTTTGAGTAGACTCTGGGAGTTGGGGATGGATGGGGAGGCCTGGTGTGCTGCAGTCCATGGGGTCGCAAAGTGTCAGACACGACTGAGCGACTGAGCTGAACTGTGTTGGGTCTTCACTGCTGCCCTTGGCCTTTCTTAGCTGCGTGAGCAGGGGCTGCTCTCCAGTTGCGTTGCACGGGCTTCTCAGTGTGGCAGCTTCTCTTGATTTGGGGCAGGGGCTCTAGAGCTCGGGGGTTTCAGTAGCTGTGGCTCCCAGGCTCTAAAGGAAAGGCTCAGTAGTTGTGGTGCAAGGTCTTTGTTGCTCTGGGGCGTGTGGAATCCTCCCGAACCAGGGATCAAACCTGTGTCTCCAGCCTTGGACTGTGTCTTTAGCATGGGTGAATTTAACTCAGATGACCATTATATCTACTACTGAGGGCAAGAATCCCTTAAAAGAAGTGGAGTAGCCATCATAGTCAACAAAGGAGTCCGAAATGCAGTACTTGGATGCAATCTCAAAAACAACAGAATGATCTCTGTTTGTTTCCAAGGCAAACCATTCAGTATCACAGTAATCCTAGTCTATGCCCCAACCAGTAATGCTGAAGAAGCTGAACTTGAACGGTTCTGTGAAGATCTATAAGACCTTTCTAGAACTAACACACCCAAAAGATGTCCTTTTCACCATAGGGAACTGGAATGAAAAAGTAGGAAGTCAAGAAACACCTGTTGTAACAGGCAAATTTAGCCTTGGAGTACAGAACGAAGCAGGGCAAAGACTAATAGAGTTTTGCCAAGAGAACACACAGGTCATAGCAAATACCCTCTTCCAACAACATAAGAGAAGACTCTACACATGGACATCACCAGATGGTCANTCAAGAAACACCTGTTGTAACAGGCAAATTTAGCCTTGGAGTACAGAACGAAGCAGGGCAAAGACTAATAGAGTTTTGCCAAGAGAACACACAGGTCATAGCAAATACCCTCTTCCAACAACATAAGAGAAGACTCTACACATGGACATCACCAGATGGTCAATACTGAAATCAGACCCAATACAGTAAAAAATAATAAATTAAACAAAAAAAATTTTTTAAAGGAAGTCTTTCTCTCTCAGCTCCCTCTATTTCTTTCTCTCCCTCTCTCTTAATCTTTGATCTCTCTCTCCCTTTGTCTCAGTCTCTCTCTCCTCATCTCCACTTGGCTTTTCTCTGTGTGGCGTTTATTTCCAGACCACTGTTACTAGGTTGTGGCTGGGTGACCACCAGGGTAACCCCACACTCATTTTCTATCTACCATCATAGCTGTTCCCCATAAAGAGTGCAAATCTTCCTTATGATTCCTGTCCAGAATCTGATGAGGGGGCTGATGTCCTTGGTCAGGAGTACATGGTCACTTCATGGCCTTTTCTGAGACTCTTCACTGTGCAGACTTGGATCACAGGACCACCTTTGGAGCAAGAGTGTAGAGCATCTTATCTGAATCACATGGACTGAGAGGGGGAAGGAGTGGTTCTCCAAAGACAGGCAGGAGCTACCAGAAGAGGCGAGATGAGGGCCGGGCTCACCCTCTATATATGTCCTCCAGGATAGCTGTCCAATTGCTTCCTGCTTTCTGTCTCAATAAACTCACCATCTTCTGCAGAACACTCGTGTTAGTTTTTGGATAGCAATATGCCTTCAAACTGTGGGGCTGGAGAAGATTCTTGAGAGTCCCTTGGACAGGAAGGAGATCCAAACAGTCGATCCTAAAGGAAATCAACCCTGATACTCATTGGAAGGACTGATGCTGAAGCTGAAGCTCCAATACTTTGGCCACCTGATGCAAAGAGCTGACTCATTAGAAAGACCCGGATACTGGGAAAGATTGAAAGCAAGAGGAGAAGAGGGTGACAGAGGATGAGATGATTGGATGGCATCACTGATGCAATGGACATGAACTTGGGCAAACTCTGGGAGATGCTGAGGAACAGGGAAGACTGGCGTGCTGCAGATACAGAGCTGCAAAGAGTCAGATGTGACTTGATGACTGAAAAATAAGCAATAAATCTCAGAAAATTCTTTCAGTCATGCAAGAAGTTTTTTTCTTAATTTCCATCCCTGGTCCTAGATTTAACCTTCGGTACCACACAAAAGAAGCCCAGCACCTTTTTTTTTTTTTTTTTTTTCATGAGATAAAGTCTTTTTACATAGAAATAACAGGTTGCCTCCCAGAAGTCTTCTTTCTGAAGCTAAACTTTCAATGTTATCTCATCCTTTTCTCATATTTTAAGCTAGATTTATCCTGGATATCTTTCCCTATCTTCGTATTTAAACAATCCCATGTTTCTACTTTCTGACCTTTTCTTAATACATCCCTCTTCTCCATTTCTGTTACCAGGAGGGTCTCACCACTTCTGCCATGAGGGTCATCTTTCTAAAACATAACTTCGATCCCTGGGTCAGGAAGATCCCCTGGAGAAGGAAATGGCAGCCCAACCTACTCCACTATTTTTGTCTGGGAAATCCCACAGACAGAGGAGCCTGGTGGGCTACCGTCCATGGGGTCCCAAAAGAGTTGGACAGAACTTAGCAACTGAACAATACAGCGATTCAGAATAGCACTCCTAACACAGCAGTCACCTCTTTATACTTTATTTTGTGACTCCATAAACCTCAGAAACACAGACCTGCTATTCGGTACAAACCATGTATGTTTTGTGATACTGTACATGTTGGCTTCTTCACTAGAGTGTCAATTTCTAAAAGAAGCATCAGTGTATCAGCCAGCTCTGTGTATACATGTGTGGACCAGAGCAGGCGTCCAGCCACGTTTCCTGGTTTATTGAAGAAGGGAGCAGACCTGTTTTATTTGATCCGCCCCATTCTGGCTGCTCTCCTTTGCCCCTGAAATGAGACTACTAGGACTGATTCCAGTATCCCCTGCTGTGTTCTGATGAGTATCGCACATAAAACAATGACTACCTCCCTCTTTCAGAGTTCTTTGCTTTTACTAAAGCAACTCAAAATCAAATTTAGTGTTTATATCAGATTCATATGCACTTACCTTATATTGAAATGATTCTGTGTACGGCTACTCACTCTAGTATTCTGGCCCAGAGAATCCCATGGACAGAGGAGCCTGGCAGGCTACAGTCCATGAGGTCGCAAAGAGTTGGACATGACTGAGAGGTTAACACTTTAACACATTTGGCAAGGTGAAAAAGGAGCAAGAGAAGATTTTGGAAAGAGAAAGCCATACAATCAGAGATGAGGAGGAATTGGATGCAGAAGACAATGAGCGGTTCCTGGTCCCCTGAAGAGAAGCTTGGTTCACAGACAGGCCATTCCTGGCTCACCAGTGCCCCTGGGGAATCTAGATCCCATTGCCTGTGTGGGTTCTAAGGGACCACACTTTCATTACTCCTTAAAGGGTTCAACATGTTCAGGAACTTTCTCTTTTTGTCTATCAGCTTTAGCCAGCAATTATCGAATATATGAGCCAGACACTTTACTAGCTATGTCATATCCATTACTTCACTGGCCTGTCATAATAACCCTTTGAGCTATGTCTTAGGTTAGAGGCAGTTAGGTATTCTCCAATTTCCACTCCCTATTTTTCATACACTGGTAAAACCTCCCATCCTGTCTAGAACAACACTAAATTTTCCAGTCTTCCCTGCAGACAGATGTGGCTGCATGTCTAAGTTCTGGTCAGTGGGCTTTAGGCTGGAGTGTTGCCTGGAGGCTTCTAACAGGCTTCCCTTAGTAGTCATCTGGTGTAGATGTTTCGGTGCCTTTTCATGATGCATTTATTTCCATTGGCTGGAATGTGGTCGTAAAGGCTGGTATTGGAGCAGTCTTTGTAGACTATGAGGCAATCTTGGCACTGGAAGCAAAACAAGATAGAATGAATCTAGGCTTGGAAACCTCTGTGGAGCAGAGGTGCCATTAGTTCTTGACTGTCTACCTCTGAATCTTTTATAAGTTAGAGACATAAACGTCTATCTTATTTTGACAGCTCTTATTCTGTGTCCCTGTCAGCTGAACGTGTCATCTCCATTTTACTGAGGAGAAAAGTGAAGCTCAGAGAAATCAAAGTATCTGTCAACAATGTCTGTAATAGTAAATGTATAAGACACAGGCATTATGATTTTAAGACTAAAGCTATTGTCATTATTGCAGGCTGTATCACTTGCTGTGATTTTTTTTTTCCTCTTCTAATTAAATTATGATTGCCTGGGGCTGTCCCTCAACACAGTTTGACCCAGAAGTCCTTTAATGTTTTAACTCTAATTTTCAGAAAATGGCTCTTGGGTTTCTTTACTTCAGAAATCAAGGCACTGAAAGATTAATAGGGCATAGGATAAAGAACGTTCATTAGGCACCATGACAGTAAATTTCACTATCTTCATTATGTACTACAATCTATTGTTTATCCAATCATCTCTTAATTAATTAGCAATTAAGGTTACTAAGAATGTGAAGATGCCCATTAATAAAGCTTGGCAAATTACTCTCATGGTCTGAGGAAAGATGAATTTCATTCATCTCTTTTATTTTCAGTCAAAATCAGCTACCTTTCCAATTATAATGTGCTGTTCATTTTTGCCAGTAATATTCAATATGGCAAAACAACCTGGACAAAGAGCTTGACTCATGTTCTCATCCTAGATTATGTCATAAACTTCCTTTTTGCCCTTAAGTCATATACTAATCTGAGTTTCTTGTTAAGATGATACACAAAATACTGGGCTGTCAAATGAGACAAATTATTTTACCTTGCCTTAGGACAAAATTATTTTTGCATAGAATAATAAGGACCTAAGATTTTATTCTCTCCAATGTCCTTGGTTTGGAGAGACACAAACTAAAGTAAACAAAAAACACAAAGAAAGAAAACCAGAGTGTCAAATATTTGGACTGAATGGCCACCCAAGTTGGTCTCTATTTTAGTTAAACTGCATAGATGTAACTCTGTTTTCCATTTTATTTAAATATGTTCTAAAATGCTGTCACTACAGGCTAGTGGAAGCAATGTACCATAGCACATGAGATGGAAGTGTGTTCCCTGAGATCTCAGCAGGTGTCCCTATGCAAAGTGTATTGCTCAAAGCACAGACCTTTCCTCTAAACTATCTTTGATCAGCACTGAGGATCCTAATCCAGTTAGATGGTGCTAGACATGGTCCAGTCTCAGTCTAGACAGTTAGAGTCTTTGCCGTTCTCACCCTCATCTTCCAGCCCAAGAGCAAGCCTTTCTTAATCTCTCGGCTCATGTGACTTTCTCTGAGTGGAAACACTTCTACCCTTGCCCAATCTGAATCTGACTCTTACTCTGAGGATGCCTCAGATGAAATAAGTGGAAAGCAAGTGGCTGTGTAATTCTAAACGTTTGCTCACTTTTTTTCCCCCTCTGGGCATGATCAGAGTGTGTCTGCTGATACTTGACAGGGCTGCTAAGTCGCTTCAGTCGTGTCCGACTCTGTGCGACCCCATAGACAGCAGCCCACCAGGCTCCGCCGTCCCTGGGATTCTCCAGGCAAGAACACTGGAGTGGGTTGCCATTGCCTTCTCCAATGCATGAAAGTGAAAAGTGAAAGGGAAGTCGCTCAGTCGTGTCCGACTCTTCGCGACCCCATGGACTGCAGCCTCCTAGGCTCCTCCATCCATAGGATTTTCCAGGCAAGAGTACTGGAGTCGGGTGCCATTGCCTTCTCCTACTTGACAGGGAGTCTGTGGGTAAAGAGGAACTGCAATGCCACTGAGACAGAAAGTGAGATAAATATCGGTTGTTATTTGCTCTGTAAAATTTAGAGGTTGGGAGAATATTAATATTTGGGGGGTACTGCTGCCCTCTGTCTCTTGGCTTATGTGTCAGACTGTTTGAGATTCTCAGGTAGATCTCATAATATTTGGGATTCCTAGAAACAGGATGTACACACCCGTCCTGCCTAGTCTCTCAGTCATGTTCATCTCTTTGAGGCCCTATGGACTGTAACCATCAAGAGTCCTCTGCCCATAGGGACTCTTCAGCAAGAATACTGGACTGGGTTGCCATTCGCTCTTGCAGGGAATGTTCCCAACCCAGGGACTGAACCCAGGTCTCCCACACTGCAGGTGGGTTCTTTACCGACAGAGCCACCAGGGAAGCCCACACACCCATCAGAGCGCTGCTGCTGCTGCTGCTGAGTCGCTTCAGTCGTGGCCGACTCTGTGCGACCCCATAGACGGCAGCCCACCAGGCTCCCCCGTCCCGGGGATTCTCCAGGCAAGAACACTGGAGTGGGGTGCCACTTCCTTCTCCAGTGCGTGAAAGTGAAAAGTGAAAGTGAAGTCGCTCAGTCATGTCTGACACTTAGCAACCCCATGGACTGCAGCCTACCAGGCTCCTCCGTCCTTGGGATTTTCCAGGCAAGAGTACCGGAGTGGAGTGCCATTGCCTTCTCCAACACATTAGAATACTGAAACCCAAAACCCTGACAATACCAAAGGCTGGTGAGGATGTAGAGCAATATGAACTCTCATTCATCACTGTTGGGAGTGCAAGATGGTACAGCCACACTGAGAGACAGTTGGGTAGTTTCTTATATTTTTCAACATACTCTTACAATGCAGTCTAGAGATTTCGTTCCTTGGTATTTACACAAAGGAATTGAAAATATATGTCCATGTAGAAGCTGCACACCGATGTTTCAGTTCAGTTCAGTTCAGTCACTCAGTCGTGTCCAACTCTTTGCAACCCCATGAATCACAGCACACCAGGCCTCCCTGTCCATCACCAACTCCCAGAGTTCACTCAGAGTCACATCCATCAAGTCAGTGATGCCATCCAGTCATCTCATCCTCTGTCATCCCCTTCTTCCTCCTGCCCCCAATCCCTCCCAGCATCAGAGTCTTTTCCAATGAGTCAACTCTTCGCATGAGATGGCCAAAGTACTGGAGTTTCAGCTTTAGCATCATTCCTTCCAAAGAAATCCCAGGGCTGATCTCCTTCAGAATGGACTGGTTGGATCTCCTTGCAGTTCAAGGGACTCTCAAGAGTCTTCTCCAACACCACAGTTGAAAAGCATCAATTCTTCAGCACTCAACCTTCTTCACAGTCCAACTCTCACATCCATACATGACCACTGGAAAAATCATAGCCTTGACTAGATGTACCTTGCTTATAGCAGCTTTATTCATTATTGCCAAGACTTGGAAGCAACTAAGATGTTCTTCTGCAGCTAAATGGAAAAAAAGGCTGTGGTGCCTCTAACCAATAGACTATTATTCAGTACTCTCAAGAAATGAACTAATCAGGGCACAAAATGATATGAGGCTGGGGGTGGGTGGGACTTTAAATGCATATTGCTAAGTGAAAGAAGCCAGTCTGAAAAGGCTACATACAGAATGATTCTATCTATATGACATTCCAGAAAAAGCAGAGCTATGAAGACAGTAAAAAAAAATCCGTTGCCAGGACTTGGGGGAAGGGAAGGATGAATAAGTGGAGCACAGAGGAATTTCAGGGCCCTGATACTAATCAGTATGATGCTCTAATGATGGATACTTGTCATTATATTGATACATTTCCCAAGATTATTCAAAGTATGATACTAAGAGAGAACCTTAATGTTAACTATGGGCTTTGGGTGAGAATGATACATCAGTGTTCATTATCATTGTTCAGCATTCATTATCAAGGTTCATAGATTGTAACAATGTACCATTCTGGTGTGGGAAGTCGATAGTGGGGGAAGCTGCAGGTGGGATATAGGGGAGCCCTCTGTACTTTTTACCCTATTTTGTTATGAACCTAAAACTACTAGAAAATTATCTTTTTTTTTTTTGCAAAGAGAAGAAATTAACATTTTCGTATCCACAATGTTTCAGATTTTATGGTGAGCACTGTGCATACACTACTTCATTGATCCTTTCATCAGCCTCCAGTAGCAGGTTAAAGAACTCAGGCTCAGAAAATATAAGCACTTGTTCAAGGTCACAGAAAAATAAGCAAAGGAAAAGGAATATGTCAGGTTCTGAAGATCATGTTTGCCTTCACTCAGTCATTGCGTGTGTGTGCTCAGTTGTGTCCGACTCTTTGTGACCCCACAGACTGCAGCCCGCCAAACTCTTCTCTCCATGGGATTGTTTTAGGCAAGAATACTAGAGTGGGTTGCCATTTCCTCTTCCAGGGGGTCTTCTTGACCCAGGGATGGAACCTGTGTCTCCTGCATTTGCAGGTGAGTTTTTTATTGCTGAAGCTCATTGGGGAAGCTCATTCAATCATCATAGCTCTTCAAATCTAGGAAGCTTGAAAAAAGCGTCCATCAGCTTGCACTCTGCTCCCCACCAGTGGGAGTCTGCTACAGTAGACAGCAAGTTGGACTCATTGTCCAGTGTGACTCACGAACAGCAGCCGGAAACTGGTACCTGAGAAGTCCTATAAAGATCAGTCTGGCTTTTTGCCTTCCTCTTTACTGCACCCGGAATAATTATAGCAGCTCTTTGTCCATGGAAACTGACATCAAAGGTCCTGACAAAAAGGATCTCTGGTGGGAACTATGATTATCCTTGTTTTATAAGTGGAGAAACTGAGGAATGGATTTGCTAAGTGGATTGCCCAAGGTCAGCTGGTGAGTCAGGGAACTGAGTCTACATCTGCTGGACTCCCAGTCTACATGCAAGCCCTAAGCCTGCTCTTGGCCCAGACACCTGCCATGTTCATTAGACTAATATTACCATTCCCTGGGTAAAAATTAAGGGATTAAATATAGCCAAAGACAGCATCTGTATCACTGTGAGGTCCAGAGGAAAGAAAGCTCTGTCTCTCTGGGAAATAGGTCACCAGACCTACTGTTTTGCTTAAGCTTCTGGAGTAGGGATGGTGGGAATAAAACCACAGCAATTTAAGAAATACACAACCCCAAACATCAGTGACCATTTTTATCCTCCAGAGAGGGTCAGCTTTCTGGACATTTAAGAGCCCAAGACCTTGTTCTTGACTAATACTTTGTTTTTGATGCACCCTGAGCTGCACACCACTCTGTAGAGAGGAAGAGGCATAAACTTCAATGTGTTGGAAGACTGAGCTGGTTTCGTAGTCTTGATTCCCTCTGGAGTTGTGTTTAAGAGGGGACAGTGTCACTTACCCTGGGTGGAATTTATGTATCTGAACATTAATGAAGCATGGATGTGTTGAGTGGTTTTATGTGTTAATTAATGCAGAATTCCAGACTTCTGGTTCCAAGACAGGTTATGTGACAGAAGTTTGTCTTTAAGACTGCCAAGAAAATAAGTGTCGCTGTGCAGAGAACCTGGGCTTCCTAGGTGGCACTAGTGGTAAAGAACCCACCTGCCAATGCGGGAGACGCAAGAGACATGGGTTTGATTCCTGGGTTGGGAAGATCCCCTGGAGGAAGAAATGGCAACCCCCTCCCATATTTTTGCTGGAAAAGCCCATGGACAGAGGAGCCTGGTGGGCTACAGTCCATAGGGTCACAAAGAGTCGGACACAACTGAAGTGANTCCTGGGTTGGGAAGATCCCCTGGAGGAAGAAATGGCAACCCCCTCCCATATTTTTGCTGGAAAAGCCCATGGACAGAGGAGCCTGGTGGGCTACAGTCCATAGGGTCACAAAGAGTCGGACACAACTGAAGTGACTTAGCACTCGTGTGCAGAGAAACTAGCTTCCTCTCGTCCTGGGCCAAGGGCTGAGAACAAGGATGTCATAGTTAACCCGGGATCTGGAGACTTAAATGTCCCCTTGAGAGGAAGCTGGACAAGGGTAGTCTGAATCTACCTAGATAAGAGAATCTAGGGGGCAATCGGCCCTTGTTGCTACCTACTAGTTAGATGTCCTTTCACTCTTTCTGCCTGCAAAATTCTACTTATCCTTCAAATGTCGTATCCTCCTTGAAGACTTTGGTTTAAGGCAGAGTTAATGCTCCCTTTCCCATCCACTCTCGGGACTTTGTTCTTACCATGGTGTGGTGTCTGTCACCGTCCTGCTCTGCTTGTTTATGACATCTGTCTCCATCATAACACCCCATTTGGACCAGAGCGTGTATGTGTGTTCACTCAATAATGTCCGACTCTTTGCCACCCAAGGACAGTAGCCTGCCAGGCTCCTCTGTCTATGGAATTTTCTGGGCAAGAATACTGGAGAAGGTTGCCATTGCCTACTCCAGGGGATCTTTTTGACCAGAGCATACAGAATCAGTAAATCTGTGTCTGACTTAGCTGAACAAGAACCACGTGGGAGATCCCTGGTGCTGTCCTAGGTCCTCACTCAGCTTTGGCTCTACTGTGATCTCTGTCCATCTTCTATTCGGATTTTCTTGTCACCTGTATCATCTGGGTCTGTACAAGTAATCAATGACACTGGCTAATTCTATAACTGAAGGGAGCTCCCAAAAGGGACTATTTATATAAGTGTGTGACACTGCGGTTCACCTGTGCAGAATCCTGAGCTATCACGGTGGGACTGTGTTATCCCATGGCCTCAACAGGTGAAATATGGTTCCAGGACCTGGAGAGAGAGCATCACTCGACAGGAACTGTCACCTTGGTGTGAGGGATGTGGCCAGCACTTAACCCAATACCCTGACTTCACTGTCTCCTCCTTCTGATCTCTTGCCACGTGGTAGCCAGAGGGATGGAGAGAGTCCACTGATGAAGCCCCCACAGGTAGAGGAGGCTGAGTGGAGGTGAAAGGGCACAGAGAAGATACCTGGCACATCACCTAACCACAGGTAGTCTCACCTATGGCCCCTCTCCAGCGTCTACACTCTGGGGAATAAGGGGAAGAATTCACATAGACCTAGTCTAGGCGTGCATCCTTAGACGTGTTACTTGAGAGTTAATGTCTCAGAGCCTCAGTTTGCCTCCTCCAAGTGTCTCATAGGATAAGTGTGAGGACTATATGAGAATATATGCTTAAAATGCCCTGGACAGTGGCTGGCACACAATGGGTATTCACAATTCATTGATTATTCCACATATGGCTTATTCCCCTCTTTCCTTTTTTTCATTATAAATCATTCTGCAATGAGTATTTCTGTGCAGATTTTTTTCCCTCTCTATTTTGGACTTTATTGTACTGTATAGTGGATTTTATTCTAAAGAGAGAGTTGTTCAATTGGACTTAATAGGAATGCACACAAGCATCTGTAACCTGCATCCTCCCTTCATTTCCCCACTCCCCATTTTATAAGATAAGGATATGACCTCACTGGAATTAAACATGTTGGTAAGTCCAGGGACCTCCCTGGTGGTCCAGTGCTTAAGTCTTCTTCCAGTGCACGCAGGTTCTATTCTTGGTGAGGGAGCCAAGATCCTACCTGCTTTGGGGCTGAAAAAACATAAAACAGCAATATTGTAGAAAACTCAATGAAGACTTTAAAAAGTATCCACCTCAAAAAAATTTATTTAAAAGATGACATGTTGGTCAGTCTAAGTGGGAATCTGGTCTTTTTTTTTGTAAATAAATTAATTTATTTTAATTGGAGGGTGCTGCTGCTGCTGCTAAGTCACTTCAGTCGTGTCCGACTCTGTGTGACCCCATAGACGGCAGCCCACCAGGCTCCCCCATCCCTGGGATTCTCCAGGCAAGAACACTGGAGTGGGTTGCCATTTCCTTCTCCAATGCATGAAAGAGAAAAGTGAAAGTGAAGTCGCTCAGTCTGTCCGACTGTTAGCGACCCCATGGACTGCAGCCCACCAGGCTCCTCCGTCCATTGGATTTTCCAGGCAAGAGTACTGGGGTGGGGTGCCAT
>SJYX01012480.1:239171-263514 GCA_006410675.1 Oreotragus oreotragus | reverse complement strand
AAGGACTGATGCTGAAGCTGAAGCTCCAATACTTTGGCCACCTGATGTGAAGAGCCCACTCATTGGAAAAGACCCTGATGCTGGGAAAGATTGAAGGCAGGAGAAGGAGATGACAGGATGAGAAGGTTGGATGGTATCACCGACTCAATGGACATGAGTTTGAGTAAACTCCAGGAGTTGGCGATGGACAGGGAAGCCTGGTGTGTTGCCTTCCATGGGGTTGCAAAGAGTTGGACTTGACTGAGCGACTAAACTGAACTGAAACTCCATAGATCAGTGGGACAGGCTTTATGTGTGATTATATTAACACACAGGGGCAGTTCAGTCCAATGGTTCAACCAAAGTCTCACAGTTGCGGAATCAGTGTTTGGCCTAGCACTTACTTCTATTTCCCCTGCTCTGTGCTAGGGCCAGCATTAAAATGGTCAGAAGTTATTCACCTATGCCTAATAAATATAGAATTAAGTGAGTTTACCCAGCGCTGAAAAAGCTGGCCTCTGCCTAACTTCAGGGAGCACATAAATCATCTGTAAACTGGCTATTCTTCCCTCCGAGGGCCCGTTGTATGTGGAAAGTACATTTCATTAGGTTCTCTAAAGCCCTATTTATTTCACGGCTTTCTACCAATCTTAATATCTCCTGGCTAATGGCCTTGGTGCTGTGGGGTGATAGACATCACGAAATGCAGAGTGCTAGAAAGAGGTAGATAAGGACACCGGTTTATGGGGAGTGAGTTACACATTAGAACTGCCCTTTCTCTACTTATTGGAAGTTCATTTCTTCTCTTGATTCATCTCTTAAATGTTTTTTCCCATTTTAAGGCCAGTGTGTTTGGATGGTTTGGAGCAGAATGGATTTTGATAATAGGCTTATTTATCTAAAATGGCATTTTCCCTTTAGAATCATGTGCTTTGAAGGGTCATTATCAACATGTAAGTTGAAATTTCCAGGGAAGTGAAGAATGAAAGTCGCTCAGTCATGCCTGACTCTTTCTGACCCTGTGGACTATACAGTCCATGGATTTCCCCAGGCCAGAATACTGGAGTGGGTAGCCTTTCCCTTCTCCAGGGGATCTTCCCAACCCAGGGATCAAACCTAAGGGAGTTTCCTGTGTTGCAGCAGATTCCTTACCAGCTGAGCCACAAGGGAAGCCCAAGAATTCTGGAGTGGGTAGCCTATCCCTTCTACAGGGGATCTTCTCGACCCAGGAATCAAACTGGGGTCTCCTGAATTGCAGGCAGATTTTTTATCAACTGAGCTATCAGGGAAACCCTGGCAACAACCTAAGGCAAAGGTGGTTACAGCTTATGTAGAACCTAACAAAGGAGACACTGCGGAATTTACTCTTAAACAATGAGCTTTAATGTACTTATCTGTTTTAGTCTATCTCGTTCTCCCTTGCTTCCCTGCTAGTCACTCCTCCCTTACATCCCTCCATCCTCTGCTTCAATTTTATTTATTACAAAAGTTAAAAAAAAATTTTATATTAGATCCTTTTTGATGATCTGTTTCAAACATTATTGGTCCAAATTGCAGGAAAATGCAATAACCTCTATTTTTCTTTAATTATATAACTATTTAATTAATTAACACACATTTTTGAATTAATAAAGAACATATGTGTACCAACCCTCGAGCTTAAGGGACATATCATGATTTCTTTAGAGGGCAGCTGCCACGTGCCTCTCCTTCTGCTTGTGTTAATCATTCCACTGAGTTTCTTGATGACATGGCCACCTACATAAAATTCCCAAAGATTAAGTGGTTGGCTTTTTCTGTTTGAGGCTTTTAGTGAACAGAATTATGCCTTATACATTCTTCTGCAACTTGTTTCTCTCTCTGGTCATTCTGTCCGCAGTTATGCACATGTAGTTCATTCCTTGTCACTGCTGTGCAGATTGCAGAGTATGGCTTAGGCCACCATACACTGTGCTGGTTGATGGACAGGTGGGTGAGTTACCATTTTTTGCTATGATGACAATACTGTGAAGGACACACTCGAATGTGTGCCCTGGTGCATGGGTGTGATTTCCGTCCAGCGGGGATTCCTAATATTTTTTACTTCATGAAAATGACAATACTATTAGTAGAGCACAGGGGATAAACTAGAGGAAAGTGATACTGCATTCATGAATTGTATGTATGTTACAGAAATATGATAGGAACAAATAAGATAAAAAGAGGTATTTTCAAAACTTTAATGAGGAACACGAGCCTGTTTCCTCATGATAAAAATGAGGTATGATAAAAATAAATACCATTTCCTTTTATCAGGCTTTACACCTGAAGTGGTTATATATCTTTCCTCATGAAATTTTCTAAGGGCAGTCTCTGCAAATTCTTGATGGGTACTCTATACAAGAAACTGCACACGTAGATGGTATAAAATTAACATTACATTGTTCAGCTCTAAAATTTTACAGCAATGACAGGATCTAGTAGCTCTCTTGTTAGTTCAATTGCTTGTCATGATGCAAATAAATTTTAAGTCTTATTAGCAGTTTCTTATCAAGTACTTCAAAACAGCAGCGAACTCTGGTTTTAATGTGTGTGGAGGTTCAGGATGAAGTCACCAGCTAGGGTTCATGTGCAGCTCTTCTGGGCTGGCTTGGGTGCTACTGAGAAGGCACAGAGAATGGAAATAGACGTGCATATGTGATGGCTACAAGGAAAGGTCGCAGATATGGAACCACCACTGGAAGCTGTGCACAGTAGGACTTCACCCCACCCAGCCTTCCATACTCCAGTCTCTGACAGCCAGTGTTGGCCATGTGTTGCTGGATGGTGGCCTTGAGGCACAGACCCTGTGTCCTTGGAGGCATCTTTGTCCTTTCTAAGCACTTCCTAGTGGAGGAGCCATCACAGATATCACTCACCTGCTCTTGTGTTGCATCTAGAAGAATCTTTCAGAAAGAAACTGAAGCATGATGCTGGTGGGGGCTGGGTTGGAGCGGGAAAGTTTATGGCTACCTAGACCTCACCTGGTCACCCCAGGATCTCAGGGTATCAGAATCTTACAGTGCATCCACTGGGAAACTCTTCAACCACAAGCAACTGGTAATAGAGTTACTAAAGAGGGAAGAATGCGAATGCTCGACTTTACCGTTCGGTGCCCAAAACAATTCCCAAATGGCCACACCAAAATGCTTTTTCACCAGTAATGGGATAGAAGTTCCATTGTTCCATAATTTTACCAACACTTGATGTTGTCCACTTTTTAATTTTTTGCTTCTTTGTTATGTGTGAAATGGTAATTTATGAGTTTTATTTGCATTTCCTTGATGAAAATTTGCCTCCACCAAAGAGATTAAGCATCTTATATCTTTGGACAATTTTTTTGGTTCTTTTCTGTGAAATACAGTTTTTGAATGTTTTTTGTTTGGTCATTCATCTTTAAAAATTTTTTGATTTGTAGGAAATATTTATATTCAGCAGATACAAAGCCTTTATTGGTTTGTTTTAAAAATCTTTATCTAGATTAAAGCTTTTCCCTTCTTTTTGAAAAATATTATTTTTTATTAGCTTTTCCTTTCTTTATTGAATCTTTTGATGAACAAAATGATAAACTTCTAGATAATGAAATTTATCAATATTTTCTTTTAAGGTTTGTGATTTTTGTGTTTTGTTAAAAATACTTTTTTACCCCAAAACTGTATATATATTCTTTCATATTGCTTCTAAAAGCTTTATAGTTTTATCCTTTACATTTAAATCTTCATTTTGCTAGAACTGAATTTTGGCAAGGGATCAAATATTATATTAGAGTTTATGAATAGCCATCATCACAATAAAATTTATTAAATAGTTTATCATTCCCCAGTCATCTGCAATGACTATTCTGTGACAATGAAATTTCTGTTTTTGTGTGTATTTGTCTGTTCATAGGCTATTTTCTTCCTCTTTATTAGTTTTCTTGTTTTTGTTGTTGTTGTTGTTGTTGTTAGTTTCTGCACTAACATGCTTGCTTAATTTCTTTACTTTTATAACAGTTCTTGATGTCCGACACTCGATGTCCCATAACTTTGTACTATACCCTCATCAAATTTAGAATCAGTTAATCAAATAAAAGAAAAAGAATGCTATTAGGACTTTTAGTGAAATAACATTAAAACAATAGATCAAATTTGGGGAGAATTAACATCTGTAAGATATTGAGTCTTAGAATATTTTATGGTTCACATTTATTTAGACTTTCTTTAATGTCTTTCCATTAAGTTTTATAATACCAGTAAATGGCATACACATTTTTGTTAATTATTGTGTACATTACATTTTATAATGCTACTGTAAATATGTCATTAGAACTATATTTTCTCTCTTGTTTTTACTGGAAAAAATTGATTGGGTGTTTCTCTTATCTTTCAGACTCTTTTCGTTTATGATTCTGACTGAATTCTTAACCTTTCCACAATCAGGAATGGTTTAATTTTAGTATATCACATGTGAATAACAAATCTGTGTCCTATTTTTTGGAGGATAAAGAATAAGATGCTTTTTCTTTGGTAAACAACTGCATTAAGTCCCTTCCAGATTATTATCGTGAAGCTGTAACACCTCCCTCCATGGGACTGTACTGGAGTTAGGACTTTTAAGGAAGTAATTAAGGTTAAACAGGTCTTTACAGATGCTGCAGCGGTAAAGAATCTGCCTGCAATGCAGGAGATGTGGGTTCGATCCCTGGGTTGGGAAGATGCCCTGGAGGAGAAAAGGGCAACCCATTCTTGTATATCTTGCCTGGAAAATTCCATGGACAGAGGAGCCTGGCTGGCTAGTCCTCCAGCCTCTTGTAGTCCATACAGCCACAAAGAGTCAGACATGACTGAGTGCACACACACACATAAGGTTAAACTGGATCAGAAGGGTGAGATCCAAATTCCAATAGGATTGGTGACCCTGTAAGAGGAGGAAGATCAGCCTCTCTGCCTCTCTGTCTCTGAACACATGTACCAAGGAAAGGCCACGTGAACACACAGCAAGAAGGTGGCCATCTTCCAGCCAGCAAGAGTGTTGTCACCAGAACCTGAGCATGCTAGCGCCCAGATCTCAGACTTCCAGCCTCCAGAATTTTAAGAAGTTGATTTCTACTGCTTAAGCCACTTAGACAATGGCAGAGGTTCCCACATTTTTAGGACCAGGCACTGGTTTGGTGGAAGACAGTTTTTCCATGGACTGGGGTTGGGAAGTGTGGGGATAGTTTGGGGGCAATGGGAGGGTGGGGAACAGCAGGTGAAGCCTGGCTTGCGCTCCTGCACCACTTACCTCCTGTTTTGCACCTGTTCCTTACAGGTGGCCGAGGGGCCTAGGGGTTGGGAACCCCTGGTCTACAGTATTTTATTATGGCACCCAGAGTCCACTAAGACACTGATATATTTGGATTTATTTTATATTTGATTATGCACTTGCAAGTTGTCCTTTTATGTTTCATTTTTTTCAATCTTAAATTTATTATGATTGTTAAAATTATTTTTTTATCTTTCCATTTATTCCTCTACTCATTAGGCAGTTGTATGTTCTATGACTGTAATTTTAGGAGTCAGCTAGCTTTTTTAACACAAATGTTGACAAAGTCAAAATTTTGTATCTTTACTATACCTTCTGCTACTGCTAAGTCACTTCAGTCATGTCCAACTCTGTGCAACCCCATAGATGGCAGCCCACCAGGCTCCACTGTCCCTGGGATTCTCCAGGCAAGAACACTGGAGTGGGTTGCCATTTCCTTCTCCAATGCATGAAAGTGAAAGTGAAGTCGCTCAGTCGCTCTTAGCAACCCCATGGTCTGCAGCCCACCAGGCTCTTCCGTCGATGGGATTTTCCAGGCAAGAGTACTGGCGTGGGGTGCCATTGCCTTCTCTGTACTATACCTTAGAACAACATAAAAATATATAACACTTTAATTCTGATGATTTCTCATCTAACTCCTTGCCAGAGCTGCCTTGTCTTAATTCTATCTAAATAATNTTGTTGTTGTTGTTGTTAGTTTCTGCACTAACATGCTTGCTTAATTTCTTTACTTTTATAACAGTTCTTGATGTCCGACACTCGATGTCCCATAACTTTGTACTATACCCTCATCAAATTTAGAATCAGTTAATCAAATAAAAGAAAAAGAATGCTATTAGGACTTTTAGTGAAATAACATTAAAACAATAGATCAAATTTGGGGAGAATTAACATCTGTAAGATATTGAGTCTTAGAATATTTTATGGTTCACATTTATTTAGACTTTCTTTAATGTCTTTCCATTAAGTTTTATAATACCAGTAAATGGCATACACATTTTTGTTAATTATTGTGTACATTACATTTTATAATGCTACTGTAAATATGTCATTAGAACTATATTTTCTCTCTTGTTTTTACTGGAAAAAATTGATTGGGTGTTTCTCTTATCTTTCAGACTCTTTTCGTTTATGATTCTGACTGAATTCTTAACCTTTCCACAATCAGGAATGGTTTAATTTTAGTATATCACATGTGAATAACAAATCTGTGTCCTATTTTTTGGAGGATAAAGAATAAGATGCTTTTTCTTTGGTAAACAACTGCATTAAGTCCCTTCCAGATTATTATCGTGAAGCTGTAACACCTCCCTCCATGGGACTGTACTGGAGTTAGGACTTTTAAGGAAGTAATTAAGGTTAAACAGGTCTTTACAGATGCTGCAGCGGTAAAGAATCTGCCTGCAATGCAGGAGATGTGGGTTCGATCCCTGGGTTGGGAAGATGCCCTGGAGGAGAAAAGGGCAACCCATTCTTGTATATCTTGCCTGGAAAATTCCATGGACAGAGGAGCCTGGCTGGCTAGTCCTCCAGCCTCTTGTAGTCCATACAGCCGCAAAGAGTCAGACATGACTGAGTGCACACACACACATAAGGTTAAACTGGATCAGAAGGGTGAGATCCAAATTCCAATAGGATTGGTGACCCTGTAAGAGGAGGAAGATCAGCCTCTCTGCCTCTCTGTCTCTGAACACATGTACCAAGGAAAGGCCACGTGAACACACAGCAAGAAGGTGGCCATCTTCCAGCCAGCAAGAGTGTTGTCACCAGAACCTGAGCATGCTAGTCCCCAGATCTCAGACTTCCAGCCTCCAGAATTTTAAGAAGTCGATTTCTACTGCTTAAGCCACTTAGACAATGGCAGAGGTTCCCACATTTTTAGGACCAGGCACTGGTTTGGCGGAAGACAGTTTTTCAGTGGACTGGGGTTGGGAAGTGTGGGGATAGTTTGGGGGCAATGGGAGGGTGGGGAACAGCAGGTGAAGCCTGGCTTGCGCTCCTGCACCACTTACCTCCTGTTTTGCACCTGTTCCTTACAGGTGGCCGAGGGGCCTAGGGGTTGGGAACCCCTGGTCTACAGTATTTTATTATGGCACCCAGAGTCCACTAAGACACTGATATATTTGGATTTATTTTATATTTGATTATGCACTTGCAAGTTGTCCTTTTATGTTTCATTTTTTTCAATCTTAAATTTATTATGATTGTTAAAATTATTTTTTTATCTTTCCATTTATTCCTCTACTCATTAGGCAGTTGTATGTTCTATGACTGTAATTTTAGGAGTCAGCTAGCTTTTTTAACACAAATGTTGACAAAGTCAAAATTTTGTATCTTTACTATACCTTCTGCTACTGCTAAGTCACTTCAGTCATGTCCAACTCTGTGCAACCCCATAGACGGCAGCCCACCAGGCTCCACTGTCCCTAGGATTCTACAGGCAAGAACACTGGAGTGGGTTGCCATTTCCTTCTCCAATGCATGAAAGTGAAAGTGAAAGTGAAGTCGCTCTTAGCAAGCCCATGGTCTGCAGCCCACCAGGCTCTTCCGTCCATGGGATTTTCCAGGCAAGAGTACTGGTGTGGGGTGCCATTGCCTTCTCTGTACTATACCTTAGAACAACATAAAAATATATAACACTTTAATTCTGATGATTTCTCATCTAACTCCTTGCCAGAGCTGCCTTGTCTTAATTCTATCTAAATAATAGTATGATGAACATTCCTATAGAGACATCCTTTGTATACAGCTCTCATGTTTCTGTACTATAGATTTCTAGGAGTAGAATTATTGGGTAAAAAAGTAGAGACACTTTCAGGGATTTTAATTGTACTGATAAATGGCCTTTCAGAAAGTTTAACACATGTACATTCTGACTAACTGTAAATGAATTGTCTCATTTCACCAGACCATCACTGAATGCTATCGGTTTAAAAATCATTTCTACTTTATAGTATCTGTGTTTATAGAACTGTGGGTTTATTGAATGTTGTTTTGTGGGACTTCAGATTTCTCTTCTCTGAATTGTTCTTTCAATCCTTTGGCAATTTTACTTTGCCATCTTACCAGTCTATATAAACTTCCTGTACATTCAAACTTGTTTTCTGTAGGCTTATATTCTTAACATCTACTTGTATGGTGTAGTAAATTGCTTAACTAAACAATTTGCTTATCTAACCATTCAATAAAATTTCCTGAGGACCTCCTATATGCCAGTCAAGGATTCTGTGAAAAAATCTTGAATAGTAATAGGGTAGCTACCTCCTCAAACATCTTTTAGTACAATAAGATTTTCATGTTACAGGGTTTTTATTTTTTTAAGTATATCCTACCTGACTAAATTGAAACCTGGGAATTCATCTTGCATGTGATGTTTTCAAGCCGGAACCTTATTCTAATAATAAATATAATGTGTTGGGTACATTCTAAATACCATGCTGCTCACTTAAAATATGTTAGTTAGTTTAACTATAACATTACAGAAACATAAGAGTTATCCTCATTTTATAGATAAGAAAAACAAAACTTAGAAAGCTTAGCAAGTAGGCTAAGTTCACATAAGTGAGGCTTGAGATCTAGGCTTGGACCTGTGTCTGTCCCCCCAGCAAAACCCACACTTGCCTATGAGAAGAGGCTGCCTCTGAGAGGCAATGACTCCTTTCTGGACTTCTGTGCATGTCAAGCTGCAGTCTGGTTCTGTTCCCTCTTTCATGACACTTGGAAGTTTCAGGAACAAAAATAGGAAACTGCCCTCCTTGGTCAAGTGGTCCCATTAGCAGAGGGGCTCATCAGGAAGAGTTTTGGCACGGTCTCCCGGGACAACCTTCTCACACAGCCATTCCTTCTATATGAATCACTTCCTAATCCCCCTTTTTTTTAGGGTGAAGAGGATATCGTGGAGGTTTGGGGAAGTGAGAAGACAACATAAACCCTGATCCACTGTGTAAGCCCACATTGGAAAATTATCTTTCTCTTTCCATCCTCTCCTGAATAACTTGATTATCTCTTCTTCTGCTTGACACTGGCTGCACGTATCATGCCTGGAAGGGATCCAGGCTCAGGGAATGTGAGACATGGCACAGATGTAGGCACGGTTTCTCTCATAGGCAGGTGTCCCAGGGCCAGAGGTCACACTCGGGGGGTTATTCCAGGGTCTTTCATGTGCTATTATTCTTGTCTCTGGTCCAGTTGCTTTTTTCCAGTGGCTGCAATGACTTCGGCTGTGAGTGGTGACTTCGTCTGGCCTGGAATGAAGAGGCCGCTGGAAACCCACCCACAGGCCACTGTTACACTGCAGTCTCTCTTTCCTCCATGGAAGGAAGGGCTGGAAACTCACCTAACAGCCTGATCAATTGAGGCATTCAAGCTCCAACTTTGACCAAATTCTTCCTGGATGCTAAATCCTTCAGTGGCTCCCCACTTGCTACAGATCAAGTTCAAGTTTCTTGTCACAGCATGTTAAAACCTTTTGCTGTCCCGGTGGCTCAGATAGCAAAGAATCTGCCTGCAATGTAGGAGACCTGGGTTCGATTCCTGGGTTGAGAAGATCTCCCGGGGAAGGCAATGGCAGCCCACTCCAGTATTCTTGCCTGGTGAATTCCATGGACAGAGGAGTCTGGTGGGCTACAGTCCATGGGGTCATAAAGAGTTGGACACAACTGAGCAATTAACACACATACACACACAACCTTTAACATCCAACCTCATTTTTCTACCTCACTTCTGTTTGCATGTCGGTTCCTAGGTGCCACTCAACTTTCCGGACCGGTGAAGGAGCCAGACGAGAACACACATTTTCTCAATGGAATGTGATGTGTGCTGTAGCAGTGAGACATATAAAGTGCTGTGGTTGCAAAGTGAAGGGAATGGCTTCCTAATGGCTGAGAAGACAAGTTGCAGAAATTGTCACAGATGAACTGGGATTGAATGCTGTGTATGGAAGATGGATAGGAGTTTGTCAGGTGGAGAAAGTGGGAAAGGCATACCAAATAGTGGTAACTGGAATTGGGAGCAAGCCCAGGTATGTGGTAAGTGATGTGTTGAGAGGCTCCTATTGGTGGAAAACAGGGAAGGAAGATTTGGGTATAGAAAGACTGCTCAGCGAGACAGGGACCAGGACACGGATAGCCTATAGTCATGCTAAGGGTGTGGACTTTATCCCTTAGGATCAAGGCAAACTGGGTTTCATTTCACTTCCCATTTCCATTGGTAACCTCACCCAAACAGAAATCTTGCCCAACTGGTCCCTGAGATTGCTCTAGTTCATCCTAAGGGAATGCTTGGCTCAAATGGACCATACAGGTCTTTCTTCCACCATGACATGGCATTTCTCTGTTCCACCGACCTCCTGGGAGAGCCTGCTGCTGGCTCAGGCTGTGTATGTGTATGTCACACACTCAGACATCTTCTGTTGTTTAGGAGTTTAATGTCTTAGTTGCCTGCGAGTCAGGATGACAAATGGAAGGGGCCTGGGAGTCAGGGAACAGGATGGCAGGTAGGAGCCAGAATTCCTCCGAGCCATCCACAAAGGGCTGCTCTATTCTCGGTCAACTATACTGTGCCTAATTCATTATCTGAACCTGACAAAACTGACAGCCGTCAGAGTTTCACTTCCTTTACCTGTCTGGATGGTTGTGTTTTAACTTCAAAGCTGCCTTCAACCTGGGAACTGGATGGAGCAGTCCTCGGGGAGTGACTGCAGCCTGCGGCTTCGTTTCTCTCGCCCCTGGCTGGGGCATCCTGGAGCCAATAGCAATTTCACTGTCTTTGTGTGGAAAGCTTTCTCCTGACGGCTGTTTGCTTTGGAGCACACCATGAGTTCCTCATGGTTACCTTGGTGCAAGTCTTTCAAAGGACACCTTTTCTTTTTAAATTTTTAATGACAATGTGGCAAAGCTGAAAGAGCCCAGGATTAGAAATCAGGAAAAAAAAAAAAAGATAAACAAAAAAGATAAATGTAACCCTCGTTTCAGGCCTACTCTTCTCCTGACAAGTGGTGTTTCACAGAGCAGGTCTCAACCCCTTACTGGCTCTCAGTGAATGTGAGTTAGTCTTGAGGATACTGACTTCATGAGATTTTGATGAATATGAGAGGATATTACATAGTGATAGTGACTTCTAAATTGCAAAGCATTTTTCAAGCTTTATCACCATTCACGCTTATTTTGATTTTTATGGAAATCACAAAAATCATAATGGCCTTTCTTTTTCTTCTCCAGAAAGTGCATCTCAACCACCCTACTCCTCATGGTATATTCTTTCTTTAGGCTGATGAAAAGATAAACCTGTACCCTTTTGGAATAGAAATAATGCTTCTTTTGTTTTTTCTATATTTGTATATTTCATGCCTAAAATGAGATCCCGGCAGGTACCTAGTATGTCTTTATTTTCCTTTCTGCTTGGCACAGCACTGAGCATGAAGTAGATATTCATATTACGGAGTTACACTGAATTTCCATTTATGCCCTTATTTGAACTAATAAAGAACATATATTGAGTTGGCCAAAAATTTTGCTCGGGATTTTCCTCAGAAAAAATTTTCTTGAGAAAGTTCATTAATTGGAGTCATGTTTATTTTACTATTTCCAACTCATATAATACATTTGTTTAAACTTAGGGTTCAGTAGTTTATGTTGGTCATTAATGCGTCTCAATGAGATATGGTTGTTTACAGCACTTTGCAAGAATATGTGGGTTTTTTCCATTCTAAGGAAACCACAGGATGATAATCAAGCAAAGAGAAGTTTGTCTAGAGCCATGGATCAATGGAATGGACTGGTAGTTCCCAGCCTTAGCCATGGAGTCCTCCACATCGTCTAGCCTCCCTTGCCAGGAAGGGCAGCCCTGTGACAAGTTCTGGCCGAAAGATCTATGGCCCCAGAAATGTTCTACGCATGTCCAGACCTGGCTTAAAGCCGCTTGGGGGATCTTTCTTACTTTCTTTTATTAGTCATTGCTTGATTGAAGGGTATTCAGTAGAAGATGCCAAGAAGTAATTTTTTCTGTAAGAAACCAGAAAGTAAATATTATAGGCCTTGATGGCTATATGGTGTCTGTAGCAGTTACTCAGCACTACTCCTGTAGTGTGAAATCAGCCACAAGTGCTATGTAAACAAATGAATTTGACTGTATTCCAATAAAGCTTTATTTATAAAACAGGCAGGGGCTGGATTGGGTCCATAGACTATAGTTCACTGACCTCTGACTTCTGGAGGATGATGGCATTACAGGAAACAGGGGCTTGGAATTCCCAAGTTACAGCATCTAAGTCTTCTGGCCAGATACCTAATTGGACTATGATGTGAATGAGAAATAACCTTGACTTTGTTAAGTTGCTAAGATATTTGAAGTGTTTTTATAAAAGCAACTGATGTTGATTTTGATGTTGATCTGACTAATGCCAGATCCTTCTAGGATTCTGGATTCTGTGCTCTTTTTTTTTTTTTTAATGTCCTAATTTAATCAATCACCAATTCTGACAATTTTTTCTCATAATATTTTCTGTATCTTCTATATCCCCACGCCAGTGGTTAAGCGCAGATCCTCGTCGCTTATCATCAGCATGACTGCAGCAGCCTCTGGACTGCTCTACCATCTTTTCAGCTCATCTTCGATAGCAGAGAGAGAAAGGGCAGGAGAGATGTTTCAAACACAGAAGGTAAGAGCAGTCCTCTCTCTGAGTCTCCGCTCAATGATGCTATCCTTTTAAACATCCTCTCTGCTTGAGGCATGATGTCAGATGGGTTAAAACACAGCTTTGGGTCAGAGGAAGCTTGATTTAAATAGTGACGCTGCCACATCCAGCTGTAACCTGACTCTGCAACTGCTTCTCTATTTGTTCATTGAGGATAATGGGTTTTTCCTGACCCAGCTGCTGGGGGATGAAAGGTGATTGCAAAACCACTGGATGGGGGTGGGGCTGTCCTCTTGTGTTGTTCTCTGCTATTGTGACATTTAGCACTTCTTTCTCAGGTGGCATTTGGTACATAAAGGTCAAGGGTGCTTCTCAACATCCTACAAGGAACAGTCTCTTGTAACAGGAAATTATCTGGCCCCATATGTCAGTAGGGCCCATGTTGAGAAACTCTGTTCTAAGGGGATCTGTGTGAGGTTAGGAAAATTCACCACCCAAAGGGTATTATTTGCCAATCATGAAATGGAAACTATTTCTGACTTTGAGGACCTTTAAAAAGGGTGTGAATGCTCTGCTTTTTCACAGGCATTCCCACGTCTTTGTTACAATTCATCTTGTTGCAACTGGAAGCCCTGAAGGCATTTGAATTTGATACTCCTGGTGTACTTTCACTCCTCCAGTAGAAGGGTAACTTACTCAAGGGCAGAGACTTCTTTTTTTTTTTTTCCAAAGAACTGTGGTGTTGAAGACTCTTGAGAGTCCTTTGGACTGCAAGGAGATCCAACCAGTCCATTCTGAAGATCAACCCTGGGATTTCTTTGGAAGGAATGATGCTAAAGCTGAAACTCCAGTACTTTGGCCACCTCATGTGAAGAGTTGACTCATTGGAAAAGACTCTGATGCTGGGAGAGATTGAGGGCAGTAGAAGAAGGGGATGAGAGAGGATGAGATGGCTGGATGGCATCACTGACTCGATGGATGTGAATCTGAGTGAACTCCGGGAGTTGGTAATGGACAGGGAGGCCTGGCGTGCTGTGATTCATGGGGTCACAAAGAGTCAGACACGACTGAGTGACTGAACTGAACTGAACTGAACTGAAGCAACTGTGATTCCTTAAGAGATCATTTTTTTTTTTTTTTCCAAAGAACTGTGGTGTTGAAGACTCTTGAGAGTCCTTTGGACTGCAAGGAGATCCAACCAGTCCATTCTGAAGATCAACCCTGGGATTTCTTTGGAAGGAATGATGCTAAAGCTGAAACTCCAGTACTTTGGCCACCTCATGTGAAGAGTTGACTCATTGGAAAAGACTCTGATGCTGGGAGAGATTGAGGGCAGTAGAAGAAGGGGATGAGAGAGGATGAGATGGCTGGATGGCATCAAGGACTCGATGGACGTGAATCTGAGTGAACTCCGGGAGTTGGTAATGGACAGGGAGGCCTGGCGTGCTGTGATTCATGGGGTCACAAAGAGTCAGACACGACTGAGTGACTGAACTGAACTGAACTGAACTGAAGCAACTGTGATTCCTTAAGAGATCATTTCCTACTCAATCATGTCAAGGTGTTGGCTCAGAGTTCACCTCCTTGCTAGCGTTCTCAGTGGAACTCATTCTTCTTTGCCATTCTTTGGGTTTACTATTTTTTTCTCTCTAAAGCTTTGTAATTAACAGCACACAGCAATAGTGCACACAATTTTTTTTTAAAACAGAAATGAAAATTAAATGCCTTCACAATTATTTCTGGGATCCAGATGACAACTAAGAGAAACTACTTACTACAGGCCCAAAGTCTCTAGACCAAATCCGGGTAATGAGAAGAAAGAGAAAACTCAGTCAGAAATGTCAGAACAATATGCTTTCTTTGCCTGGATCATATCTGATTCACTTTGTTGTACAGAAGGAACTAACACAGTACTGTAAAGCAACTATACCCCAATTAAAAAAATATTGTCCCAGATGGGAGGCTCTTTATTAAGTAATACAAATTTATAACTCTCTTCTGAATCCAGCCCCAATGGCACTCATGAGTGAAATAAGCATTTTTGCATTCTGTGATTGTGTTCCAACCCCCCAACAGAGACTGTTTCTTTCCAGATAAATGAAAGGGTTTAACTTCTGGATATCTCAACTTTGTCCAGTTACATACAGGAGAACTCAGAGTTACAAACCCTTGGCATAAGAGCATCCTCAGTAAGGCCGGTGCTGAGCTACATTGGGGATCTTGGAGAGGGAAACACAGTTTTTAAGGTATCTGGTTTCCTTCTTGTTGCATCTTAGGCCTTTGTTGATTTTAACGGTCTGTGGCTGTCATTCTTTTGGGTTCCTAGGATCTCTGCGTTTCCAGATCAATTGCCTGATGCTTGGTTGGCTTATGTGAGGATGATTAAGAGGACAAAATGTTCCCTTAGACACCATCCAGTCCTTCTAACACTGAAATCTAAAATTTCCCCCAAGATCTGGAATTAACTTGTCCTTCTAAGTCTCCACCCCATGAGCTCCCTTCAATAGCAATCCTCACCCCATCATGGACCTCCGGGAACTTAATCAGGTTTCAATCAGCCAGCATCTTGACCAAGAAGCCCAAGAGTGGCAGAGAATACAGGAAAAAGCCCTATTTATTCAGTTCAGGTGAGTTCAGTTGCTCAGTCATGTCTGACTCTTTGCAACCCCATGGACTGCAGCATACCAGGCCTCCCTGTCCATCACCAACTCCTGGAGCTTGTTCAAACTCACGCCCATCGAGTCAGTGATGACATTCAACCATCTCATTCTCTGTTGTCCCCTTCTCCTCCTGTCTTCAATCTTTCCCAGAACCAGGGTCTTTTCCAATGAGTCAGTTTTTTGCTTCAGGTGGCCAAAGTATTGGAGATTCAGCTTCAGCATCAGTCCATCCAAAGACCATTCAGGACTTGTTCCCTTTAGGATGGACTGGTTGGATCTCCTTGCAGTCCAAGGGACTCTCAAGAGTCTTCTCCAACACCACAGTTCAAAAAGGCCCTATTAGGTTGGCATTACTATTTTATATTTTCAAATTAGGAAATTGAAACTTAAAAAAGAAGTGTCATTGCCCCAGGTCTTAAATTCAGCAAGCAGAGTTGCTGTACCTAGAGCCTCTACCTGTCTGACTCCAATCCCACCTTTCAGTCCACGTCCTCAATGTCCTGAAAGGGACAATCTGAAAGCTCAAGGCCATGGAGCCAAGTCCTGGATAAGTCAGGGATACTTCAGATATTACAAGATGGCTACCAGATTTGGGTGAACAGCTTTTGTATAGGTGGGATTATGTTTTAATGGCCCTGAGTCATATCTTTCAAGAGGAAGAGTTAAAAGACTGAGCAAGGCCCCAGTCAAGGCAGAAAGAACAAGAGAATGAAGAATAGGAAATGCATCCGAAGAAAGAGGAAATGTGTCAAAGTAAACTCTATTTCTGATTTATTGACTATGCGAAAGCCTTTGACTGTGTGGATCACAATAAACTGTGGAAAATTCTGAAAGAGATGGGAATACCAGACCATCTGACCTCCCTCTTGAGAAATCTGTATGCATGTCAGGAAGCAACAGTTAGAACTGGACATGGAACAACAGACTGGTTCCAAATAGGAAAAGGAGTGCGTCAAGGCTGTATATTGTCACCCTGCTTATTTAATTTATATGCAGAGTACGTCATGAGACACGCTGGGCTGGAAGAAACACAAGCTGGAATCAAGATTGCCGGGAGAAATATCAATAACTTCAGATATGCAGATGACACCACACTTATGGCAGAAAGTGAAGAGGTACTAAAAAGCCTCTTGATGAAAATGAAAGAGGAGAGTAAAAATGTTGGCTTAAAGCTCAACATTCAGAAAACGAAGATCATGGCATCTGGTCCCATCACTTCATGGAAATTCTCATAAATGACAGAATGATCTCTGTTCGTTTCCAAGGCAAACCATTCAATATCACAGTAATACAAGCCTATGCCCCAACTAGTAATGCTGAAGAAACTGAAGTTGAACGGTTCTATGAAGACCTACAAGACCTTTTAGAACTAACACCCAAAAAAGATGTCCTTTTCATTATAGGGGACTAGAATGCAAAAGTAGGAAGTCAGGAAACACCTGGATTAACAGGCAAATTTGGCCTTGGAGTACAGAATGAAGCAGGGCAAAGACTAATAGAGTTTTGCCAAGAGAACGTACTAGTCATAGCAAACACCCTCTTCCAACAACACAAGAGAAGACTCTATACATGAACATCACCAGATGTCAATACCAAAATCAGATTGATTATATTCTTTGCAGCCAAAGATGGAGACGCTCTATACAGTCAGCAAAAACAAGACAGGGAGCTAACTGTGGCTCAGATCATGAACTCCTTATGGGCAAATTCAAACTTAAATTGAAGAAAGTAGGGAAAACCACTAGACCATTCAGGTATGACCTAAATCAAATCCCTTATGATTATACAGTAGAAGTGAGAAATAGATTTAAGGGACTAGATTTGATAGACAGAGTGCCTGATGAACTATGGACGGAAGTTCATGACATTGTACAGGAGACAGGGATTAAGACCATCCCCATGGAAAAGAAATGCAAAAAAGCAAAATGGCTGTCTGAGGAGGCCTTACTAATAGCTGTGAAAAGGAGAAAAGTGAAAAGCAAAGGAGAAAAGGAAAGATATAAGCATCTGAATGCAAGAGTTCCAAAGAATAGCAAGGAGACATAAGAAAGCCTTCCTCAGCTATTAGTGCAAAGAAATAGATGAAAACAACAAAATGGGAAAGACCAGAGATCTCTTCAAGAAAATTAGAGCTACCAAGGGAACATTTCATGCAAAGATTGGCTTGATAAAGGACAGAAATGGTATGGACCTAATAGAAGCAGACGATATTAAGAAGAGGTGGCAAGAATACACAGAAGAACTGTACAGAAAAGATCTTTATGACCCAGATAATCATGATGGTGTGATCACTCACCTAGAGCCAGACATCCTGGAATGTGAAGTCAAGTGGGCCTTAGAAAGCATCACTATGAACAAAGCTAGTGGAGGTGATGGAATTCCAGTCGAGCTATTTCAAATCCTGAAAGATGATGCTGTGAAAGTGTTACACTCACTATGCCAGCCAATTTGGAAAACTCAGCAGTGGCCACAGGACTGGAAAAGATCAGTTTTCATTTCAATCTCAAAGAAAGGCAATGCCCAATAATGCTCAAACTACCTCACAATTGCACTCATCTCATATGCTAGTAAAGTAATGCTCAAAATTCTCCAGGCCAGGCTTCAGCAATATGAGAACCGTAAACTTCCAGATGTTCAAGCTGGTTTTAGAAAAGGCAGAGGAACTAGGGATCAAATCGCCAACATCCACTGGATCATGGAAAAAGCAAGAGAGTTCCAGAAAAACATCTATTTCTGCTTTATTGACTGTGCCAAAGCCTTTGACAGATGTGTATAAGAGACAGGTTACATACAGGAGAACTCAGAGTTACAAACCCTTGGCATAAGAGCATCCTCAGTAAGGCCGGTGCTGAGCTACATTGGGGATCTTGGAGAGGGAAACACAGTTTTTAAGGTATCTGGTTTCCTTCTTGTTGCATCTTAGGCCTTTGTTGATTTTAACGGTCTGTGGCTGTCATTCTTTTGGGTTCCTAGGATCTCTGCGTTTCCAGATCAATCGCCTGATGCTTGGTTGGCTTATGTGAGGATGATTAAGAGGACAAAATGTTCCCTTAGACACCGTCCAGTCCTTCTAACACTGAAATCTAAAATTTCCCCCAAGATCTGGAATTAACTTGTCCTTCTAAGTCTCCACCCCATGAGCTCCCTTCAATAGCAATCCTCACCCCATCATGGACCTCCGGGAACTTAATCAGGTTTCAATCAGCCAGCATCTTGACCAAGAAGCCCAAGAGTGGCAGAGAATACAGGAAAAAGCCCTATTTATTCAGTTCAGGTGAGTTCAGTTGCTCAGTCATGTCTGACTCTTTGCAACCCCATGGACTGCAGCATACCAGGCCTCCCTGTCCATCACCAACTCCTGGAGCTTGTTCAAACTCACGCCCATCGAGTCAGTGATGACATTCAACCATCTCATTCTCTGTTGTCCCCTTCTCCTCCTGTCTTCAATCTTTCCCAGAACCAGGGTCTTTTCCAATGAGTCAGTTTTTTGCTTCAGGTGGCCAAAGTATTGGAGATTCAGCTTCAGCATCAGTCCATCCAAAGACCATTCAGGACTTGTTCCCTTTAGGATGGACTGGTTGGATCTCCTTGCAGTCCAAGGGACTCTCAAGAGTCTTCTCCAACACCACAGTTCAAAAAGGCCCTATTAGGTTGGCATTACTATTTTATATTTTCAAATTAGGAAATTGAAACTTAAAAAAGAAGTGTCATTGCCCCAGGTCTTAAATTCAGCAAGCAGAGTTGCTGTACCTAGAGCCTCTACCTGTCTGACTCCAATCCCACCTTTCAGTCCACGTCCTCAATGTCCTGAAAGGGACAATCTGAAAGCTCAAGGCCATGGAGCCAAGTCCTGGATAAGTCAGGGATACTTCAGATATTACAAGATGGCTACCAGATTTGGGTGAACAGCTTTTGTATAGGTGGGATTATGTTTTAATGGCCCTGAGTCATATCTTTCAAGAGGAAGAGTTAAAAGACTGAGCAAGGCCCCAGTCAAGGCAGAAAGAACAAGAGAATGAAGAATAGGAAATGCATCCGAAGAAAGAGGAAATGTGTCAAAGTAAACTCTATTTCTGATTTATTGACTATGCGAAAGCCTTTGACTGTGTGGATCACAATAAACTGTGGAAAATTCTGAAAGAGATGGGAATACCAGACCATCTGACCTCCCTCTTGAGAAATCTGTATGCATGTCAGGAAGCAACAGTTAGAACTGGATATGGAACAACAGACTGGTTCCAAATAGGAAAAGGAGTGCGTCAAGGCTGTATATTGTCACCCTGCTTATTTAATTTATATGCAGAGTACGTCATGAGACACGCTGGGCTGGAAGAAACACAAGCTGGAATCAAGATTGCCGGGAGAAATATCAATAACTTCAGATATGCAGATGACACCACACTTATGGCAGAAAGTGAAGAGGTACTAAAAAGCCTCTTGATGAAAATGAAAGAGGAGAGTAAAAATGTTGGCTTAAAGCTCAACATTCAGAAAACGAAGATCATGGCATCTGGTCCCATCACTTCATGGAAAATAGATGGATAAACAGTGGAAACAGTGTCAGGCTTTATTTTGGGGAGCTCCAAAATCACTGCAGATGGCGACTGCAACCATGAAATTAAAAGACGCTTACTCCTTGGAAGAAAAGTTATGACCAACCTAGATAGTATATTCAAAAGCAGAGACATTACTTTGCCGACTAAGGTCCGCCTAGTCAAGGCTATGGTTTTTCCTGTGGTCATGTATGGATGTGAAAGTTGGACTGTGAAGAAAGCTGAGTGATAGTGAAAGAGGAGAGGGAAAAAGTTGGCTTAAAGCTCAACATTCAGAAAACGAAGATCATGGCATCTGGTCCCATCACTTCATGGAAAATAGATGGATAAACAGTGGAAACAGTGTCAGGCTTTATTTTGGGGAGCTCCAAAATCACTGCAGATGGCGACTGCAACCATGAAATTAAAAGACGCTTACTCCTTGGAAGAAAAGTTATGACCAACCTAGATAGTATATTCAAAAATAGAGACATGACTTTGCTGACTAAGGTCCGTCTAGTCAAGGCTATGGTTTTCCCTGTGGACATGTATGGATGTGAGAGTTAGACTGTGAAGAAGGCTGAGTGCCGAAGAATTAATGCTTTTGAACTGTGGTGTTGGAGAAGACTCTTGAGAGTCCCTTGGACTGCAAGGAGATCCAACCAGTCCATTCTGAAGATCGGCCCTGGGATTTCTTTGGAAGGAATGATGCTAAAGCTGAAACTCCAGTACTTTGGCCACCTCATGCAAAGAGTTGACTCATTGGAAAAGACTCTGATGCTGGGAGGGATTGGGGGCAGGACGAGAAGGGGATGACAGAGGATGAGATGGCTGGATGGCATCACTGACTCGATGGTTGTGAGTCTGAGTGAACTCTGGGAGTTGGTGATGGACAGGGAGACCTGGCATGCTGCAATTCATGGGGCTGCAAAGAGCCGGACACGACTGAGTGACTGAACTGAACTGAAACTCTTTTGTGTAAGAATAATAGACAAGTCAATGGATTCATTTTGAGAGTTTGCGTTAATAGAAGCTAGTTGTATTATTTTTTTATTTTTATTTATTTATTAAAAAAAATTTTTTTTTTAGAGGCTAGTTTTAAACAAGTGTCTGGCACATGGAATTTTGTCTCCCAGCCTGCTGGTAACTGAAGGCTTACTATTGTATATACACCTAGTTGTGTTTGCTGCATTAAAAATTACTATCAAAACAAAAGTGAAAGTATTAGTTGCCTAGTCGTGTCTGACTCTTTGCGACCCCCTCTACTGTAGCCCACCAGTCTCCTCTGTCCATGGGATTCTCCAGGCAGGAAAACTGGAGTGGGTTCTTTAGGGGATCTTCCTGACCCAGGGACTGAACTAGAATCTCTAGCATCTCCTGCACTGCAAGCAGATTCTTTGCCTTCTGAGCCACCAACTGCTGCTGCTGCTGCTAAGTCACTTCAGTTGTGTCCGACTCTGTGCGACCCCATAGACGGCAAAGAAGCCCCCAAATTAGTATGGATAATCTTATTTCTAACCAGTGCTTAGTTCTTTTACAACCTGACCATTCCCAGCCTTACTGAAAAACTGAAAAAGGATCCCAGGAAACGAAATCGATTGTCACCACTTCCATGAACTTGGGAAAGTTACTTCTCACCTCTATTCTTCTCTTGTTTCCCAGCTTTTATAAATAAATTGGATAATTATACACATATTTTACTGTACAAACCTAGACACTTTTGTCAGTGAAATAGGGAAGTCTTAATGATTATTTCAGGACACTTGGTCTCCCTTTGATAAACAATTCTTATGAACATGCTTATCTAGTATCTAGGCACTATCTGATTAGAAGCAGCACAATTAGAATTAAGGGAACAGTTTTTAGTGGGAGATATATGGAGTATTGGGAAAAGTGACAGTGGACAGACTAGCAGGGTGAACATGACCGAAACACTAAAATAGCAGACATAAGCACACAGCCGATGGGGGCTTTCAAGAACATATAGCTGTTCACTATTTAAATAGAGCAAAACGTTAATGTTTTTAACACTGTATCACTAAGATAAGGTAAAACTGTGGCTATATCTTCTCCTTAAAGCAGCAAGGAAGTGCTTTGTACAGTTGAGAAGGATTCTAAAATGTTTACGAATGCAATTAACTTTACACCTTAGAGATTTGAGAAAAGAACAAAATTCAAGCCAGGGAAGTTACTTACTCCAAGGGTATAACCAGCTTTCAGTGTAATGCAGGGAACTTGATTAATGCTGGGAACTTAATTAATGCCTGTTGACTAATGTTAATACAGTTGTATGACCAGGACTATAATTTATGATTTAGTCTTTCCAGTTGCCAGTTTTATCCAGGTTTGTTTTGTCTTCCACCCTGGTGAGTTTAGTCTTTTAGCACTGTAAACTAGCTTTGGCCAACAATGACAGACACTTTGGGAGACTAAGCTAGATCTGAGATGGATGGGGCTTAGAGCAAAGGTAGACTCGTGGCATTTGCCTAAGTGGAATTGTCCTTTTAGCTGATTCTCCTTTTGATAGTTTTGGCATAACTTTGGTACACCCATCAGCACTCTGGGACACCCTGTAAGGGATTCAATTCAAAGGCTGAGGCTGTCATTCTTTCTGCTATGTCTACGCAAACCTTGTTTGACTGGAAGGGATCATATCCCATTCTGTAAATTATAGCCCTTTGTTCATACCTCCAAGATAACACTCATCACTTCTTATTTTTAGTCTCTGTTGATTTTTCCTATTTGAACTCGAGTTCCTCAAGAAAGGGTACAGGTTGGGTGCATTTTTGTACCCTGAGCATCTGCCATGTTGACATGTGGTTGTGTGTGAATCCTTCCTTCAGTTGACCAGATTTAAATTCTCAACCTCTTATCTTTGACTCCTCCAATACCTGAAACAGCCAGATCCTATGAATTCTACTTCTGCATTGATCACCTAGACCAGGTACTGTTCAGAGCACTCAACCTGTACTTACTTACCTCATCAGCATCATCTCCATAAGGCAAGTATTTCTGTTTCTTCTATTTCCTCCATTTTAAAAGTGACAATCAACACAGAGAATTTCAGAGACTTGTCCAGAATCATAGAGTCGGTGGTGAGACTTGGATTCAGAATCACTTCTTTATGAAGTTTCTCTTCACTCTTTGATGATTTGGGATGAGGGGCATTAGTAATCTACTAGCACTTAGTAATAGATTAAAGAACAGGAGTTATGAAATTCTGGCATTCATTTAAGCTTGAGTTTTGTCCTTTCACTCAGAAATGCATTAAAAGAATACTGACTGACGTTGCCAAGCAATGTAGTAGCTTCTGGGGGATATACTTTAAATGAAGGTGTTAAAGCTTTTGATCTCTTATAAATTTTGTTTTCTTATGGAAGGAGACAGACAATTCATAAACATATAAGACAATAGATTTAAGAGCCAGTAATATATATTATTACTACCCCACGTGGAGTACCCCACGTCCAAGGAGCAGTGGCTGCGCAAGCACAGGAGGGCCGAGAGGAGCTACTCCACGTTCAAGGTCAGGAGGGGCAGCAGTGAGGAGAAATCCCTCATCCAAGGTAAGGCTCAGCAGCTGCGCTTTGCTGGAGCAGCCATGAAGAGATACCCCATGTCCAAGGTAAGAGAAACGCAAGTAAGACAGTAGGTGTTGTGAGAAGGCATCAGAAGGCAGACACACTGAAACCACAGACACAGAAAACTAGCCAGTCTGATCACACTAGGACCACAGCCTTGTCTAACTCAATGAAACTAAGCCACGCCCTGTGGGGCCACCCAAGACAGGCGGGTCATGGTGGAGAGAACTGACAGAATGTGGTCCACTGGAGGAGGGAGTGGCAAACCACTTCAATATTCTTGCCTTGAGAACCCCATGAACAGTATGAAAAGGCAAACTGATAGGACACTGAAAGAGGAACTCCCCAGGTCAGTAGGTGCCCAATATGCTACTGGAGATCAGTGGAGAAATAACTCCAGAAAGAATGAAGGGATGGAGCCAAAGCAAAAACAATACCCAGTTGTGGATGTGACTGGTGATAGAAGCAAGGTCAGATGCTGTAAAGAGAAATATTGCATAGGAATCTGGAATGTTAGGTCCATGAAGTGGACCTTCCAAACTGGAAGTGGTCAAACAGGAAAGGACAAGGGTGAATGTTGACATTCTAGCAATCAGCAAACTAAAATGGACTGGAATGGGTGAATTTAACTCAGATGACCATTATATCTACTACTGC
>SJYX01012480.1:91493-234119 GCA_006410675.1 Oreotragus oreotragus | reverse complement strand
CCCAAAATAAAGTCTGACACTGTTTCCACTGTTTCTCCATCTATTTCCCATGAAGTGATGGGACTGGATGCCATGATCTTCATTTTCTGAATGTTGAGCTTTAAGCCAACTTTTTCACTCTCCTCTTTCACTTTCATCAAGAGACTTTTTAGCTCCTTTTCACTTTCTGCCATAATGGTGGTGTCATCTGCATATCTGAGGTTATTTATATTTCTCCTGGCAATCTTGATTCCAGCTTGTGTTTCTTCCAGTCCAGCGTTTCTCATGATGTACTCTGCATAGAAGTTAAATAAGCAGGGTGACAATATACAGCCTTGACGTACTCCTTTTCCTATTTGGAACCAGTCTGTTGTTCCATGTCCAGTTCTAACTGTTGTTTCCTGACCTGCATGCAGATTTCTCAAGAGGCAGGTTAGGTGGTCTGGTATTCCAATCTCTCTCAGAATTTTCCACAGTTTATTGTGATCCACAGAGTCAAAGGCTTTGGCATAGCCAATAAAGCAGAAATAGATGTTTTTCTGGAACTCTGTTGCTTTTCGATGATCCAGTGGATATTGGCAATTTGATCTCTGGTTCCTCTGCCTTTTCTAAAACCAGTAAGAGTCAAATAAGAGAAGACAGTCCCAAGAACTGGGACATAGGTAGGGTGGGGAAGATTTTAGGCAGGAGGAGTCAGCAGTGCAAAGTTCCTGAAGTAGGAACAAAATGAGTATGTTTGCAAAAAACAGAGCTGAAGCACAGCAAAGGAAGTGAATGGCTCAAGAGGATGTTGGGGAGGCTGGACAAGTCATGTGGTCCCTGGTAGACAGTTTTGATTTTGTTCGCAGAGTGATGGAAGTCATTGAGCTATTTTAACATAGAAGAGTGACATGATTATCTCCTTCCTGTTTCTACAAGTGCACTCTGGCTGTGGGTGGACGATGGACCATAGGGGGCGAGGGTGGAAGCCGAAATGCAGGAGAAAGGTAGAGAACATTGGTGCCTTAGACCCAAGTGATAAGAATGGATATGGAAAAAAGTAGGACTATACCACCGAGGCGCGAGGGCCAGCATTTACTGAAAAGTAATCAAAGAACATTCATAGTTTTTCATCAGGGCAAAAAGGGATGGTCCAATGTGCTCCTTTTCTGTACATTGTCGTTTCTGTGGATGCTAACCCAGTCCTGAGAATGGCTGTTTTCTGCTGCAGAGATTCAGACTGTAAAGTGATGGCTCTAACTGATGTTAATAGGGGACCAGAGACAGAGCCATAAACCAGAGCAGGACACGTGGACATATGGGAGCAGCAGGGTCCAGACCATCACCTCGAAGGTGAGCATTATTCTGTACACTGGTAAGTCCTACAACATTCCACCAAGTCGCTATGAAATAACCACCCTGAGTGGATCTACATGTCTCCATCTTCTCATTCATCCACACGCAGTCCCATCTTCTTATCCTGTTTGGCCTCTGGGGAAATGTGTTAGAGATTTCAGAAAGGTGCTTATGTATATTATAGTGTAACACATAGAAGAAGCTGATGATGGAGACACCAAGTGACTGAGCAAAGAGCTTCTGGGTCTATCCAGGAGACTCTGGTTACTAACGATACATGATCATGGCCGTGAATTTCTCTGGGCATGTATCTGCAACTCTTATGATATTCCTGACAGACAATACCCTCCCTCCTGGCACGGGCCACTGCACTGAAGAAGCACATGGGGCTCTCAGCACGTGTGTTGGGCAGCTCTGGGGGGAACATAGCTGGAGAAGGCAAGCACATGTTCATTGCATGGCTGGAAAGTGGGTCCCATGGCTAAGCATCTATTCTAATGGCAGGAAGTGGGGCAGCTCACAGCTAAGATACATCTCTGCTACTTCTGTGCTTTATGTCTGTTTTGAACTGTGATTCTTAGGTGGTTTGATGAAGACTCTGAAACATTCAAATGAAGACTCACAACCTGGCAGGGGAGACAAGCATGGAAAACAATCATGCATTAGGAGCTTTCAGACATTTTGAGAATTATGGGAGTGGGAGCAGAGAATGACTGGGTTTACCTGGTAATATCAGACAGAGAAGATTTTGTTGAAAAAAAAAAAAGATCCTGTGAAACAAAAGGAGGCGTTCTGGAAGGAGTACTGGGGTGGTTATCGTAGTCCTGCTGGGTCCACTCCTATTGTCCCATGGGTCCAGAACGCATGCTTGCAGGATTGTGCTGGGAGCAGTAGGGCTGATGTTGACATCATTTCTTACTCCTCTTCATCTAGGAGAGCCCACTCTACAGGCAGGGCCCTGGGGCTGGGGAAGGGGAAATGCACAGTGAGGGCAGAGCTGCCTGCACGTTTCTGATTTTGTGCTCCTGCCCTCAAACGTAGCTGCCTCTCGCTGCCTGTGTTCTCTTGCCAGATGTCATCTTGGGAGTTTCCTGCAGGCGTGGAGAGGATTTCCTTTTGGATGATGTTCCAGTGGGTCAGACATGTTGCTTCCTTATCTACTGCTGTTGTTGAAGAGAAGTGAGCTGGGCCTTTGGGTTCCCAAGACACATCTGAGCAGAAAGAGACCTAGAGGAGCTTGTCTCTCCTGAGAATAAGATCTCTCTGTCTCTCTCTCTCACTCACGTTTACTAAGATTAGACAGTCCTACCTGAGACCAGGGCCTCAGTATTTGTCAAAGAGATTGGAAACGAGGAGGTCCAGGACGGCTGCAATCAGAAATTGTACCTCCTAGCCATTTATTTATCAGGATTATGTCTGCCCTCTCCCCAGACACACACTTTCCATCACACACACACACACATGCACAAACACACACAAGCATATTATGCTACATCTGGGATTGGTCCAGGGTTGTTCTTGGGAAGTGAATCAATATGAAAATTAACATGCAAATTGAACTATGCAAACAGATATGAAAATAAGGCAGTAAGAAATCATGTAGCCTAGCATGCCCCTCCTCCCTTTCTTTGCAGAGGTGTAATATTACACAAAGTAGCATGAGCAAAGTCCTTTGCTTCTTATAAGACTTCAAATAAGAATCTCATTTTTGAGTCTTTCCTTATAACATCACTGCCCTGGTCTCTGCTCTAGGAGCAGGGGAATGAGAGAACGCCTTTAATAGCTGTGCGTGCATGTGGGCCAAGTTGCTTTAGTCATGTCCGACTCTTTGCAGCCCTGTATACTGTAGCCCGCCTGGCTCCTCTGTCCATGGAATTCTCTAGGCAAGAATACTGGAGTGCGCTGCCCTTTCCTCCTCCAGGGAGTCCTCCATTCCCAGGGATCGGGCCCGTGTCGCTTAGGTTTCCTGCATGGGCAGGTGAGTTCTTCACCACTAGCGCCAGAGCACTCGCTCATTGTCAGGTCCTGTTCTAGGCATCTGACAATTCTCGTCTAATTGAACACTCACCACAGCATTATGAGAATTATATAACTATCTCTTACAGAGGAGGAAACAAAACCTCGGAGTAATTAATGGCCATTTCCAAGGTTACTTGGCCATTAAGAGGCAGACTTGGAATTTGTACTTGATTTGACTTTAGGCTAAACTGATACGATCAATATTCCGTTTCCCTTTCCAGTTTGAGGTTTTGCTTCCATGGTATGTGGGCTCTTCTCCTGTCCTTCATTCGATATTTCCAAGACCTCTGTTAGCTTTAGAGGTTCCACCTGTCCTTAATATCCAGTAGGAAAGAGAAAAATTTGCCAGGGACGGTGAAGGGAACTTTAGTTTCTCAGACGCTCTAACATATGCCTCATCGATTCTGATTGATTCATGCTCTTGTTGGCTAAAGCCTAATTAGAAATCAGAAAGGGTGTTGGTCCCATTTGGAAATCAGGATCCCGTTAAAATGAGGAAGGGACAGAATGCCTGCTGTGTAGGCAACCACACGTGTCTGGCGCAGAATTTTTGAAAGATGCCAACAGTGGGGATACATTTTGGGAAATAAAAAATAGAGGCTGATAGAGTATTTAGCNTGTTGGCTAAAGCCTAATTAGAAATCAGAAAGGGTGTTGGTCCCATTTGGAAATCAGGATCCCGTTAAAATGAGGAAGGGACAGAATGCCTGCTGTGTAGGCAACCACACGTGTCTGGCGCAGAATTTTTGAAAGATGCCAACAGTGGGGATACATTTTGGGAAATAAAAAATAGAGGCTGATAGAGTATTTAGCTTTCTATAGTAACACCATATTTAAACGGAAATGAACAAGTTAACCTCTTTTTACTAATGTTTTTCTGGTTACAAAGTGTTTTTATAACACTTACTTTGAGTCTCACTGTGTTGATATAGGTTTTATTATCCCCACTTTGTATGATAAGGAAAAAAGGCTTTAAGAGGTAAAGTCAGGAAGCAAGGTGGTAGAAACTCAAACTGAGATTTTGACCCCTTCTTATCTGTCTTTTCACTAACACATTGACTCCCAAGTTTAAATACTACAGTTGCTTTCGACCCGTCCAGGACCATGATGACTGGCTGATCGTAAAACAATCTGGTTTAAAAGCAGTCCACTCTTCTCTTCTTCCTGAGAATGTTCAAGACATATTGGAAGTCAGTGACCTGTGCTGGTAAAAACACAGACTCTAGATTCAAAACACCCTGGGTCCTGGCTCCAAAGCATGTTGGCTGTGTGACGTGAGACATGATTTTTATCACCCCATACCGGGGTTCCTCATCTTGTGAAGTGGAAAGAATTGTACCTGCCCCACATAATTTTTGGAATGAATAAAAAGAATATAAGTACTCAGCAAAGTGTATGGCACAATATAGACATTCAGCAAAAAGTGGAAATTGAGGGTATCTAACTGTCAGTCTGCTCATGGCTGAAAAGGTTCCTGGGAACTTTCAGTGTTAAAAGATGGAAAGTCTTAGACAAACTGGAAGTAGTCATTCACTTGTATCAGCAACTGTAATTCTGAGAATGAGGTGGCTGGGGAAAAGAAGTGCTCCAATTCTTTGATGAAATGGTTTGGTTTAAAGTAAAAAAAAAGTACAAGCCGGGACACTCTGAGGTTAACCATCTAAACGTTGACTGCTGGCTTCGAGGAGACTGGCTCCCCAGGCTTGAATTTGACATCTTAGATGAACATAGCTCCACTGGCAGGAATTTGCATAATTGGAAGGCTCTTTGCACACTTTTGTGTGGAAGTTTCCTGACCTGGGAGCAGACCCCTGGGTGGTAGTCAGGCTGCTGACCTTGAAAAGTCCTTTCCCCTCTGTAGGTCCCTGTTTCCTTTTTGGAAAAAAAGGGGGTGAAACTGGGTAGCAATAACAAAGTCCATTTCTCTAATTCTTTACAGTTCACAGATACCTGTTTCACAGCTCACGGACTCTTCGATCCAATTCGGTGGGGAAGGCAGCACGTTACCCTCGACATTTGCTCTCCCCAATTTACAGATGTGGAAAATGAGCCTCCAAGGGAACAGAGCATCTTGCCCAAAGCCACACAGCTAGGAAATGATCAAACTCAAGTCTAGAAATCCTGACTCCAGAGCCTGTCTCTTTTTCATGATCCCTCTCTGCATAGCTGAACACAAAGTTCCCTTCCTGCTTCACAACCTCATGACATTGAAACTCAAATGCTGTACTTTTAGTCAAAGGAATGAAGAACCACAAAGTCAATGTCTTGAGGTTAAGTTCCTTGGCTGAATATCTTCTTTTGAACACTCTCAGTCTTCTGTCTGTTCTTTACAGGCACAGAAGAAAATTGGCAAAGTTTCCTTTCCCTACCAGGAGACAAAAATCTTCTCTAGCCTCTGGGGAATAAGAAAGCAAGATGGTTTTATGGTCAGCGGCTGCTTTGAGCAGAAGTTAGCAGAATGGAAACAGATTGTCTCAGTGCAAATTGTAACTTCAGCAAACTTTTAATTTAGCAGAAATCTAATTACTCATGTGTGCATGGTACACTTTCTCTTTCTTCAACAGCACATGCATTTCTGTGTGTGTGTGTGTGTGTGTGTACTCTGTAAAAGATAGTTAATTCATTCTAAAAATATCTCCATCAACAACAGCAGTGACACACTTGTTCAAGGTTCTCAGAAGTCAGCAGGAAGCCTTGCCCATGAATTCTCAGTTGCAAAGTAAACCTTTATTTCACTACAACATGTTTTATGGTGCCATAAAAAAGAGTCAATAGCTCTATCTAGTATCAACGGAACCGAGAAAATACTGATCCTATATTGTTTGAAGGGCAAGAGAATAGGAATACGTACCCTTGATAAAGTACTTGAAAATCGTAGAAGTGTGACTTCTGCTTTTGCTCAAGAAAATTGAGGTGGCTATAGTGATGCATATAATATCTGATTACTTCCTCTAATAATGCCTGATTACTATCCTGAAAACCAAGACTAATTTTTTTTGTTGTGGTTGATGAGTTTTAAAGCACCTTGTTTCTCCAGTTCTTCTCAGCCACCAAATCCTTGAGGTTCATTAATTAAACAAGTACATATTTGTCCCCAAATGTATTCCAAACTCTAGTGACTTTGTGTGGACAAGGAAAGGAAAGAAGGCTCAGATAGTAATTAAAACGACAAAGAGGTATCGCCTCACACAGGTCAGGATGGCCATCATCAAAAAATCTATAAACAGTAAATGCTGGAGAGGGTGTGGAAAAAAGGGAACCCTCTTAAACTGTTATGGGAATGTAAATGGATACAGCCACTATGAAGAACAGTATGGAGAGTCCTTGAAAAACTACAACTAAAACTACCATATCACCCAGAAATAGCACTACTAGGCATATACCCTGAGAAAACTACAACTGAAAAAGACATGGGCACCCCAATATTCATTGCAACACTATTTTTTATTTTATTTTTTTCAATTTTTTATTTTTACTTTATTTTACTTTACAATACTGTATTGGTTTTGCCATACATTGACACGAATCAGCCACGGGTGTACATGAGTTCCCAANTACCCTGAGAAAACTACAACTGAAAAAGACATGGGCACCCCAATATACATTGCAACACTATTTTTTATTTTATTTTTTTCAATTTTTTATTTTTACTTTATTTTACTTTACAATACTGTATTGGTTTTGCCATACATTGACACGAATCAGCCACGGGTGTACATGAGTTCCCAATCCTGAACCCCCCTCCCACCTCCCACCCCATATCATTTCTCTAGATCATCCCCGTGCATCAGCCCCAAGCACCCTGTATCCTGTATCGAACATAGATGGGCAATTCGTTTCTTACGTGATAGTATACATGTTTCAATGCCATTCTCCCAAATCATCCCACCCTCTCCCTCTCCCACAGAGTCCAAAAGTCCGTTCTAAACATCTGTGTCTCTTTTGCTGTCTCGCATACAGGGTTATCATTACCATCTTTCTAAATTCCATATATATGTGTTAGTATACCGCATTGGTGTTTTTCTTTCTGGCTTACTTCACTCTGTATAATAGGCTCCAGTTTCATCCACCTCATTAGAATTGATTCAAATGTATTCTTTTTAATGGCTGAGTAATACTCCATTGTGTATATGTACCACAGCTTTCTTATCCATTCATCTACTGATGGACATCTAGGTTGTTTCCATGTCCTGGCTATTATAAGCAGTGCTCATTGCAACACTATTAACAATAGCTAGGACATGGAAGCAACCTAGAGGTCCATCAACAGAGGAATGGATAAAGAAGTGTTATATATACACAATGTAAAATTGCTGCTACTGCTGCTAAATCGCTTCAGTCGTGTCCGACTCTGTGCGTCCCCATGGATGGAAGACTACCAGATTTCCCCACCCCTGGGATTCTCCAGGCAAGAACACTGGAGTGGGTTGCCATTTCCTTCTCCACAATGGAAAGTTACTCAGCCATAAAATGAATGCATTTGAGTCTAATATTGTATATTAGCACATATATCAGAGAAGGCGATGTCACCCCACTCCAGTATTCTTGACTGGAAAATCCCATGGACGGAGGAGCCTGGTAACCTGCAGTCCATGGGGTCACGAAGAGTCAGACACAACTGGGCGACTTCACTTTCACTTTTCACGTTCATGCATTGGAGAAGGAAATGGCAACCCACTCCAGTGTTCTTGCCTGCAGAATCCCAGGGACAGGGGAGCCTGGTGGGCTGCCATGTTTGGGGTCGCACAGAGTCAGACACAACTGAAGTGACTTAGCAGCAGCAGCAGCAGCAGCACATATATATGGAATCTAGAAAGATGACTGATGAACCTATTTGCAGGCAGCAATGGAGATGCAGACGTAGAGAACAGACTTGTAGACACAGTTGAGGAAGGAGAGGGAGGGACAGAGTAGCGCTGAAACATACATATTACCATATGCAAAAGAGGTAGCCAGTGGGAATTTGCTGTATGATGCAGGGATCTCAAATCTAGTAATCTATGACAACCTAGAGGGGCAGGATGGAGTGGGAGATGGGAGGGAGGTTCAAGAGGAAGGGGACGTATATATACCTGTGGCTGATTCATGTTGATGTATGGCAGAAACCAACACAGTATTATAAAGCGATTATCCTCCAATTAAAATTAAATAAATAAAAAAAAGAAAGGCTTTCTTCTTATTCTGTACTTCTGCGCTTGTCAGAAAAGGCAAGGTAGACATTTGGTACTTAATTCTGTACTTGGTTGTGTTTGTGCATAAATTTATGAGTGCTATATTATTTATTGTTATTATGTGAGTCAATTATTAATATAAACTAATGAAATATGAGTACAAAAAGAGAGTTGATGTGTCTGCGAAACTTACACTGAATGTTCTGGAAAGTCTTGATAAAGACTTCCCGACAATTGAATTAGCTATAATTGAGGAAACTGTAAACAATTAATTTAAAAATCCATACAAATCTATAAATAAATCTATAAGAAATCTGTACTCAAATTTCTTCTCCAGTATTTTAAGTTACCACTCCACTTCAGGGAAAGATTAGGACTAGGAGACAAAGCAAAATGGGTGTATTTTACAGAAACATGATTAAGTCTTCAATCACAGACCTATAAAGGAAAAACTTGGCCCCTAAGTTAAATGATGAGTCACCAACTGAACATTTATATATTTTCAACTAAAATAAAACATATATTGATACAATATATTTATATATTTTTAAAAAATTTTTAATTAACCAATTGACTTTCAGATCCATTCATATTAAATAAAAGAGTCTTATTGTGTGTGTGAACTGCAATAAATAAGAGCAAGTCAGCTGTGGAATTCTTTCCAGCTTGTAGAACCTCTTCTAGATGTGGTTCTCTGACTGCAGTTAACTTAAGGATCAGTGTGTTGTTCCTGATGGCATGAAGCAGAAATTTAAAGAGGTATAGAAATTGTTGGTTTGTAGGCAATAAATGTCCACAGATGCTTATTCCTTTTAATTCTTATTATCTGAAAAGTGTATTGTTTTTCCCTAATGAGTTCACTGAAGTGAGAAATATAGATTGTCTGAGCTGATGTATATGACATGTGTGTGTGTTCAGTCGCTCAGTCGTGTCAGACTCTTTGCGACCCCCTGGACTGTAGCCAACTAGGCTCCTCTGTCCTTGGGATTCTCCAAACAAGAATACTGGAGTGGGTTGCCATATCCTCTTTTGGGGGATATTCCTGACCTGGGAATTGAACCCATGGCTCCTGCGTCTCCTGCATTGCGAGGTGGGTTCTTTACCATTGAGCCATCTGACGTGGAAATTCGCAAAATCACACTGCTTTTATATTTTTAGGAGCTTCCTGCCATTGACTTGGTTCTGAACTGGAGCCATCTCATCCAACATTTGTTTTGTGTCTCTTTCACTCTACAGATGACCCATTATGAATTCCTCTATGCTACTCTCTCACCTTCCCTATTAATTATTGTGCTGATCCTCTCACTCTCTCTCTTTTGCCGCCAGTGAGAGGTCCTTAGGTAACACATACCTCTTTGAAGATAGGTCTGGATTTCCTGCTGTTGAAATAGGAACACATTACCAAGACTATTTCCTACGTTCATAGTGTTTGTTTGGTTTACAAAGGTTTGCACACATATTATCTCATTTGAGTCACATAACAAACTTCTTTACTTCCCTTTTATACTCGAGAAAACTGAAATTCAAAGACTGGAAGTAATTTGTTTGAAATTCCTTAATTAGCCATCAGTAGACCCAGTGTTTGGATTAGGAACTTCTGATTTCAAGTGCAAAGTTCCTCCCAAAACACCAATACACAAAGTATTTCAAGTTTATTTGTTCGTTTTGGATTACTCACATCACACAAGTCTTTTATTACCTTTTATTAGTTCATTTAACAAAGAGTTTATTGAGTATTAATTGTGTGCTAAGCAATTGGTTAAAAATAGATGGACATTATTAAGAAGCAGAAGCTGCCTTCTGGAAACATTTGGAGGCTGAGGTGTGACCACAAAAAATGCTCCCACACTTGAGTTTCACCCTTGAAACTCCCCATATGTGCTTTTCACATGCATCCTGCATAGCATGTGAAGCTCAAAGAAGAATAAATATCCATTTTAGCATGCTGGCTGCCATTGGTTAATTGCACAATTATCAGTAAGCAATATGATGGTGTGAACATGTGTTCTTGATAATTGCCATCATTTCCCGTGGAGTGAGCGTGTATTTATTTACCACATTATTATTGTAAAAAAAATGTGTGTGATTTTGCTGGTAACTATGTAATTAACTTGTACCTCGCTGTGTTATTTTAGCTTGAACTGCATCTGGTAACTTCTGAAGAGCTATGAGAAACAATGCAGAGCAAGCCTTGTGACTGTCAGGGAAAATGCTTGTACACTGGGCATACTTGTAGTTGATTATTTTTGAGGCAACTGTTGGTATCCATTTCAATTTATTGCTCGTTTGTGCCAGAGAATACATGCTTATTTCTCTGATGATTCCGTTCAAGTGCTTTCCACTGGCCATATTACTCTCCTCATTGAAATAACTGCTGATCTGTTCAACATAAAGCAGCAACCATGCACGCTACGTGCTTCAGTCGTGTCTGACTCTGTATGACCCCATGGATGATAGCCTGCCAGGCTCCTCTGTCCATGGGGATTCTCCAGGCAAGAATATTGGAGTGGGTTGCCATGCCCTCCTCCAGAGGATCTTCCCGACCAAGGGATAGAACCTGCGTCTCTTATGTCTCTGGTATTTGGCAGGCAGGTTCTTTACCATTAGTGCCATGGTATTTCATAAAGGATGGAGGTTACAGTGGAGTTTCATAGATGTGTAACACAGTCATTCTGGAAGGGAATCCTCTGCAGGTCTCGTTTTGTTTATTTATTCGTGATTTTTGTTTTCTTTACTTCCTTGCTTTGTTTTTGTTTTATTTAGAATGGCAGTCTCTTGCAGTTGGAAAGTATGCTTCCATTTTTAAAAGAGCTTCTGCTTTACATGTCTGGTTGACTGAATCATTTTTGTTATTCTTTTAATTTGTATTTTTAATCTCATGTTGCTATTCTATAAAACATTGGAAGATAGAGGAGAAAAACTTCATCATTGTCTTTCACTAACTCAGCGTCTGTTGACATTTGGCTTATTTCCTTTCAGTCCTTTTCTTTGAATATGTAATATAAAAATTATTAACCACAGTCGAAAGAAAATCTTGGTAGAAAGAATGTGAAGTGAAAATATTCTAAGGTGAAGAACAACTAAGGAAATTCGTTACCAGCAAAAGAAATTCTCTAAAGGAATTCTCCTAAAAGGAAAGTAAAAGACAAAAAAGGGATCTTGGAAGATTAAAAAAGGAAGAAAAGATAGCAAAAGAGTAAAAACATGTCTAAATACGACTGACTTTCCTTTTTCTTCTGAGTTTACTAAATTATGTTTGGTGGTTGAAACAAAAATTATAGCACTGTCTGATGTGGTTATCAAGGATGGCAAAGCAGGAAATATTTAAAACTATTATTTTATCGATAAGAGAGGGCAGACGGAAGTAAAGCTGGCGGTGTGTGACTATGCAGGGGAAACAGGAGAGGTCATTGTGACTGAATAGTTCTGCAGCTTGACTACAGTGGTGTTTATCGGGGTCGACATGTGACAACATGGCACACTCATCGCAGGCGCGCTATACACGTGCTTTGCACTGTGGTTCTTTCCTGGTTTTGATGTTGTTTGATATAATTATGTAAGGTATACCCATGGGAGAAATCTCAGAGAAGGGTACAGGAGCCTTTCCAGACCTTACTACAGACAATGAATCCTTATAGATCATGAATCTGTAATTATTTCAAAATTTTAAAAAAGTTTTTTTAAAATGAAATGGATAGTGAATGAATAAACACATTTTGGCACATTCATGTAATGAATTGCTACTCAGCAATGACTTGGATGAATTTCAAATACATGATGCTAAGTGAAAGGAAGCATACATAAAAGTTTATGTGCCCTATGGTTCTGTTCATATAATGATCTGGGAAAAGCAAAATTATAGGGAAAGAATCATATCAGTGGATCCCAGGGGTTGGGATTGGCTACTCCAGGGACGTTTTAAGATAATGAAGATGTTCCATATCTGAACAGTGCTGGTGATTACACAACTGTACACATTTTTCAAAATGTGTAAAACAGTATGTAAATTCTACCTCCATAAACTCAGTTTAATAAAAACAAAAAGGAAACATCCTACTCTACTTAACCATACCCCAAATAACTGGATGTTTATGTTGTTTTTCATTTTTTACTATGCAAAACACTACAGTCACAGATACCTGCGAGCAAATCACTTTTGTTTCTCCAGGGACTTGTATCATTTCTGTAGACTGTATTCCCAGAAGTTATATTGCAAGAGTGGAGAGAGAGGAGTCAAGGGATAAATGTTATGAACATTTTTCCAGTCTTTGAGAAATAATTGCAAAATGACTTCCCAGAAGTGTGCTTCCTTTTAACCAGTTTATAATGCCACACGGAGAGTATGAAAGTACTCCTGCCCTTAAGGGTAACAGGAGTTTGACTGTACAGTTGCATTTAGTTCAGATATCTCTTTCTGATAAATCAAAGGCTGGTATTTACTTGAGTAATACAATCAGTAATACAATATGTAGTTAGGGCATATATGATTAGCTAGGCAGAACAGAACCCACGCTGTTTGCATTTATGAAATATCCTTTAAGCATTCAAGCCCATGACAAGCTATAAATAATATTCAGTTATAACTAGTGTGTGTGCTTTCAGTGATTATCACCAATTTTCTTCACCAGGACACTGGTGACATTCATAGACAGGAGAGTTAGCGAGGCTATCTCTATGCTGATTCTGGGATAGCCCCTCCTTGTTATTAAAATTTATTTATTATTATTTTTTTTGATGTGGACCATTTTTAAAGTCTTTATTGAATCTGTTACAAAATTGCTTCTTTTTTATGTTTTGTTTTTTGGACTGCCAGGCATGTGGTATCTTAGCTCCCCAATCAGGGATCAAACCGGCAACCCCACGCATTGGAAGGCAAAGTCTTAACCCCTGGACAGACAAGGAAGTCCCAGCTGCCTCCTTTTAACCTTTATCCTTTGTTCTCTCTCTGTTATTCCCACATTGTGTTCCTGTCCCATTCAACTGCATACAGTTTCTCTCCACGTTTTAATGATGCCTTAATTTTAGTTTGGGTTTGAGGTCCTACGTTAACTCTCACTCTGTCATAAATATGATGCAGTCTGTCACAAACTGCTGAAAATACACATTTTAGGATCTAACATCTTCATCTACTCTTTCTCTATAGTTGCAGTGATAATCTTTCTTATTTGCTGTTGGGTATGTGCAACCCTTTACCCCAAGGAGATGTAGTTTTCCCTAATACTTTTATTGCAGAATACGTCTGCTGCAGTAGTTGCACTTTGAAGTACCAGTCTGTACTGCAGTGATGGATCATGTTTTATAATCTCTCCTGTATTTTGGCTGAATGCATTATCCTAAAAGATAATCCTCTACTTAGTGAGAAATCTTCTGCTCCTTTTTAAATTCTTCCTCTGTTCTAATATGTGATACATTTTCATTTACTTTACCCCCATTTAATTTTCAGATCACTCACAGAAAGAGATGTTACAACTCCCATTTTGCATGTACATGATATGATGACAAAGCCCTCCTACACAGATGGCTGGAAGTTATCCCTTAGACAAGCTTTCCTGATAGTCACCCAGGAGGTCTCCACCTGCGCTCAGGGGAGATTTCTACTGCTGTTCTGTTCTGGCCTTGTCTCTTTCCCATGCTCAATTTGAACCCATGTCTCTTGACTTGCCTTCCTTCTTTCACTGGAGCACTTGGGAAGTATCAGCTTTTGGAGCCCTTTAGTGCAGGAATCACCAATATTTGGGCTGTGGACGGGTACCTCCTGTCAGATCAGCAGCAGCATTAGATTGGAAATAAAGTGCAACATAAATATAAAGTACTTGAACCATCCTGACACCACCTCACTGCCCCTTACCCAGCCCATGGGAAAAGTGTCTTCCACGAAACCAATCCTTGGTGCCAAAAATGTTAGGGACTGATGCTTTAGTGAACAAAACAGATTTCTGCTCTCATGGTATTTACCTTGCACTGCAAAAAGATAGAGACAGACTCTAACTCATGAACATTTAAAATTAATAAATAATATTGTGCATGAAAGGTGAAGGCTGTGGGAAAAGTGAAAATAGAGGCCCATAAGAGGCCATCAGTTGTCCTCAGGCTTTTGGTGCCTGCAGTTTAAATGGGTTGGTAAGGATAAGCCTCATGGAGAAAGTGATGTGAGAGCAAAGTCTTGGTGTCTATGCAGAGAACATGCTGGGCCTGGGGTCCGCTGTGGAGAGGACTTCGAGTGGAATGTGGGTTGTTTATGGCTGAGTGATGAGGGGCAGAGTAGAAGGAGCTGCAAAGAGGTACCGGAGAAGCCAAATCACCAGGGGCTCACGAGACAACTGGGAAATGTAAAGCCAGTGCCATTCTCTAAGCCAGAGTCAGTAAGCCAATTTTCACCAACAGCTTTGTTCAATATACTTTATAAGAAAACCATCATTATACTAGTCAGCATGGATGCTGCTGGCCAAGTCCTGCTGCACAACGTGCTAGAAACATTCAATCTCGTTTCTAGCAAGACTTGGCATAATTTGGAAACTGTTCAATCAACCCAGTAAATATGAATTAAACATTTATAGTTGTATTAAATATTCGAAAGATAGGAACCAAAACAGTCTATCAAGTAATTGTACATATTTGTGCATTTACAAAATGCATATTCATGAGAGATATGTAAATATATATTTAGTCATTTCCTCTTCCATGTGAAGAGCCATGGCTCAACTACAGATGGTAACTTTCTTGCATATCATTACGAGAATGGCATCGTAAAACATTTTGAAACTGCTGTTAGGAAAAGATCCTTGTCTCTTTGGTCATTCCATGAGCTCAGTACTCTTAGACCAAGGGAGAAGAAAGTTCTAGAACATGCCTGTGCTTGTGACTGGCATCTGAAAAGGAAGTGTCATTCTGCAAATAAGTACCTTCCTGCACCGTCTGGTTTCCCATGGAAGTCACTCTCATGTTATTTTCCACCAAGAGACATAAGAGTGAGGGGCATTTGTATGCAAGGCACACCTGAGGTTAAGTGCAGTTTGGATAGTCCAGCCATACCCCCACTGTTTTTCTTCCACTCATAAAAGGATATTAGAATGCTGGGGAGTGAGAATAATGATATTTGGGGGTTAATATTGAATTCATTCTAATTTATGGAAAAACATGTCCAATTTCAGTACGGCATCTATTCATAGTAACACGACTGGCACCCCTCACTACTGCTCATGGCAACTCTCGTGGATCCTTCTGCCACATCTGAGGACTTTCTGGCTGAGAAGACTGCTGAGAATAAACATATTCTAATTTTGTTTTTGTGTGAGATGTGATGTGAAAATCTTTCTAGAAAATCAGAATGTTCAAAAAGGATCTCCACTTCTTGAGGTCCTAGTATGCTTATTGCACACAAGCCCAGTCCTGTTCAACTCTGTGCGACCCCACGGCCTGCAGCCCGCCAGGCTCTTCTGTCCCTGAAACTGTCCTGGGAAGTATACTGGAGTGGGCTGCCATGTTCTTCTCCAGTGGATCTTCCCACCTCAGGGACTGAATCCACATCTCCCACGTCTCCTGCATTGCAGGTGGATTCGTTCATCACTGAGCTACTGGAAAAGCCCTGATAGGCTTATTGGCATCTGCCAATTCATTCCCTCAGCAAAGATTCTGTGAGACCCCGTGTTTGCCAGGCTGGGCACTTTCTCTCAGAAACTAACTCTTTTCCTGTACCCTCTACTCTTTCTCAAGTATTCTGAGGAGGTAGAAGAGAAAAGAAAGATAAGTAGGATGAGAAAGAAAAAGAGAAACAGGGAGACTGAGAGCTATAGCTGGGTCTCCACCCCTGAACTCTGACTAGCTGAATGCACTGTTCATTCTGGAGAGAAACGGGAAGAAATGACACACTCCTATACAGACACTGACTATCCCTAGTGTGACTTTAGCCTAGTTAGCAGCATGGATACTTGGGTAACTCTTGAGAACTCAGGATGACTCTACATGCAGACATTGTCTCTTGGGTTCTCTCTTTTGAAGACAAAGATTTTGATTCTGTAAGTGATCAGTAAAAAACAACCCCTGGATCGGGTGGACCATGGTGTGATGCAAGTTGAGTTGGCCTTTCTGGATCTTCCCATCTCACTCAGGGTAAAAGCCAAAGTCCTCACAATGACTTACAAGGTCTTTTGTGGTCTGTCACTCAGACCTATGACTATGATTTCCTCTCTCCCGAGTCCTCCTCTTCTGATTTGTACCCCCTGCACTGGCTTTCTTGCTTCTCTGTGATCCACCCCAGGCCCCTTGCACCTGCTGTTTCTTCTGCCCAGTGCACTCTGCCTGTCATCTGTGGGGCTACTTCCCTTCCTCCCTTCACATCTTTCTTAAAAATAACCCTGTCAGTGACTTTTCCCTACGACCATCCTATACAAGCCTTCAACTGCCTTCCCAGTGTTTCATTTCTCATTTTGGTCTAAGCACTCACTGCTTTCTAACACACTGGAGTTATTTATCTTGTTTGGTGTCTGGCTCCCCACTGCAATGTACATTTCACAAGGGCAGGGATTTTTGTCCAATTTTTTCATTGCTACGTCACCAGCCTCCTAAACAGTGCTAGCCACGTGGAAGGATCCCATATTTACTGAGTGAATCCATGATTCCATGCTTAAAAGCAAGGAGACTTCACAGAGAAACATTGCATAGACAAGGAATCACGTATTGAGAGAGACAGACAGACAGAGAGAGGAGATGCTGATGATTTTCTGTAAGCTTTACTGTTCCCACCTCTAATCTCTAATGAACCTGGGTTTTATTTCCTGCCCATGGGTGTATCCCGGTAAAATCCCCCTTTTCTTAAGTGATCTTAAGTGGATTTGCCTTTAATACTACCAGAAAATTTCTAAGCGAAATGCAGAGTCAAACTAAGAAGCTCTAATTGTTTTCTCAGCACGCAAGGTGCACGCAAGGTGCCTTGAAGGATGGGGTTCCCGTGTAGTGAACAGTTTTGTGAGTTCCCTGCTTCCTCTCCCAGATAACTAGGTCACAGACAACTGGTGTTTCCCCATGTGGCCAAAGGGAGCGTGCACAGAAATCCCCGCCTCCTCTCCCCTCGCTTTTCAAGCCCTGCCGAATGCCTCCTAATGATTTCATCTGCTTGGAGGTCTGCTGGCTTCGCCTTCTCCTAGAAGGTGGTGGCGCCGGGAGCTGATGCACGCTCTGACTACCGGCTGGAAACATGCTTTGATGAATGAGTCCATCCCGGCCAGCCATTTACTTTAAATTTTACTCTTGATTCTTCCTGTAGCAAACAATTAAGGAGCAGCAGTGGCTTCCTGCAGGGGAGACCCATGCCTTCTGTCCTCTGTGGAAACAGCTTGGCATTTTTCCAAATGATGAATGGCATGGCCCAGGAGTGCCAGTTTTCCTCAGCGTTCAAACATCCAAATAAGTAAACATAGAACTGCATCCCATACAGCACGATGAATTCAAACTACAAACGTGAAACCCACCGAGGCTGCCAGCAAGTCCTGTGGCTCGACTTGGGGGCTGGGAAATGCATCCTTGAGCTTAGCAATGCAGTGAGCCAGAGGGCAGGGAGAGGCACAAGAATAACTGGGCCCGGGTACCAGGCATCACTGCCTCCTCCTCCCGGGGTGAGTCGCCCAGTCCAACCTCAAAAGCTCCTGAGTAAGAGGAAAACGTCTCTTTAACAGCATTAAGGGACAATTTATTATGTGGATCATTCCAGGGCAGCACAATGTCAGTGCAGGCCCATTGCATTTACATTATTTCCAGACAACAGCAGCAGCAGAAAGGGACACTGATTTATTTCAGAGCAAGCACAGGTGAATTTAATGTCTGTTGGGACCGAGCCAGGGAAGACTTAACCCACTCTGGGCTTGAGGGTGTTTGGGGAGGATCTGCAGGCTTTCAGAGCAGTTCTACCCGCTTCTTTGGTTAAATTCAGCCTCCCTGAGCTTATGCTTTTCAGTTTCTTAGTCAAAAAAATGCCCTTGCAGGGTGGAGGGGGTGGAAAAATTTATGTTTAAAAATAGAAAATCTGGTTTCAAGCTCTGGTCCAGCTGATTTCTTTCTCACTGACCCGGGCAAATAATTTAGCTGCCTGTAAGACTCAATTAATTTCCTCTGTCAGTAGCTTGAAGGATACTACCTTGCAGGGTGGTGGTGAGGGTCCAGTTAACAAATGCATTAGAGTGTGTTTTGTGAATTGCCTAAATGTCATTGTTTGGGGTTATCATCAGTTTGGGGTTCCTAGTAGAGAGCTTTACCTCAGAAGAATCATCTAGAAAGAGGTAATCACAGTTACCCTTTGAACTCTGGCATTGAAGAATTACATGCAAAAGGTTGCGGTAGAAAGTATTTAGGGAGTTTCTTGGGGACTGTTCTATCAAATCTCTTATTTGGCACACCAAGAAACCAGGCATGGGGGAGGAAGCAGACAGAGCATCAAGGGACATGATATGTATCTTTTTAAAAATTAATTTTTATTGGAGTACTGTTGCTTTACAATGTTGTTTTTTTCTACCATACTGCAAAATGAATTAACTATACTATACATATGTGTGTGTGTGCATGCTAAGTTGCTTCAGTAGTATCCAACTCTTTGTGACCCCATGGACTGTAGCCTGCCAGGCTCCTCTGTCCATGGGACTCCCCGGCAAGAATACTGGAGTGTGTTGCCGTGTCCTCCACCAGGGGATCTTCCCCAGCTAAGGGTCAAACCCGCGTCTCTTAGGTCTCCTGCATTGACAGACAGGTTCTTCAAAGCTAGTGCCACCTGGGAAGCCCCACGTATACATATATCCTCTTATTTTGGATTTCCTTCCCATTTAGGTCACCACAGAGCACTTCAAGTTCCCTGTGCTATACAGTAGGTTCTCACTACTTATCTATGTTATACATAGAACCAATAGTATATATATATGTCAATCCTAATCTCACAATTCATCTTCCTCCACCAACATGCATCTTAATTATCTTATCAGTAGGCTTCTGAAAGTCCCATAGATAGTAAATGCTCCACACTGGTGGAAGTGACTGAATTCACTCACTATCAAACACAACCTGGTTGCTCTAGACAGTGGTATGCTGTAGCTTTTCTCTTTGATCCACACTCCAAACATCTCTTATTTAAATATCACACCTTTCAGGCTATGAGTTTACTAGTCACCTAGAGACATTACTTTGCCAACAAAGGTCCATCTAGTCAAGGCTACGGTTTTTCCAGTGGTCAGGTATGGATGTGAGAGTTGGACTGTGAAGAAGGCTGAGCACCGAAAAATTGATGCTTTTGAACTGTGGTGTTGGAGAAGACTCTTGAGAGTCCCTTGGACTGCAAGGAGATCCAACCAGTCCATTCTGAAGGAGATCAACCCTGGGATTTCTTTGGAAGGAATGATGCTGAAGCTGAAACTCCAGTACTTTGGCCACCTCATGTGAAGAGTTGACTCATTGGAGAAGACTCTGATGCTGGGAGGGATTGGGGGCAGGAGGAGAAGGGGACGACAGAGAATGAGATGGCTGGATGGCATCATGGACTCGATGGACGTGAGTCTGAGTGAACTCCGGGAGTTGGTGATGGACACGGAGGCCTGGCGTGCTGCAATTCATGGGGTCGCAAAGAGTCGGACATGACTGAGCGACTGAACTGAACTGAAGGTGTTTAGAAAAGAAACATGGCCCATCTAAGCCAGAAAACATCCTGGTAAAAGCCTCTGGTTTCAAATTCTGACAGCAATCCCTCGAAGTACATTTCTTTCTTATCAGACCATTTATCAATAATAATTTTAACATATACAATCAGACAGTTTTACAAAGCATTATCCAAACCACTGTCATTTCATTCTCCAAATGACTTGATAAAATAGGCACTGTTATTTCCACTTTGCCAAATAAGACATTGAGACTCTTAGAATCTGAGTGACCTGCTCAGGTGTACAGACAACTACCAAAACTTGAATTTGAACCCAGAACCCTTGAGTGTGTTCTATTAATACTACCTTGTAAACTATCAAATGGATGTCCCTGGTTTCCATTTCTCCTTCCCTCCTTTTCTTCTCTCCCCTGCTCCCTTGCTTCCTACAAACTCTTATCAGCATGGTGCTAGGTGCCGTGCTGGGCACTGAGGCAGGTGAAAGATGAACAGAGCAGTTTCTGTTGCTGCTTGCATCTGTCAAAGAAGAGAGATGATCTCTGTTAAGCTCTAACCCCAACTAAGTATAGCCTGAAAGGGTTAATTGACAAGCTCCTAACTGCCTGGAAGACTAGAGAGGGAAAGAAACCCCTACCCTGGGCACAGCTGCTTCCTGGACAAAACAGAGTCCTGGAAAAAAAAAACATCCACTGGAATCTCAGGTCACTCCCCTTAGAACTTTCTCTTAGGAAGCTTCCAGGCTTTCTGTCTCTGCCTTCACATTTCCCTGCTCTCTTTGGGTGATGAACGAAAGATGGGTGTGACACGTCCAAAAGGAATCTGCAAATCTCTGATACTTTAAAGCCTACTTTTGTAAATACCAATAAAACAAGTCTCGACACTCTGTTCCTCAGTTCAGGGAATTCATTCAACCAGGAGCCCCTGAGGAGGGAAGCTACTCCCTAAGAACTCTCCTCTTTTCAAAGATCTCACCTGAAACTTGCCTCCCCCCTCATCCCCTTTTCCTGCATGGTTGTGATTCTGAGTCAATTAGTCTGTAATCCCTTCTGGTTTCTTTCGTTTGTCTGCCTTTGTTTTGTCTAAACAGCAGAATTGGTTATGTTTGCCAGATGAATGATTTCCTCCCAAAGTGTCAAAGTCTGGAAGAAATACCTCCTAGGCGCTCAGTAAATACTCGTTCTTTAAATGAATGAGTGAGTGAACCGTGGCCCGGTTCAAACACTGGCTCTATCCTTTATCACTTGCTTGTCTTTGAGAAAAGTATTTAACTCGTTTGTGCCTCAGTTGCTTGTCTTTCCAAATTGTGTGGGAGATTACAGAAATGAGTATATTTATGTTCTCTATAAAGTACCTGTGATTCATTCTGGAACTCAAAACTTGTTGCCATGATGCTTAGCATGATCATTGCCAAAGAGGCCTGTATATGACCTGGGCAAGGTGTTTCTGAAGGGTGAAGAGGATCAGGGGATGGTGTCTGCTAGCTGTGAACAGTATAGAATTTGAATGAGCAGAGGAAAAGATTTGGGGAAGACATTTAAGCCTGTAATCCTAGAGTAAGAGAGTAAGGCCTAGAATCTTCTCAAGTTAAGAAAAATAGTGTGAAAGGTGGGGACTTAGGCAAAGCTATAGAAAGAGGTGATGAATATAAGAAAAGTAGGTCAAATGGGTGCCTACAATTAAGCTGTTAGTGATTATGGATTAGGTGGTTGTTATGTGCTATTGATATAGAAATAAGGCACAGAATGCCCTCAAGAAGGGAGGCTAGTGTCCAATGCCATGTGGGTTGATAAGGTGACAGCAGAGGGTATTTGTTGTGCTGTGGAAGCACAGAGGAACAATTGTGGCATTGTCCCTCAAGACCTGGAGAAGCCTGCTAAGAGAAGGTATTGGCTCTTCAAGGATTCCTCCATTCTCTCTTGTTCCCTCACGTGTCACTCACTCATTCAACATATAATCTTGACACCTGTTTACTTGCTAGACACAGAGTTGCTCCCTGAGGACAGAGGCAGAACAAGACAGACGCAGTCGTGGACCGACTTCAGTAGATCTCCTGGTAGCGATGCTGAGGATGTCATCCCAGGCAGAGAGAATGGCAAGGATAAATGCCTGGAGAGGTTAAAAGCAAGCATGAGCTTGCCACCAGTAGCTCCCTAGGAATGGCATGGATGGCGCACTGGCCAAGTGTCACTGGGGGCCAAGGCTGTACAACGTGCCACACAAGGGAAGTGGATGGAAGATGATAGACAGGATATTTACAATTTAGAATGAGATGTCTGGTGGCAAATGAGTTGGAGTTGGAGGGGAGTGACACAGCCCTCTTAGAGAAATAACAATGGACGGGGGCGTGGAGGGCTTCTGCAGGGAGGCAAGGAGCATGGCAGAGTTAGACGGAGACAGGAAGGATGTTTCTGGATGCAGAATTCTCTCCATAGGCAGGGGCTGAGAGAAAGCACCAGCAAACTGCAGAGAGCTAATGGTCCCTGAGCAGAGGGGGAGGGGACCTGGGGATGGGGAGAAGTCAAACTCTTACTTCACAATATTTGGGGTCAACACTGTGAGTGGCAGGACTGATGGTCCATTTCTTCGAGGCGCCAACCCTGATACTTCCCTTCCATGGCCTCACCCTGGCCTTCTGGAATAAGGAGTGGGTTTATTGGTATCAGTTCCGTTCCTTTGCAGTGGGATAACTTCAGGATGTTTGAGGATGCGTCAAACAGTCTATTCAGGGCTGACTTTGACATTGAAAATAACTTTGGGTGGGAAAAGGTGGGGACAAACAGTCCATCATTCCAAATTCCATGCAGAAAACAAACATATCTCTATTTATCACCAGCTTTGTGAGATCTCTTCTATCCAGTTCAGGTCTTCCTGTATCAGGGAAGCAGCATGAGGAAAAGACAAGGCAAAGAATTCTGCAAAGTCTTTGCCTTTCACTTTAATTTCTCTCTCCTTCAGATTCTCTTCTGGTGCCCCCAGGCTCCATTCTGAACACAGAGAAATTACCCAAAGATTTCTTTCTATCCTCTCTTCCTCTTTCCCATAGTGCATTTTACATTATCTTCACTTTGCAATGCCATCATCATTCTTTTTTTTTCCCCCTTGGGGGTGGGCAGTACTGCATGCTGCTTACGCCACTGCCCAGCCTATGTGCTTGAAATGAAGAATTTGCTTCGGATGAAACTGCACGTAGTGTCCTGTGGTGGCTCGTAAATTCCAGTTTGCAGAAACAGCTGGGATAGCTGTCCAAGACTCTAGAAGTTCTGATTCAGTCGTTTCAGGGTGAGCCTCTAGAATTAAAAAAAAAATTATCTCTCTATTTCTATCTTTCCATTTATCTATCTTATTCATCCATCCATCTAACAATCCATCCTTCCATCCATCCATCCAGAAGTCCAGACAATGCCATTGAGAAAGGAGCCCTGGAGATTGAAGACTTGAGCTGGAATCATGGAAGCTCTGCCACTGATTAGTAACAGAGATAGTAGCTTTCTTTCAGTCACTGGGGACCTGTCTGTGAAATAACAATAATCTACCTCCCGGGGCTATCCAGGGACACAATTAAATATTATTTATAAACATGAGAGATATATAGTCAGTTCTCAATAAATATAAGTTGAATATGAATATACATGATGGCAGAAAATGCAGGCAGTGAGGTTTGGGGGCCAGTTTATAACTAGGAAGAAAAAAAAAAAGGATTTAGATGTAGATAGAATGTGATGATTCATTTGTTGTGTTTTCAATTGCTCTGGCTATGGCAACATAGAAAGAGGGGCCAGAGAGAGGATTTATTTCCCACGGGCATGAGGAAATCCTTTATTTTTTGGCAGCTATCAGTCCAACCCAGAAGGTAATAGGATTAACAACCAGAGAAATCAAGAGCAGAGAAATCCATAAAATCACCGTGTGAGAAATGTTCTTTGCTTGGGCAGCAGGAAGGAGATTGCTCCCGTAGGTGCTGCCAAAGTGCATGTCCACGAGGTGGGGTGGGGGACGGATGGATGGTGGAATGGGCTGCCTTGCAGAGAAACATTTAGTCAGACACCTGGGTCCAGAAAGCAGACCTCCCACGTCTGTGTCTTAATAGCAAGCTGCAAGCCTAGCTGTAAGCATGTCCTTTGCAAGAAAGAGTCACAAGCTTAGGGCAAAATTGAAGTGAACCTATCAGTGAAAAACATTTATTGTGTGATTATAATGTGCAAATATGAAAGGACCCCATAACTTATTAACCTAGGCCATGTATCCCCTCTTTTACTCCCCTGATCCCCTGTGGTGATTTTGGGCATGACTCTGGCCTCAGTGGATAGAAATCATTTGAGTTTGTCTTCTCCAGGATACAAGGTTTTGTTTTTGTTTCTCCACTGCTTAGCACGTAAGAGATACTCAGGACGTTCAACCAAAGCAGCCCTGGTGGAATTGAACTGTGACTCTGGATCAGACATTTTAAATTGGGCTTATGTCCTGTGATACAGTTTGGTGTGCTAAGAGTTGTTCATCCCAAAGTCTCAACTCTTCCTGAGAAATTGTGAAAAAATAGGCAAGGGACCTAATTGTTGAATTGTAAGGAAATATATAGCAACCTGAAAATGAATCTTGATACAAAGTAGGATGGCAATTTTGCATGACTTTGAGATAAAACACAAAGTTCTCCTCCTTCCCCTGGGACTGCCCTGAGTTGTCGGATACACAGGGTTTCTAGGATTATCTTGGCAATCATGTGACCAGCTATGTGAGGGCAAGGACTGCGTTTTTCCTCCTGATGGGTCTCTAGCCTCTAGCCCAGTGCCTGGCACACAGGAAATACTCAGGAACAAGTCATTGAATAAATGAAAGAGCATTTTCTGAACTGTTTTTCACATGCTCCTTTTCTCTCTTTAAGTAGAGTGTCAGCGTCTGTAGGATGTCCTAGTTCTCTTTGGGCCTCTGGTGCCTGGCGGATAACACTTTCTTGCACGGGTTCATCCTGTGCTTCATTGTCATCTCCTGTGCCTAGAACACATGAGACACTGTGTGCATCTTCACAAACAATGTCAGCCTTGAGGTCATGGAGAGCTATGATGAAATCATGCAACTTACCACTTTGAGCAACTTCTTCCTTAATCTTCCTTCAACCTCACTTTCCCTGTCTGCAGAATGAAAATAACAATTTTTACTTCACAGGATGGATGTCAAGTATCAATGACACTTTATATGTAAGGTACTTGGCACCTAGCAAGCCTTTGACAAACACTAGTCATGCTGCTTCTCTCTCATTTCTAGACAGCTGTTTATGAGCCTAAGGCTGGGATTTGAAAGGGCTGAGCTTTGGTGCTAGTGAAGATTTGTCTGCTTCTGCAGAATGAGGTTCTTGTTTTGCCTAGTTCTGAGAAAATCCCTTACTGTCTTCAAGGTTTTGTTTTTCTAAAATTCAATAAAATGGGTATGATACTTGCAACCATTCTCTGCTTGTGTTCTGGGAAGAAGAATGAGATAATGTCTGGAAGGAGGCTTGAGTTTCAGAGATGAAAGGTGCTCTATAAACTCAAAACCTAGAGGCTCGAAGCTATTACTCTTCAGTGGCTGGTTGGATTCTTTGAGAGCAGGAGGTTGCCTGACCCGCAGACATNATCAGTCCAACCCAGAAGGTAATAGGATTAACAACCAGAGAAATCAAGAGCAGAGAAATCCATAAAATCACCGTGTGAGAAATGTTCTTTGCTTGGGCAGCAGGAAGGAGATTGCTCCCGTAGGTGCTGCCAAAGGGCATGTCCACGAGGTGGGGTGGGGGACGGATGGATGGTGGAATGGGCTGCCTTGCAGAGAAACATTTAGTCAGACACCTGGGTCCAGAAAGCAGACCTCCCACGTCTGTGTCTTAATAGCAAGCTGCAAGCCTAGCTGTAAGCATGTCCTTTGCAAGAAAGAGTCACAAGCTTAGGGCAAAATTGAAGTGAACCTATCAGTGAAAAACATTTATTGTGTGATTATAATGTGCAAATATGAAAGGACCCCATAACTTATTAACCTAGGCCATGTATCCCCTCTTTTACTCCCCTGATCCCCTGTGGTGATTTTGGGCATGACTCTGGCCTCAGTGGATAGAAATCATTTGAGTTTGTCTTCTCCAGGATACAAGGTTTTGTTTTTGTTTCTCCACTGCTTAGCACGTAAGAGATACTCAGGACGTTCAACCAAAGCAGCCCTGGTGGAATTGAACTGTGACTCTGGATCAGACATTTTAAATTGGGCTTATGTCCTGTGATACAGTTTGGTGTGCTAAGAGTTGTTCATCCCAAAGTCTCAACTCTTCCTGAGAAATTGTGAAAAAATAGGCAAGGGACCTAATTGTTGAATTGTAAGGAAATATATAGCAACCTGAAAATGAATCTTGATACAAAGTAGGATGGCAATTTTGCATGACTTTGAGATAAAACACAAAGTTCTCCTCCTTCCCCTGGGACTGCCCTGAGTTGTCGGATACACAGGGTTTCTAGGATTATCTTGGCAATCATGTGACCAGCTATGTGAGGGCAAGGACTGCGTTTTTCCTCCTGATGGGTCTCTAGCATCTAGCCCAGTGCCTGGCACACAGGAAATACTCAGGAACAAGTCATTGAATAAATGAAAGAGCATTTTCTGAACTGTTTTTCACATGCTTCTTTTCTCTCTTTAAGTAGAGTGTCAGCGTCTGTAGGATGTCCTAGTTCTCTTTGGGCCTCTGGTGCCTGGCGGATAACACTTTCTTGCACGGGTTCATCCTGTGCTTCATTGTCATCTCCTGTGCCTAGAACACATGAGACACTGTGTGCATCTTCACAAACAATGTCAGCCTTGAGGTCATGGAGAGCTATGATGAAATCATGCAACTTACCACTTTGAGCAACTTCTTCCTTAATCTTCCTTCAACCTCACTTTCCCTGTCTGCAGAATGAAAATAACAATTTTTACTTCACAGGATGGATGTCAAGTATCAATGACACTTTATATGTAAGGTACTTGGCACCTAGCAAGCCTTTGACAAACACTAGTCATGCTGCTTCTCTCTCATTTCTAGACAGCTGTTTATGAGCCTAAGGCTGGGATTTGAAAGGGCTGAGCTTTGGTGCTAGTGAAGATTTGTCTGCTTCTGCAGAATGAGGTTCTTGTTTTGCCTAGTTCTGAGAAAATCCCTTACTGTCTTCAAGGTTTTGTTTTTCTAAAATTCAATAAAATGGGTATGATACTTGCAACCATTCTCTGCTTGTGTTCTGGGAAGAAGAATGAGATAATGTCTGGAAGGAGGCTTGAGTTTCAGAGATGAAAGGTGCTCTATAAACTCAAAACCTAGAGGCTCGAAGCTATTACTCTTCAGTGGCTGGTTGGATTCTTTGAGAGCAGGAGGTTGCCTGACCCGCAGACATAGTTGTCAGCCCTGTCTCCTTCCTAAGAGCCCCTTGAAATGATGTGAAGTCACCTTTGAGTGGCGTTGCTTTCCTTTCTCATGCTTCCTGCCCCTCCCCTGCCTCATTTGATTGCTCTGAGGTTGAAAGTAATTGCTTTTGGGGATGGAGGAAGAGTAACACAATCCTAGGGATAAATCCCTGATGATCAGTAGATCTGGGTTCAAGTTTTGACTCTCTCAATGTTGTTTTAGTTGCGAAGTTGTGTCAAGCTCTTTTTGACCCCGTGGACTGTAGTCCTCCAAGCTCCTCTGTCCATGGGATTTTCCAGGAAGGAATGCTGCAATGGGTTGCCAGTTTCTTCTCCAGGGGATCTTCCTGACCCAGGGATTGAACCCCTGTCTCCTGAATTAGCCAGTGGATTCCTTCCCGCTGAACCACCAGGGAAGCCCTCTGACTCGCATTAATATTGGGCAAATCAATGACAGTCTCTGGGTCTGATCTGAAAACAATCAGGTTGAACTAGATAATCCCCAAGTTCCTAATTCGCTTTAAAAATGTGAACAAGATGCCTGTCAGAAGAGCATATTAGGTGTGAAAGAACTAGCAATAATGGTAGGCCACAAATAGGAGAGAAACTCTTCACTAGGAAGAAACTGATTGTTGAAGACTGGAGGGATGGAGAGTGGGAAAGGCCACAGGAACAAGCCATCAGGGTCTTGGAATTCAGGCGGAGGAATTGAGAGCTGCTGTCACACGTAGGTTTTTCATCTTCTGGGAAGCAATATGGTGACTCAAAAGAAATAGCACCGTGGCTTTTGATACAGGCAACCGAAGTTTAGATCATGGTTTTTACGACTAATTAGTTATGTCTTTGGGAAAGTTATTTCATCTTCAGAATCTCAACTTTTATTTTTTGCAAAATAATAATGTGATAAAAATACCCACCTTGTGGAGTTGTTCTGAGAATTGGGTGAAGTAGCACATGTGAGTACAGAGGAGCATCATTATCAGTGGATTTCGTTTTTGTGAACTCGCCTGCTTAAGTTGACTTGTAACGTCCGAGTCAAAACTGGCTGTGCTTTCACGGACATTTGCGGACAGGTAGGACTTCCCTGGTGGCTCAGATGGTAAAGCATCTGTCTACAATGTGGGAGACCCAGGTTCGATCCCTGGGTTGAGTAGATCCCCTGGAGAAGGAAATGGCAGTCCACTCCAGGACTATTGCCTGGAAAATCCCACGGACAGAGGAGCCCGGTAGTCTACAGCCCATGGGGTCACAAAGAGTCGGACACGACTGAGTGACTTCACTTCACTTCACTTCACAGAGTAGCTCAGTCAGTAAAGAATTTGCCTGCAGTGCAGAAGACCTGGGTTCTATCCCTGGGTTGGGAAGAGCCCCTGGAGAATGAAATGGCAACCCACTCCAGTATCCTTGCCTGGAAAATCTCATGGACAGAGGAACTTGGTGGATTGCAGTCCATGGGGTCGCAAAGAGTTGGGCATGACTGAGCGACTGACACACACACACAGGACTTCCCTGGTGGCTCAGACAGTAAAGTGTCTGTCTACAATGTGGGGGACCCAGGTTCGATCCCTAGGTTGGGAAGATCCCTTGGAGAAGGAAATGGCAACCCAGTCCAGGACTATTGCCTGGAAAATCACATGGACAGAGGAGCCTGGTAGTCTACAGCCCATGGGGTCGCTCAGACACGACCGAAGCGACTTTATCACTTCACAGAGCAGTGAGAATTTGAGTCACCTAACTGAGTTTGAACAAGAAGATTCTGTGCCTTCTTGTTTTAATTCTTCCATAATGAACAAATGTCTCTTTGGCAGTCTATTTAGTGCCATGTTTTTTGCATTTTTATGCTTGTTGGTGAGCAGGCTGTTTAACATGTCACAGGGCTGAAATGTTGTCTAGGGTTCCTATGTGTGAGAAGGCAGTAAGGTGCCTTATGAAGAAAGTACATGTTAGATAAACTTCACTCAGGTGTGAGTTACACTGCAGTTGTCTGTGACTTCACTGTTAATGAATCAACAACATATGTTTAATAAGGTGTCCGTAAATAGAAACAAACATAAAGCAAGCTTACATATTACTTTGTTGATGTAAATGTTTTGACCAGAGCTTGAAGGATTTAAGCTAAGAGCAATGAGCCAGTATTTGCTAATTCAGTGTTCATGGCAACTTGATAGAACACAGCTATGGTGAATGATAAGGACTGACTGTATCTGAATATAATTGCTTTATCAGCCAGACTTGGACAGGTTATGCTCCTTTAACAAACAACTCCAAAATTTCAGTGGCTTACCATCTAAAAGTTTTATTTCTTATTTGTGCCATATGTCAACTGCTGGTCAGCTATAGCTTTGCCTCAGATATCTGTTGCCTCAGATATCTTCTCACTATGGGGTCAAGGCTGATTTCAGTCTCTATCTAGAACTTGCTGATTCCATGTTAGAGGTAGTCGTGAGCCAGGCAATTATTTTATGGCTTCTGCTCAGACTTTCACACAAAATTATGCTCATTCACATTCTATTGGCTGAAGTAAGACATGTGAGCAATCCATTATTACTGCGACAAAGAGGTATATTTCTTCCAGGGAGGCAACTCAAGCACATGCCAATGGACAGAGATGAATAATTTTCTTATACATACAAAGGAAAAGGAGAATAAGTCTTGGGGAAAAAATGCAAATGCAATTTATGCAATTTCACTTTTTTTTTTTTGGTCTCTCTTAGCTTCTCCCCATTGCCTTATGATTAGGCCAAGGAGATGGTGAATATTTTTCTATAGAAATGGTGAATATTTTTCTATAGACAGAATATTTGTGTCTATGTTTCAGGGGGAGAAAGTTTTTATATGTGGAGCTAATGGATAAATCCATTAGGTAAAGCTTATGTATATGCACATGTGTGTTTCTTTGAGTGTGTGTTTGGGGAGTGTATTAACACAATGAGTAAAAAGCATTTTATCAGACAAATAAACCTAAATAAACTATTTGAAGTGATCCTTCAAGACTTTTGTTCCAATATCCTTGTTTTATAAATGAGGACGTTAAAGCCTAGGAAACTGAAGGGAGTGTACAAAGCACATAGGTATTTGGTTGTTTGGTGCCAGGGACCAGGATAAGAAATTGGATCTCAGTGGACAAGCCTGTACAATGATATTCCATTGTAGTCAAAACATTGTTGTCACTGCTAGGGTGATAGAGAGATGACTGTTCAGATTCTTTGACTGAAAGTGTAATGTTGTCATTTAGGGAGTGAGGAGAGGATTTGAAGGTGCAGTTGGAGGGGAATGGAGATGACTCATGATACAGCAAAAAGAAAATTTTTTTAAAAAAGGCTGTGAATTCAGAAGACTCTCCTAAGACATTGCTGTGGGATCTTAGGCAAATCACATATTCTCTTAGAAGCCCAGCTTCCTCACCTATAAAATGGTGCTAGTATGCCTTATTGGGTAGCCACTGGAGATTAGAGATAATGCAAGGAGTGTATCAGGTGCACCACTTATGAGGCATAAGTGGCAGCCATTGCTTTGTGTATACTTGTGATTTTAGACCCTGTTTTCTGGGTGATTGGACTGTTGCTATGAAACTAATTGCTTAGATCACGACCTCTGTGCTTATCCTACTACTGCATGGACAGAGCAGAATTCTACTCCCATTTTCTCTTCTAGCAGAAGATAAGCTGGTGAGCAGAAGATGGGCTGGCAATTGGTATATCAGCCCTCCTCCAAAGTAGCAAAGACAAATTGGGTGCATCTTCCATGGAATGACTTTCCTCCTTGCCTGCCACAGGGCAGATCCTCAGCAAGCTGAGGGTTATAAGCCACCTGAACTAAACTTCAAGATTGTTCAAAGACAGTCTGGCTTTAAAACCTTTATTGAGGTTTTCTTTTCCCACTTACTCTTTCATTATCTTACTCTCTCTTCTTTTTAAGTTTGATATGACAGGTTGCATAGGTGGCTTACGACTTCTACTTCTTGTGCTTGCAAAATAGGGATATAAGCACATAGGTAGTATTTATAGCCAGAGAAGATTCCTGGCTGGATGGAGATACCGGCTACTTCATAGGGTGAAAGCAAGGTTTCTTCTTTTGCTGTTGATGAAGTTATTAAATCTCTGCAGTGTTTTTTTTTTCCCCATGCAATGCACACTAGGATATTTTACTATGTTAGCAGTCAAGGTGATTCTCACTTCAAAATAAAGTGACTGGGTGAGCGAGTGATTGAGATCCAAGTGAACATAAACATATCCTCTTTGGATCATAGATTGACCATGAACATGTTTCTGTTCACTATTAGCAGACAGTGAAAATAGTTAACAGAATCATTTTAGTGGGCTTAAAAAGCATATTAGATATTTTTCTGGACTTCTGAGAGGCTAAAGCCACACTTGGAGGTTCTATCTATGAACAAGAGCCACTTCCCAACCACATCATGAGAATGTGCCAGCTGAGGCCCCATCATTGCTGTTGAGTGCAAAGACCACAGCTCATATTGGGCTCAGGATGCCAGAAATCTCACTTCTGCTGTTCCTAAAAGCCAGTCACTCAATTCTTGTTAAAAAATGATTTTCACCTGGTATCTGGTTTCTCATCTCTTTGTTTTCTGTGAAGCCCTATGAGTATGTGATTGGTGGGCTGAAGTTGTATGTTGCAAGGGAGGGTGGGAAATATGTGGAAAATTCTCAAGCATGGGAAACTCCAAATGTTTACTAGAGATTTTTAATGCTGGATAATATTAAAAAAAAAAAAAAACTGAGACAGTAGAAATGCTGCCTTCAGTTCAGTTCAGTTGCTCAGTAGTGACCGACTTTTTGGGGCCCCATGGACTGCAGCACGCCAGGCCTCCCTGTCCATCACCAACTCCCGGGGTTTACTCAAACTCATGTCCATTGAGTTGGTGATGCCATCCAACCATCTCATCCTTTATCATCCCCTTCTCCCCCGGCCTTCAATCTTTCCCAGCATCAAGGTCTTTTCAAATGAGTCAGCTCTTTGCATCAGGTGGCCAAAGTAGTGAAGTTTCAGCTTCAACATCAGTCCTTCCAATGAATATTTAGGACTGATTTCCTTCAGGATGGACTGGTTGGATCTCCTTGCAGTCCAAGGAACTGTCAAGAGTCTTCTCCAACACCACAGTTCAAAAGCATCAATTCTTCAGCGTTCAGCTTTCTTTATAGTCCAACTCTCACATCCATACACGACCACTGGAAAAACCATAGCCTTGACTAGATGGACTCTTGTTGGCAAAATAATGTCTCTGCTTTTTAATATGTTGTCTAAGTTGGTCATAAGTTTCCTTCCAAGGAGTAAGCATCTTTGCATCTTTTAATTTCATGGCTGCAAGTCTTTTAATTTCTTGAAATGCTGCCTGGGTCTACTAATAGACCTAGACTGTAGGACTTCTTAGCCTCGTCACTCTTGAGATTTGAGACCAGATAATTTGTGGTGAAGAGCTGTCCTGTGGGCTGTAGACTGTTAGCCACTTCTGTGGTCTCTACCCAACAGTACTGACCCCTGTTGTGATCATGCAAATATCTCTGGGTACTACTAAACGTCCCCTGGAGGGCAAAATCAATCACTGGTTGAGAACCACAGCTGTAGGCCCTAAGATGTCTGGTGTACCACGGGTACTCAGTTCAGGTCAGTTCAGTTGCTCGGTCATGTCTGACTCTTTGCAACCCCATGGGCTGCAGCACGCCAGGCTTCCCTGTCCATCATCAACTCCTGGAGCTTACTCAAACTCATGTCCATTGAGTCGGTGATGTGTGGGTATATGCCTTTACCGATGGCTGCGCTGGGTCTTCGTTGCTCCACATGGGCTCTCTCTAGCTGTGGCTAGTGGGGGCCACTCTCTGGTTGTGGTGTGAGGCTTCTCACGGCTGTGGCTTCTCTTCCTGTGGAGCATGGCCTCTAGGTGCTCGAGCTTCAGTAGTTGTGGTGCATGAGCTTAGTTGCTCCACAGTGTGTGGACTCTTCCCAGACCAGGGATCAATCCCGTGTTGCCTGTATTGGCAGGTGATTCTTAACTGCTGGGCCACCAGGGATGTCCGTGTGTATACTCTTTATGCTAAAAGTGTTGGGGGGGGGGAGTTGATTAACTAACCAGATATGAGGGGCTGTTCTACTGTCTTTGTCTTAAATAAAACATCACAAATGTAAAGATTTATCTCTTTTGTTCACATCTGAGTCCCCAGTGCCTGGGGCAAAGTAATGCTCAATAAATATTTGTGGAATGAACAAAAATGAAAAGAAATTCAGGAATTTTTCAAAAGACAGTCTCAACTAGGATATTCTGTCCTCTCATTAAACTAGGATTTTACTTTTGAAAGTATAGCTGCTTTACCCTGGAGGGTAGTAGAGGAGAGTAGCAGCAGTCAAATGAAATAAGCCCAGGTGTCAGAACATCCTGGATGTTATACACTCAGGACCCCCAAGTGTAACAAGGGGTGTGCCCTCACTTTTCCTGTTTCCCCATAAAACATGCTTAATATGTATCCTGACATATCCTTTAGCTGATGTTTGGCAACTTTGTTCAAGGAGAATGTTTGGCTGCCCTAGTATAGTCAAGAGCCCCAGGTTGCCTTTTAAGGTTTATATTCAAGCTGAATCAAAATTTCCTGTGGACCACTGGGTCTCTTTACTAGTTGATTACATATTCATCATAATAAATATGTCTGCACAAGACAGACCAAATCCTCATCATCTTGAAACCTATGTGGTACACAGAGATAGTATGTAAGTAAATGCATGAATAGGGTAATTTCAGGTATCCATGGAAAAGGGGTCTGGAATAAATTTACGAGGAGTGGGTGATGATGAGTGGGTGTCAAGGAGGAAAGGCTGGGAGAGATGCGTCTCTGAGGAGACTTCCAGAGAACGCTATGCGTTGTGTGTGTGCTCCGTTGCTCAGTTGTGTCTGACTCTGCCACCCCATGGACTGTGGGCTTCTCAGTCCATGAGGATTCGCCAAGCAAGAATCCTGGAGGGGGTTGTCGTTTCCTCCCCCAGAGAATCTTCCCAACCCAGGGATCGAACTCATGTCTCTTGTGTCTCCTGCATTGTCAGATGGATTCTTTACCATGAGCACCACCTGGGAAGCCCCTTCCAGAGAGCAGTGACCTCAGAGGTGCAGCCCTCGGCTTCTGCCTCTTTCTCCTTGTCTGAATCTTTGGAAGAGGTTGTATGTCTTGAAGGTGAAGAGGACAGAGAAGAAGCAGCTGACATGCTCCCATGGTGCCTTCAGATTGGGCGTCCCTAGGGGTGCACATGTCTTTCTACTAAGAGTCTTCTGGAACTTGCCACAGCTGGTTATCACTTTGAACCCCCGTATTTCTTAATAGTTTTTAAGTCCCAGGTCCTTTAGAGAATCTGAAGTTAGGGAGCCTCTCTCCAGAAAGATGCATATTAAGTTTAAAATTTACATGCAGTTTTGGATGTCTGTGAACCTGGTGGTGCCCATATGCAGGGGGATGCGTTTGCCACAAAGTTAAGATATGCTGGGCTAAAAATGATAGCAATATTGCCATTTATTGGGCTTCCCAGGTGGCTCAATGGTAAAGAATCCACCTGTACCTTGAGGGAGGTGGGTGGGGGGTTCAGGATGGGGGACACATATACATCCATGGTTGATTCGTATCGATGTATGGCAAAAGTGACTACAATATTGTAAAGTAATTAGCCTCCAATTAAAAAAAAAAAAAAAAAAAAAAATCCACCTGCAATGCAGGTTCAACCCCTGGGTTGGGAAGATCCCCTGGAGGAGGAAATGGCAACCCACTGCAGTATTCCTGCCTGGAAAATCCCATGGACAGAGGAGTCTGGTGGGCTATAGTCCATGGGGCCACAAAGAGTTAGACATGACTTAGCGACAAACGGCAGCACAGGAGCAGCCATTTATTGGAACAGAGTATGCACCAAATAAGGTGCTAACTTACTTAAGTACTTTACATATACAATCCCAATCAAATCCCACAGTGTATCTGTGATGTTATACCATAGTCAGCCCCATTGTACAGATAAGAAAATGGAGGCACAGAGCAGGTAAAAAATTTTCTCAAAGTCACACAGAGGTTAAGTGTCTGCCTGATTCATCCTCTTTAGCTGGCTTTATAATCTACCAGAAAATGGTTTTCTTGAGTCTTAATGCTCTATTTCAGGAAACTTCAGTGGCAAATTTTTAGGGTGAAGATGGTGTCTTCTACCATTGCATTTGCTTCAGTACCTATGCTGGTTGTTGGCACGCCAAGTGCTCAGGGTATTCATGGACCTGACTGACAGGCGATCCTGTGTACAGTGCCACATGCATCACCTCAGACATTACCCATAATGTGTTACCCATAATCAGGTGCAGCAGTGGATGAGTTTGATAACATCACTGTTCTGTTGATAGTAAATTATTTTAGTGCTGTAGGTTGCAGATTATGTTTGTGGCCACATGTAATGATTTCAGTTAGAGAGGAACTATTTCACAGTGGTTGAGACACTCAAGAGTAGGGAAGCACAAATTCCTTCTGATAAAAGACCAAATAATACATTTCTTGGGTTTTGATGGCTAAAAATCAACACTGAGAACTTTTTATAAAGACTGACTTGTCTATTTAACATACATTCATTTAAAGTTATTTTAAACTCATAAAGTACACAAAATCGGGGAGGCTGGATTTGGCTCATAGACCAATTTGTAGTTGCCTGATTCTGCTCTAGAGCTGGGTTGAAAAGTAAAAGTGAAAGTGTTAGTCATTCAGACATGTTCTGCTCTTTGTGACACCATAGACTGCAGGCTCCTCTGTCCATGGAATTTTCCAGGAAAGAATACTGGTGTGGGTAGCCATTCCCTTCTCCAGGGGATCTTCCCAACCCAGAGTTTGAATTCAGGTCTCCTGCATTGCAAGCAAATTCTTTACCATCTGAGGCAAAGTTCTCACTTATAATTTGGATTCAAGAATAAACAAAAATTCCCCACTTTTCTCCAAGGTACTCTTGATCTTTTATTCTCTGTTCTCCGTGAGGATAGGGGGATTTAGTTTTCTTTATTGCCTTAAGCTACAGACTAAATACAAGTAGGAAAGAAAACAGACTTTCTGAAGGTGAATAACAAGGTTTTACAACTTGGCAATTTATTCTGAGCCTAGAACTTTCTCCCTAATTTGTAAAACCACATGAATTTCAGGAGAGACTAATCTGTTTTGGAGTCATTGGCACTTAACGAGCATAAATGTTGTGTGGTGAGAGTTCAATAAGCTTTACAATCTTTTAAATATTCTTTGCTTGAAAGAGGAGATGTGTTGAAACTGGTCGGTGAGTTATGGAGGAGGAAAAGAGAGAGGGGAAGCCAGAAGGAAGAGGATGTGGGTTTTTGCCACCCTAAAATTCAGCTGAAATCTGCAGGAAACTCAAGTAGGGAAATTGAGATGGTGGGGTGATTTTTTGAAAGAAACAAACAACTCTGGGATCTTTCAAAATTTAAATGTCTCAAGCAGACAGATGGGTTGAATTATGAGAACAAATGCTGGCTGGTGGGCCAAGAGCTTTTAAAAAATCATGTTTTAGTGCTTCTTCATTCTCTCCATCTCTCTTTCACAACTCCCTTTCTTTCATCACTCATTGATTCATTTACTAAACACATACTTATTGAGAGGATATTAAGTGTCATGTTCTGTTTTAGGAGCTGGGATTCAACTGTGGACATGTCAGAGAATGTCTCTCTTCTCATGGTGCTTTTATTTTGATGGGGGAGACAAATATACCAGCAAATACTTGCAGTTGTTGTTGTTGTTCAATTGCTAAGCCTTGTCCGACTCTTTGCAGCCCCATGAACTGCAGCACACCAGGCTTCCCTGTCCTTCACTATCTCCCAGAATTTTCTCAAGTTCATATCCATTGTCAGTGATGTTATCTATATCTAAAATACAATTTTACAGCTAGTTAAAAGTGGATAAATATAATAAAATAGAGTAATGGGCCAAGTACTGGGTTGGCCAGGGAAAGAACTCTGGAAACTGGTCATCTGACCTAAAAGGCTGAATGATGGAGCTTGGATTGCAGGATCTGGATGTAAAGAGAATTCCTAGCTGAGGGAACAGCAGGATCACATGCTCCGAACTGATGTCTTACTTATCTATTGTCATGACACATTATTCCATAACTTCATGGTTAAAGCAATAAACATTTATTATCTCACAGTTTCTATGGGCCTGGAATCTGGGCCTGGCTTATCTGTATCCTCTGGCTCAGGGCCCCTTACCAAGCTACAATAAAGGTATGGGCCAAGGCTGTAGTCATTGTATGGTTGCACTGGGAACTGATCTGCTTCCAAGCTCACTTGCATGGTTGTTGGCACAACCCAATTTCTCCTGGGCTGTTGGACTGACCGCCTGAGCTCCTTGCTGGCTGTTGGCTGGAGGCCACGCTTCATCCACAGCCATAAGGACTCTCCCTTGGACAGCTCACAGCATGGTAGCTTGCTTCTTCTGAGTCAGCAAGTGAGGAGAGAGAGCACACAAGATGGAAGTTACAGTCTTTTGTAACCTAATCGTGGTTGTGGCATCCCATCCCATTTGCCTTGTTCTGTTCTTCTTTAGAAGAAAGTCACCAGGTCCAGACTACACACAAGGGGAGAGGATTACACAAGGGCATGAATTCAAGGGTTGGGGCTCATCCCTTGAATGAGCCTGACTACAACAGGGCAGAGGAAGCCTGACATATTGATGGCATGGATAAGAGGCCAGACAGGCTCGAGCTTAGTGAGTGAGGGGACCAACTGTGCAAGAACTGGTCAAAGAAGGAGGCAGAGGTCAGTTCAGGTAGGGCTTGAGAGGACCAGGTAAGGCATAGTGGGAAGTCATTGGTGGGAAGTAAGTGTATCCGGTTCAAACTGTAAATAAATCATTCAAGCTGTCACATACGGTTGGGTAGGAGAAGGGCTAGAAGTCAGAGTGGAGAAACCCATCAGAGATTTATGTAGCTGTTCACTGAGAGATGGTGGTGACTCGTCCTGGCATGAGCAGGACAGAAAGGCACATGTTTCACTGGTAAGGTCAGGAAACTTTGCTGGTGGTTTAGATGAGGAAAAGAAGGATCAACGTGACTCCTGGGTGTTTGGTCGTTATTAGTTGCCTTCCATTTGCCGAGGGACTCAAAGCATGAGTTGGGAGGAGCCTTAGAAATTATTTCATTCAATTCTCTCATAGATGAGGAAGTTGCAACCTTTCTAGTCCTCAGCTTTCTCCTTTGTAATGTGGGGAGGCTGGGCGAGATTTTCTTTGAGCACTAAGGGATGTCCTCTGAGCAAAACCAAAGCCTGAGTCTGCACTGACTTCCAGCTCTTGCCTTTGTTCACATCCCATCTCTTAGCCTTGATGGAGAAGCTGGGAGGAAGGTGGGTGGGAGTGGAGAGAGCAGCGCACATGCGCACTGTTGTGTCTGGTAGTTAGCGCGCACCTGATTGGTCAAAGGGACTTTGGGTGGCCAATGGACTTTGTTTCTCGTTTTGCTTTTTTTTTTTTTAATAAATGAAGTATATTTTATTTATTTTTTACATTCTTTTCATTAAAAAAAAATTGAAGTATAATTTACAATGTTGTCACTTTATTTCTTCAGTTCAGTTCGGTTCATTTCAGTCCATTCAGTTGTGTCCAACTCTTTGCGACCCCATGGACTGCAGCATGCCAGGCTTCCCTGTCCATCACCAATTCCTGGAGCTTGCTCAAACTCAAGTCCGAGTCAGTGATGTCATCCAATCATCTCATCCTCTGTCATCCCCTTCTCCTCTTGCCTTCAACTTTATTTCTTACATGCATTTTATTTTTAAACTTTTTTTTATTGAGTGAAAGATTCTTTAAATTCTATANCCCATGGACTGCAGCATGCCAGGCTTCCCTGTCCATCACCAATTCCTGGAGCTTGCTCAAACTCAAGTCCGAGTCAGTGATGTCATCCAATCATCTCATCCTCTGTCATCCCCTTCTCCTCTTGCCTTCAACTTTATTTCTTACATGCATTTTATTTTTAAACTTTTTTTTATTGAGTGAAAGATTCTTTAAATTCTATAGTACTCTGCAATTTTCAAAAGCATCATACATGGTTTCATATAATCCTATAGTAACCTTTTAAAAAATTCCCTTCCCTTATCTTTCCCTGCCCTCTTCTCTCTGACTATACTCTAATAAATTTAAAAAAAAGAAAAAGAAAAATGTACAAATAAACTGACAGTAAACTATTGAATTTAACAAGAAAGAAGCAGACTCACAGGTACAGAGAGCAAACCAATGGTTACCAGTAGGCCAGTGGGCTTTGAAAACTACTGTGGTACCAAAATTCTGTGGTTCACTGGTTGAAAATAGCCTAGCCATGTATTTTCTGAGAATGCTTAGATGTAGGGCAAAGGTCAGCAGAAATATTTAACCAGTTGGGGCAGAATCAGGACTCTTAATAGCATCTAACTGCTATGGAACACACGTTCTGTGCCAGGTACCATGCCTGGAGAAAATGTCCATTCATTTCTCAATTCATCCTTAGTTGCTAGAGCTGCTCTTTCCTTCTCAGTGAAAGGCAACCATTTCCTTCTAGGGACTCAGACCAGAAAACAGTGAAGTTCCATTCTTGACTCTTTCTTTCATGTGTCACATGCAATCATGAGCAAATCCTGTTGGCTATTTCAAAATAAACATGGATTCCCACTATTTTCTCCCTATAGCCATCATCATCTCCCTGGTCCAAACCACCAACCTGTCTTATTGGATAAAATAAGCCTCCTCCTTGACTGTCCTGCTTCTACTCCTGACATCTCCAGTCTGGTTTCAGCATTCTGGTCAGTTGAAGTCAGATTGTAGCACTCCTCTGTCGAAAGCCCCCAGTGGCTCCTAATCTAAGTCCGTGTAACCATCCTGTAAAGCACGACATAATTTATGCCCCACCCTCTGGACTCCAGTTACATCTCTGATCATCTCTCCTACTTTTTTCTCTCTTGCTCATCCCAGTGCAGACACATGGACTCCTTGTTCCTGGATCACACCCTTCCATCCTCATGCCTCGGGTCCTCTGCACCTGCTGTCCCCTCTTCCTGAAGAGTTCTTCCTCCAGTTATCTGTAAGGTTTGTGACATTGTCCTTTTGAGACCTTCATTAAATGCCATTTTCTCAGGGATGTACATTCCATGGTGATCTTACTGGAACTGAACCCTTTAGCCCAAAACTCCCTACACTCTTTCCCTATTTTATTCTCCTTAACTCTTATTACCTTCATATATATTTTATGCAACCCCCCCAACTAGTACATAACCCCTCAAGAATAGGGATCTTTGTTTCATAACTGTGTCCCCAGAGCTTGGGATATGGTACACACTGCATAAATATTTATAGAATGAATTAACTTCCCTATGAGGGTGGTACTATTTTCTTCCAACTATCAAATATAAAAATTGAGGTGCAGAGAAAATATGCTTCTTTTCTGAGGTCACAAGGTTGGGAAATGACAAAGTCAGGACTTGAAGTTTGCTCTATTCTGGGCCATCTGACAAGTTACATGGAATGTCAGCCTTGGTCTCTATTAATAAGGAGAGGATGGCTATTTATCCCACATGTTTAGTGTGAGAATCAAGTGAGAAGATAAGTGTGGAAGTGTTTGTAGGGTATCTAACAGATTTTTCATATGAAAAATGTTATCATTTCTGTTATGAATACCATTGATATATTCCCAATCAGAAAGCAGTCTTGCATTGTAGAGAGAGAATGATTGGGTGGAAAAAATAAAACCTCACTCTTGTCAGTTTCAGACTGGGTGACTTGGACTGGTACTCAGCATATTTACCCAACTCTAAAATGTGTCTGTCTATCCTTTCCTGGACTGCAAGGAGATCAAACCAGTCAATTCTACAGGAAATCAACCTTGAGTAGTCACTGAAGCACTGATGCTGAAGTTCCAATACTTTGGCCACCTGATGTGAAGAGCCAACTCAATGGAAAAGGTCCTGATGCTGGGGAAGATGGAAGGCAACAGGAGAAGAGGACAGCAGAGGATGAGATGGTTAGGTAGCATCACTGATGCAATGGACGTGATTTTAAGGAAACTCTGGGAAATAGTGAAAGATAGCGGAGCCTGGCGTGCTGCAGTCCACGGGGTCTCAAAGAGTCTGACACAACTTAGAGACTGAACACCACCACCCTTCCCTAGAGGACAATTGTAAGGCCATTTGGGACGATGCATGGGAGGTGTGCAAAAGGTTTCTTGTCTCTTCTGTTACAATCTACAAGGCCCTGTTGTGCCCAGGCACATTCAGAAGTGATTTCATGATTGTCCTCAGTCTTCATTGGAAAGCTTATGTGTCGTGAAGAACAACAAGGCTGGTGGCCATGGAGCAGTCTGCTCTGCTCCTGTGTCCATCCTGGGGCCCAATATGAAAGACCAAGGCAATATTATTTCTTGTCTCTTCCTTCTGAGGGGGTTTTCTCAGTTATAATCGTTTCTCCATCTAGTCTTTTTAAGGACACACTCTATTTTTTTTTGAATATAAGCCCATCTTGGCATATCTCCCTCCCCATTTCTTAAAGAATCTTTGAAATTTTTATTTTTCTGCCATTCTCTACCTACTCTCTTAGTGAGAAAATTCCCCTGACTCCAGCTGCATAAATAAAGTTTTTTTTTTTTAAACCTATCTAAAGAATACAGTAAAAAAAAAATTGCAGCAATAATAAAAATTAAGGCCTGGCAAATTCTCGAGTGTAAAGCAGAGTTGTTTCTCCTGAAAATGGAAATGATATTTTCCTGAACACAGGGAGAAATGAGGAACTCATGGTAATGAGTGAAGCGGAAAGTCAGTAATGGGATTTGGGTCATTGACATTCAGGCTGGGCCCTGGGAATAAGGACACTGGTGCAAAGCAGGCTGCCCTGGGCCACCTGAGTGACTGCTTCTTAAGATGCATGAGGTCCCCCTGAAGGTTGAGGGGACACTTGAGATTACTTCTGAGTGTGTGCAGAAACAGTTTAAAAGACAAATCCTTTCCATGGGTCCCAGAGCCTAGAATTATGCTCAGATTAACCGGGAAAAGAATAGACAGCTGGCTGCTGACTCTGATGTGTTAGGGAGCATCTTTGCTGTCTTTTCAGAGTTATGAATGGAGATTAGAAGTGAGGCGGGTAAAAGATGCTGCTCTGAGCGTAGTCCTCGCCTATGGGTTTACATGCCCCTATTGTTTCATTTAGCCAGTTTCTAAAGTCTCAGAAGATAGTGTTTATTGTGGTGAGGAATTTTCATCTTGGCCTCATAAAATACATTTCTGATTCTGTCTCTTCCTCTTCCTCCTCCTCCTCCTTATATTTTTATTCTATAAGCAACTATAAAATGTTAGATTGACAGAGACACCAAAGTCTATCATGTGCAATCTTTCATTTTGCACAGGAGAAACATATCAAGAGGGAGAGAAAGTGACTTGGCTCTTCTAATTTCTGTCTGACCCTGGCTCTGACAATGGATTCAGCAAGGAGGGAATTTTATCCTGATGGAAAGAACTGGGAAGCCCCAGAGGGTGAGTACATCTTATTCCTTAGAGAGAACAGAGTGGAGATCTATTGTCAAGGTACAGAGGATACCTGAGGATGTAGGCTGACTCAGGATCTTATCTGGACTGAGGTCAAAGGAGTGAGGGCCAAGACAAAGGAAAGCAAGCAACTCACATTTCTCATCCCAAATGCAATCAATGTCCCATCATTTCAACTGCCGCCACCCTGAACTTTGTCACCATCATTTTGCTGTTTTCCTGGACCACTGCAAGTAGCCTAACTTATAGCCTTGATTTTCCTCTGAAATCCAAAAGTTTATTTTTCACACAATGACCAAAGTAGTCCATTGCAAATTAGCAGATCTTCAGGGAGATTTGATGGAGATTCTGGCATCCTTCCTATGATTCTTTGACATTTTCCCTTCCATATGTGACAGCTTCATTCTTATGCTGGCTTTCCTCATCATAATAAAATGGTTGCAGCAGTTCCAGACTTTTCATTTGTTTTCCACATCCCCTGGAAGAATCTTTTTCTTTATCCATGAATCAAAATGCATGGGCTTTACTCTGGCCATGTGCATACTCTGGAGCTAACCATGGTGGCCAGGGGCAGACCATCTGTTGACTGACTTAGGTCTGTAATCACTGAGGCTAGAGATATACAACTATACTAATTTGCTTTAATCAAGTTGGGACAGGGCATAAACCTGGAACTGGAAGTGAAGTAAAAAGCTCAACCTTTTGGCTGTAACCCAGAGGGGGATGGATACAAAAGATGCTGGGTAACAGTGCAGTCACTCAGATAATTAGATCTTGGTCTGTCTATAACTTTCTGGGATTTGTTTCTTCTAGGCCAGGTTAAAAGGCCAGATGAGCTCTGCCTTTTTGTTAGTTGTCTTGACATGAGATTTCTAGCAGAGCTAGGACTAGAGGGAGGCAAGTGAGGCTACCAGGATGCCAAATTTAAGGAAGCACTCACTCACTGGGTCATGCAAGCACAGTGTCGGCACCTAAAAGTGAGAGCTTCCTTAAATCTGATGCCCTAAGTATCACATTTGCCTCACCTTAATTTCTGCCCTCTTTCTTAAGAAATGAATTAATCAGAAAAGAATTTTATCCTTCTCTTTGAATTCAAAGAAGAGTTTCCTCTTATATAAAATAGCAATAATTTTTAGATTCAAAAATGAATACAGCTTGTTCTTTAAAAAAGGCATTGGTGTTTGCACCAGGCCAATCCGTCTCCACAATGCTTATTGTGATGAGTTGGATGATATTATGGTGCAATAGAAAAGCATATTACCCATTACAAATGGAGTTGCATTATAAACTATAAATAATTGATAGGCAATGATATAGAATAATAACTTTCCCCCAGAGCCATTTGTTTGAGGTCTTAACAATTTCAGTCTATTGAGTCATAGACTAACCCTGGAGCGGCAGGTATAATGATACGTTAGAGCATATGGGGAGAAATATGATTGGTGGGGACTCATGGGATAGACGGGGAAGGATTTGGTTGGTCAGGTAGGCCAGATTTAGCAAATGAAAATACAAGACACACGAATATTGTGTAGAACATATTTAGACTAAAAAATTATTCAGTTTTTCTGAAATTCAAATCTAACTGGTTCCCCTGTATTTTTGGTGGCAATGTTAGTATATTAGTTTCCTGTTGCTGTGAGAAAGTTAGTAGCTTAAAAGAACACAAATTTAATATATTTTTAGAGTTCTTGTAGTCTGATATCCAAAATCAGTTTCACTGAGCTGAGAGTAAAGTGTCTGCAGGATTGTGTTCCTTCTGGAGGAACTAATAAAGAATCTGCTCTTTCACTTTTGGGAGCTTCCAGAGGCCACTTGTATTCCTTGGCTCCTGGCCAATTAAATGGGAATGGGTGGAGGGGGCATCTAAGAGTCATCTAGACTAGATTATGCTGTGTAACAAAGATCTCCTAGATCTTAGAAGATTTAAGTTTTATTAAAGATAAATTAAGGTTTCTTTCTTATAGTAGGCCCATAATTGGTCAGCTGAAAATTTTGCTTTCTGTCTCTTTACTCCAGAACCCAGGCTGATGGAGAATTTACCATCTGGAAAGTGGCAAGAAGAAGAGAGAGAGTGAGACAAAAATAAACATTCATTCTCCTGGCTTCTGCATTGCTTCCACTTATATATTATTAACCAAGTCAAATTTCACGGCCATAGCTCAGTTCAAGTGGATGGGAGGTGCAATATTACCAAAATCCTGAAAGAAAAGCAGTCAGAAAACTTTCAGGGATGATAACCATGCCTAAAAGAGGGTATTCAAGAAAAGAGGGTATTCGAGGGGGGTATTCTGGACCAGCGATCAACGCGTGGAAAAACAAGGCCGAGAAGGAACTGCAGTGGCTCAGGAAGGCTGAAGCCCAAACGCACTTACCATTTTAACTTTTCTTAGCCTCTTGATATACTGCCTCTCATCTCCATCTCACCAATACCTGGCACCAGGCTTTGGCACAAAATCACTGAAAGAGAATTGAGTGTCTAAGTCAGAGTGGGTTCCGTCTGAGTCCAAGAATGGAGGTCCTGCCTTTGGCAGTGAGGCCCACATTTCTTATGCAGACCTCTTTCCTATCCCCACACTGAACTAAGTCAGGGCAAAAGACATTGACTTTTTGGCCAGACAGGATTGTGGAATTTAATTATTATTTATTTAAAACTCATTACCTGCAGGCCTTTTGCATGGAACCAATTAAGAAAGCTCTTAAAGAAAATAAAAATATTATACTTGGTGTGGCCCGGTTTTGGGAGGCCCTTCTAATGTGTTAGAAATCCCCATAGGTACTGATAATTTTTTTCATCTCTCCTTTTTAAAACCAAAGCTGCTGCCAGGGAATTTGGCTCTTGGTGATAAGCACTGGTTGTGGTTTCTTTCTCTCTCAAGTAAGATTATGGAAACCCTGAAGGTGGGGTGAGGCCAGCAGTGGGAACTCTGAGGGAGTGTTGGGCATTTATGTCAGTTCAGGTGTCAAATTTTACATGTCTGGGTTCTGTTTCCACCAGGCCCCACTCTCTGCCATCGTGAATCTGTTATATATGCTTACTGGAAGGGCCGGCTCTGTTTCCAAGAAATCTCTTTGACTTGGGAACATCAGGATGTAAAAGCAGACGGTGGGAGGGAAGGCCAGTTTTAGATGGAGCCAGCAAAGGTGCTAGGATTTCAATCTCCCCGAGATTCAGCGGCCCAGAGCTGGAGGCCCCAACACAAGGCTGAGTGTTTGGCCCAAGACAAGGCTGAGTGTTTGGTTGACTGCCCCACCACCGTGTCATATAGAGCTCTCTCTCTGAGCTTCATTTTCCTAGTAATGGATTGGACTCTATAACCTGTGGGCTTCCCTCGTGCCTCAGACGGTAAAGAATCTGCCTGTAGTTCAGGAGACCTAGGTTTGATTCTTGGTCAGAAAGATTCCTTGAAGAAGGGCATGGCGACGCACTCCAGTATTCTTGCCTGGAAAATCCCCCCAGACAGAGGAGCCTGGCAGGCTATAGTCCATGGGGACTAATGTGTTAGAAATCCCCATAGGTACTGATAATTTTTTTCATCTCTCCTTTTTAAAACCAAAGCTGCTGCCAGGGAATTTGGCTCTTGGTGATAAGCACTGGTTGTGGTTTCTTTCTCTCTCAAGTAAGATTATGGAAACCCTGAAGGTGGGGTGAGGCCAGCAGTGGGAACTCTGAGGGAGTGTTGGGCATTTATGTCAGTTCAGGTGTCAAATTTTACATGTCTGGGTTCTGTTTCCACCAGGCCCCACTCTCTGCCATCGTGAATCTGTTATATATGCTTACTGGAAGGGCCGGCTCTGTTTCCAAGAAATCTCTTTGACTTGGGAACATCAGGATGTAAAAGCAGACGGTGGGAGGGAAGGCCAGTTTTAGATGGAGCCAGCAAAGGTGCTAGGATTTCAATCTGCCCGAGATTCAGCGGCCCAGAGCTGGAGGCCCCAACACAAGGCTGAGTGTTTGGCCCAAGACAAGGCTGAGTGTTTGGTTGACTGCCCCACCACCGTGTCATATAGAGCTCTCTCTCTGAGCTTCATTTTCCTAGTAATGGATTGGACTCTATAACCTGTGGGCTTCCCTCGTGCCTCAGACGGTAAAGAATCTGCCTGTAGTTCAGGAGACCTAGGTTTGATTCTTGGTCAGAAAGATTCCTTGAAGAAGGGCATGGCGACGCACTCCAGTATTCTTGCCTGGAAAATCCCCCCAGACAGAGGAGCCTGGCAGGCTATAGTCCATGGGGTTGCAAAGAGTAGAACATGGCTGAGCGACTAACTCTAGAAGCTGTAGCGCTGAAAGGTCCCTTCTGCCTGTAACGTGTTCTAAGACTAAGAAAACACTTGATGTAGCAAAGTATCAGCATTCCTTCACAGGAGATTCATTTTTCTGGATAAAGACCTCACTTCTATAAAGAGTCACATCAGTAGACTCTAGTGGCAGTTTTGGGGAAGTTATTGAGCTTCCCTAGATACCTGGGTTCGATCCCTGGGTTGGGAAGACCCCCTGGAGAAGGAAAAGGCTACCCACTCCAGCATTCTGACCTGGAGAATTCCATGGACCGTGTAGTCCATAGGGTCGAAAAGAGTTGGCCACGACTGAGTGACTTTCACTTTCACTTTCACTTTAGCAGCAGAGTGTAAACCACAGCACACTATTCCTTAGCAGAGCTCTGTGGAAGCATATTAAGCTCTGACTAGAGAAGAAAATTTGCCAAGGAAATGCACACACACGGGCCCCTGACTGGGCTACTGCTCCTCTGGGTTTCTAGAACTGTTTAAATGTCTGCCACTATACAGGCAAATACCACTCCTGTTTTCCATCTTTCTAGCTGTTTCAAGGCTTAATCTTCTCACATGAACCAGACTCTATCAAATGGCAGGAGGTATAATGGGACTTGGGGGCTAGAGGTAAAGAATCCACCTGCCAATGCAGAAGATACAAGAGACGCGGGTTCAATCCCTGGGTTGGGAAGATGCCCTGTAGACGAGAATGGCTACCCACTCCAAGATTCTTGCCTGGAGAATCCTATGGACAGAGGAGTTTGGCAGGCTACAGTCTGTGAGGTCACAAAGAGTCGGACATGACTGAGGGACTGAGCACACACAGGGTGACTTATTTTTACCCTTTCAGAAACCTACAGCCAGAGGGAGAGGTGATGTCTGCACTATGAGCGAGTTACTGTCACAAGGGTTTGGGCTGTATTGGGAGGCAATATTTCATCATGCTTCCAAGTTCTGGAACCTGCTTGAGTTTAGAATCCAGTTCCACAATTTGCTAACTGTGAGGTCTGGGTCAACGCAGTATGTAAATTCAGGAAATTAATGGTAACTCTCTCAAAAGTGTTCAGTTCAGTTCAGTCGCTCAGTCATGTCTGACTCTTTGCAACCCCATGAATTGCAGCACACCAGGCCTCGCTGTCCATCACCAACTCCTGGAGTTCACCCAAACTCATATCCATTGAGTCGGTGATGCCATCCAGCCATCTCATCCTCTGTTGTCCCCTTTTCCTCCTGCCCCCAATCCCTCCCAGCATCAGTATTTTCCAATGAATCAACTCCTCGCATGAGGTGGCCAAAAGTGTTGGTGAATATTAAATGAGAACATATATGCCCTGCAAACATACTTGTTAACATTTCTTAACTTCTCATTAATATTAAGCCAAGGTCTGAATTAAACACTTTTTATGTTAGTTCATTTGGTTCTGCCAACAATCTCTGAGTTGGTACTAGGACTAACATTCCCCATTTTACAAATAATGGCATGAAAGCACAGAGAAGTAACTCCTCTGAGTTGACATAGTCACTGAGAGGAAGTTTGGAAATGAGTCCAGGCAGTCTGGCTACAGAATCTGCCCTTAACCTCTAGCTCTGATAAATGTTGGCTATTAATGTTAATGTGTTATCTTATTTGAACCTTTGGTATTGCTGTTTTGTTACTCAGTCGTGTCCGACTCTTTGTGATCCCGTGGACTATAGCCCACCAGGCTCCTCTGTCCATGGGATTCTCCTAGGCAAGAATACTGGAGTGGATTGCCATTTCCTTCCCCAGGGGATGTTCCCGACCCAGGGATTGAACGGCCATCTCCTGCTTGGCAAGCAGATTCTTTACCACTGAGCCACCTAAATAAGAGTGGTTACTATAAGCCATTTGCATTAAAGGAGGCACTGAAGCTTGGTTGGAGAGGTTAGGTGTCTAGGTCCAAGTCTCTCTGTACATGGCAAGATCAGTAAACTTTCCTTTGACCTCAATTTCATGGACTGCCTATCAAATGAAGCAGAGTACACTAACCACCCAAAGGGCTACTCTTGAACTGGGCCAAATATGCACCCTGGGGGCATGAACCAGACTGATTCTTACCTGTTATATCACGGTGCTTCCTATGAATGCAGGCACCTGCAGTATCCAGAGCTTCTTGTTTAGTTGCTCAGTTGTGTCCGATGCTTTGCGACCACATGGACTATAGCCCACCAGGCTCCTCTGTTCATGAGATTTCCCAGGCAAGAATACCGGAGTGGGTTGCCGTTTCTTTCTCCAAGGCACCTTCTGACCCAGGGATGGAACTCATGTCACCTGCATTGGTGGTGTATTCTTTACCACTGAGCTACCGGGGAAGCCCATATCCACAGCTTCCCAGGGCTAACTCCTGGGCCTGATCTGGGCTGGAAGCAAAAATCCCAACCCTGGGGCCCACATCACACCCAGAATCTCTGAGCTGAGGCTTAGCTATCTGGGTCTGACAAGCTTCTCAAGTGATTTTGTGTGCAACCAGTTTGGAAACCACAGCCCCAGCAGAGCTGAACCCAGATCTGAGTGACACTCTCTGCTAGGTGGTGAAGAAGTAGGCTGTGAGAGAAGCTTGGTCATAGGGGCCCCACCCCTGATGCCAATTGTTCACTCCGTCCCTTTGGACTTATTGACAAGAGGTAACTCAGCCAACGTCACTGTGGGTTTCTTCTAACAGGAAGCCCGTAGCGTGCAGGGTCATAGAAAGGAGCATATGCACCAGCACCTTAAAAGCCTAAACATGAAATCTGGCTCCTGAATGTGAGTTTTTTTTCCTTGCCAGAGTTTTGTGAAAGCACCTTCTCAATTGTGTGGATGATGCAGAAAAGAGAGATTGACTCTAAAGAGTCCTAGATGCGCAACAGAGACTTTTTGGGTTGAATCTTAGCTTTCTTGTGGCCTATCTGAAATGATCATGGTTTCTAAATGCTTCTAATGTTTCTTGATGTTGCTGATGATAAGGTATTTCCACTAGTCTCAGAAACTAGGTACCTGATCCATCGTTATCTAAAGATTGTTTTTAAAACACACAAGTCCTCAGCTTCTCCTTCTTGAGTCAGAAATCTGTATCATGGTAGATTTTCTCCCTAAATCTGCCTAAAAGAAAAGAGGAATCTACATTAGCCTCTTTTAAGGTTCTACCCAGCGTAGGGCAGGGCCCCTTGTCTGTTCCTCATTGTTTACTGGTCATCTTTTACAACTTAAAGAAGTTAATCTTAGAAGCTCTAAGGGGTCCTATACCAATTCCAGTTACCAGAAATCTGGATTCCATAAGCTACATGGGAAATGTCAAAGATTATCCAGGTTGCAGAAATAAGTCCATTAGTTAGAAATGGTAATTTATGCTGCCATGATTCCCCTGAGAAACTATACTACGTTGTAAGGAGCTCAGTTATTTTCTGGTTTCTGTGTAAATGAGTTCTCATAAAAACAAAATAGAATAGAATAAAATAAAATGATTTCTAATTGTGACTTAGCTCTCCTATGGTTTGGCTCCAAGGAAGGAATTATACCAACTCAGACTGGCCAACCTGAACATTTAGGTCTATTTATGTTTCCCAATGGAAATGAATAAACTGATTTTCTGTGTGCTTCTCACGCTCATGGGCATACTGATTAGCCTGAGTCAGGCTGAACTCTAGGTACTGACAAGATGACTTTTTTTCCCCCAAGCATCTTCCTTTAGATGATGTCAAGGTTCCAGAAGTTAAATGTCAGAGAACTCACTAGAGTCGCGACTCGTGAACCGTAACACGATACAGAACGACTCCTATGTTTTCGTCTTGGTCCTTAACAGAAACAGAACTTCCTCAAACGTCAGAACGACCCTTTATTCGCCATTATATGATTACTCAATTCAGTCACGATTAGTCGTGATTATATGATTCATTTATGATTATTCTACGTAAAGTCTTAACATGTTCTACTCTGTACTAGTCTACGACCTACCTTATATAGGTTCATCCCAACCTTTCCACTTAACCTCTGACCTCTTGTTCCAAAAACTTCACGCCACCAGTCTCCCTCTCCAGTAATGTCAGACCTTAATTCTATAAAGGTTGACCTAACCGGGGGTAACCCTATCCCTCCGTCCCTCCTCTCCCCCACCGACCAGTACGACCCTCTACCGAGGGTCGTCTCAACACTCTGACCCGGACTCTTATTTTACTAATACGAGTTCGATGAGAGGGTCCCTGACAACCCATCCGGTATACGGACAGTGTACTAACACCGGAGTTTAGACTCACACTGTATTTTAGAAAGGTCCTACCAGTCAGGAATTTTTATCGATAGGAGACGAGGTCGGGTCATATTGGAAGGGATTCTTCGGAACCCTCGTCAAGAAGGTCTAAAATAGATCCCTATACAGGACATGAAAAGGTGAGTATTAATTCATCAACTCATTAATAAACAAATTACCGAGAGAGAGGGTGGTCTGTCATTCGAAGTAATTTCCTTTTTATGAATCGTGTCACGGACTGAGAACCATTGGACTCAATAAATGTTGTCTATTTTTGCACCTTGAGCTTCATGAGTATGAAGCCTGTTTTTGTCCAGTCATCCCTGTGTTCCCAGGCATGATGCCTGGAATGAGAGAGGGCCTCCATAACAGTGCTACTGGATGAGCGAACTCTTGATTTCTTCCCCCCAACCCCAAACTACTTCTCCTGTAGTCTTTCCAGTTTCAGTAAATGATTGTTCCATTTTTGGAGTTCCTCAGTTCAAAATCCTCACTGCCATTCTTTTTTTCTAAAATTGGGTTTTAGTTGCTTTATAATGTTGTGTTAATTTCTGCTATGCAATGAAGTGAATCAGCTATATGTCTACACAAACCCCCTCCCTTTTGAGCCTCCCTCCCACCCACTCCCATCCCACCCCTCTAGGTCATCGCTGAGCACTGAGCTGAGCTCCCTGAACTATATAGCAGCTTCCCACTAGTTATCTGCTCTACACATGATGGTGCCCATATGTCAGTCCAATCTTCCAATTCATCCCACTACCATCCATCTCCATGTCCACTACATATCTGTTCCCTACTTCTGTGTCTCTAATTGTGTCCTGCAAATTGTTTCATCTGTACCATTTTCCACATGTGTTGATTTATGATATTTGTTTTCCTCTTTCTGACATATTTCTCACTGTATGACACTTTCTAGGTTCATCCACATTATTACAAATGATTCAACTTCATTCCTTTTTATGGCTGAGTAATATTCCACTGTATATATGTGCCATCTCTTCTTTATCCATGCACCTGTTGATGGACTTTTAGATTGCGTCCATGACTTGGCTATTGTAAATAGCGCTGCCATCCTTGACTACTTTGCTTCCCAGTAATGCCTGTCCCAATAGCGACAGCTCTCAGCTCTGACTTCAGTAGTTATCATTGTTTAAATAAATACAACTTTTATTATAGGATTCGTGCATACATGCTCAGTCACGTCCAATTCTTTGTGACTCTATGGGCTGTAGCCCGCCAGGTTCCTCTGTCCATGGGATTTGCCAGGTAAGAACACTGGAGTGGGTGGCCATTTCCTCCTCCAGGGAATCTCCTGACCTAGGGACTGAACCTTCATCTCCTGCATTGGCAGGAAGATTCTGTACCACTGAGCCCCCTGGGAAGCTCAATAATGATCATTAATCAATGCCTTCTGAGGACTTCTTGTATGGCCACTCTACTGCAGACAGCCACCGGGGCCCAGTTGTGCTGTGGCTGGAGGCCTGCTAACTCTTCCCCTCATTCCTGTACTTGACCCTTTACTCTCCCCTCCACCGAGCAACCAGAGTAAGTCCTTTAAAACATAATTCAGAACATAACAGACCTCTGTCCCCTCATCTTCCTCTGGCTTGCAAAGTCCCATGTGAGCAACCCTGGCTGCCTTTCTGGGCTTCGGCCGCGACCCCCGTGCCCTCTTTGCCCTCACTGTTCTTCCTCCCCAGGCCACGGGGCTCCCGTCCCCTTAGCCTTTGCATCTGCTCTTCCCGCTGTCTGGAATTCTCCTCTCGGACAGCCGCACGGCTCCCTCCCCGCTTTCTTTCGCGTCTCCGTGCAGTGAGACGCCTCTGAGCACTCTGTTTCAGTGCCCGGCTTGTCCCCGCCAGCACTGTCACTCCTTTGCCACACTTTATTTTCCTTCACAGCTCATACTGACACCTGTCAACCACATCTTTATCTGTTTATTGTTTGTCTCCACTCTGCAACACCCAAGATGAACATCCGTCTATTTCGTTCAAGGTTTATATATCCAGCACCTTAGTTAAGTCTGGACATTTAGTGGGCATAAGATCTTTGTTGAATATATTTGAATGAATGAGTCAATATATGTCTATATGTCCATGTACAAACACATGCACATAACCTACCTGCATTTTCTGTCTAAGGGTTTTTAAAAATTACTTGCCATGTCCCAGGAACTATTATAAGCCCTTTACTTAGATGTTTTTAATTTTTATTTATTTATTTTGTTTTAAAAAATGATTTTATTGGAGTATAAATGCTTTAAATCATTGTGTTAGTTTCTGCTGTACAGCCAGGTGAATCAGTTATATGTATACATACATTCCCTCTCTCTTGAGTCTCCCTCCCCCGCCACCCCCATTCCTGCCCTCTAGGTCATCACAGAGCACCGAGCTCAGCTGCCTGTGCTATATAGCAGCTTCCCACTAGGTACCTAGTTTATGCTTTGGAGTGTATATATGTCCATCCTACTCTTCCAGATCATCTCATCCTCCACTCTCACCCCCAACTATGTCCACAAGTCTCTCTCTCTCTCTCTCTCTCTCTTTTTTTTTTTTTCTTTCCTGGGAATCCTTTACTCAGTTCTCCAAAGGTTTGTAGGTGCTCAGTTATGTCCGTGAACTAGCCTGCCAGACTACAGCTCCTCTGCCCATGGGATTTTCCAGACAAGAATACTGGAGTGGGGTGCCATTTCCTCCAGTTTATGCTTTGGAGTGTATATATGTCCATCCTACTCTTCCAGATCATCTCATCCTCCACTCTCACCCCCCACTATGTCCACAAGTCTCTCTCTCTCTTTTTTTTTTTTCTTTCCTGGGAATCCTTTACTCAGTTCTCCAAAGGTTTGTAGGTGCTCAGTCATGTCCATGAACTGTAGCCTGCCAGGCTACAGCTCCTCTGCCCATGGGATTTTCCAGACAAGAATACTGGAGTGGGGTGCCATTTCCTCCTCCACACAAGTCCATTTCCTACATCTGCATCTCTCTCTGTTCCTGCCCTACAAACTGGCTCATCTGTACCCTCTTTCTAGATTTCATACGGATGTGTTAATATATGACATTCACTTTTCTTTTTCTGGCTTACTTCGCTCTCTATGACAGATCCATCCCTAGATCCATCTGTATCCCTACAAATGACCAAATTTTGTTTCTTTTTCTGGCCATGTACTATTCCATTCTAGATATGTACCACAGCTTTTTCATTAATTCATCTGTCGATGGGCATTTATATTGCTTCCCTTACATGTTTTTATAAAATCCTTACAGCAATCTAATAATGTGAGTGCTGCATTCTTGTTTTGCAGGGGTGAATGAGAAGCTCATTGAGTAACTTGGCCAAAAACTCAGAGCTCGAAAATGGGGAATCTGGCTTGATTTGAATGACTCCAGCCATCAACTTTCACTGCCCCAGAGTGTTTTGCCCAACCTGACTGGAACACTGAAAACACGGATGGCTGCCTTAAGGTTTCAGCAGGTTTAAGCGTGATGTTGAAACAACATGCTTGTCTGTCAATCAAAGAGTTAGGTTGGAGCAGTCCTTACTTTCAACAAGTCAAAACGACTCCCCTGGGTGACTAAGCTGAACACCTACCTTAGATTTTCCCTTTAGGAGGAAAAGGGAAGCAGAGGAGTGTGAGAGGAAAAAAGGGAAAAGTTCCTCTGGCAGGGGGCCACACTTTCCCGTCAGGACACTCCTGACTCGCCCCGCACAGGAGTCATTACTCATTCGGGGAAGCTGCGTCGCAGGGCACAGACTCTTGACATAGTCCAAGTGAGATGCCAAGGGAGGAGGAGACAGAGTCAGAGGAGGGGTGGCCCAGAGCTGGCTTTGAGAATTTAGTTTTTTCATTAACGCCATCCTGAGAGGTTGCTTGGCAACTGACAGTTTACTTGGAATCCACTATGCTGATGTACTGGGTCGGCTGTTCTTAATTTGGGGTCTGAACATTCTTCCTGTTCTCTTCCTATTCTCGAGTTCTCAGAAACAGAAGGGGCGTAGACTGCGGCTCTGGGATGACCAGACTCTGAGGCTTGACTGATGGCTGGACTAGAGAGCATTTGGGGATAGGATTGAGGATCAAGTGTTGATAGAACTTCTGAGACCTAGTGTGTGGCAGAATTCTAGGACTTGATGATTCACAGAGCTTTGTTACAGGCCCTTGAGGACCCAGACACAGTGGGTAAAATCTGACCAAATGTGAGGTTCAGAAGACATCCCAGAGGGACTGAGCCAGTCTTGGTACCCTCGCCTCCAGACATCTTGCTAAATACATCATATCTTTCTGTCAGGTTTAAATGATTGGTTTGATTTCTTTCTTTTAGCATTTTTGTCTCAGAAACAACCTAGTCTTCCATGTGCGGCTTATGCAAAACAGCTGCTAATGTGCCAGTTTCTGCTGGGAACTGGCGCAGGTTGAGGGCTAGAAGATTTCCAGATTGTGGATACTGAGTAGCTGGGTGTCAGCTTTCCAGAACCCAAAGCCCAAGCTGGGAAATCACTCTTACCTTCCCTCTCAAACTCACGCTCAAAAAAGGTTAGGTAGCATTGCAACTAGTCACCTGATGGGTTCCATAAAGTCTGCCAGACTGTGGAACATTTGTGGGCAGGGACTGTGCTTTAGTCATCTCTGTATCCACCAGCCCTGTGTCATTAATATGCACTCAGCAAATATTTGCTAAGAGGCACTGAACTGGGAATTGGAAGTTTGAAGTCTTTGTCTCAGCTTTATCACTGACTTGCTCTGTGACTTTGGGCAAAGCACTTGACTCTTCTGGGATTCAGTGAGCTTCTCCAAAGTAAAAAGAGAAACTTGGGTTAGATTTTCTCTGTAATTTCAGGACTAAAGCTAATAGGGATTGGAGATAGAACAGGTAGTCATCTATTCTAGTTATTTCCAAACCATGTAAAATAAGTGGATTAGAAGTCAAACTGAGCAAAATAGAGCTAATGTATTATAAAGTTCAATATGAAGGCCTAAGAGTATCATGAATCTTCTCAGAGGGTGACTTTTGCTCGAGATACTTACAGGTTAAAGTGAGATAGATTATCCTTTTGGCAAATAAGGAAACTGAGGCATGGTTAATCAGCTTGCCCATGATCACATAACCAGCAAGCACAAGAGCCAAGATTCTACTGTTTGACCCTAGTGCCCACACTCTTTGCTGTAATTAGTATTACATGGTATGGTTTATTTCTATTTTCTTTGGCTCAGAAGTGTGTGTGTGTGTGTGGTGTGTGCATGTATGGTGTAGGCATGCTGGGTATGCATAACTGTGTGTGGTGGAGTTAATCTTTGTATACGCAGCAAAAGAAAAGAGGTTTCTACAGATCTTCTAAAATATTAATAATTAAAACAAAACTGTTTTCGATTTTTTGACAAGTTCTAGCTTGTATGACAATGAGCATGATGGAATTACCCATATAGATGGTAACAGAATGCACATGCCATCTTCTGCTTTTGCCTTTAGAGTCTGTCCTGGTGAAATGCATGCACTTTGTGATCATGCCGTTCCACCCTCTGCTTTTGCTCACGCGTTTGCTCTGTCTGATTGCCCTTCCTAATCTCTTTGGCTTTTATTTATCTTTCACGTCTTATCTATTAATAGGTGTCATCACCTCCACAAAGCCCTTTGGAGTCTACACTGTGGGTTCATTGTCTCCCTTTATTCCTAGAATGTCTGTGGGCTTTCTCTCTCACCATGATGATCTGTTTGTATACCCATTTCTCCTTTCAGCCTAGGACTCTTTGATAATAGGGCCCATGTTTGCTTTGAACAGATACACATCAAATGCCTGGTGACTAGTACCGGAGAAGCCCTTTGAAAGCCATGAGGCAGGCAGCAGTGGATTTTCCACCACTAGTGTGGAACACCCCTTCCATGGACCTCCATGTCAGCTACAGCCAACACTTCTGCTAGATGCCAAAGCTCCAAACCAAAGAGTTACCCCTGAAAGTCCTCCTTTCCTTCTCAGTCCATGTCATATCCATCAGCAGATCCTGAAATGCGTCTTCAGTCTGACCACGGCCACCACCTCCAAATCTACCTCTGCAGTTCAAGGCATTATTTCTCGTCTCCTAGTTGGCCTCTCTGCTTCTACCCTTGTCAATCCCCCAAAGCTTATTCTGCATAGAATGGATGGTGAGATTCCTACAACAAAGTAAAACAAAAACCCCCAAACAGATCGTAACTCTGCAGCACTCACTCTCCTCCCCTCTGCAGTTTTCTATGACACACAGAAGACAACTGAACCCTTGATGCCCTGACTTACAGGATCTAAAGGCCAAGGAAACACTCCAGTCACCTTCCCACCTCATGTTCAATGTCTCTGTTGCAGCCCCACAGGCTCAGGTTATTTCCCAAGTTTCCACAAATCACCTGAGCTCAAGGTCATTGCAAAATAGTTGATCTTCATGCCTGGAATACTGTCCCCTCACTCTTCACCTGACCCGCTCCTGCTCATTCCAAGGAGTCTTGTCCTTTCTTTGTTTTAAAGTGAGGTATAGTGGATTTACCATATTATATTAGCTTCAGATGTACAACATAGTCAATATTTTTAGAGATTATACTCCATTTAAAGTTATTGTCAAATAAGGCTATATTTCCCTGTGCTGTAAAATATATCCTTGCTGCTCATTTATTTTATACATAGTAGCTTGCAGCTCTTGATCTCTTACTCCTATCTTGCCCCCACCCTCTCTTCAGCCTTTTCTGACCACTATCTAAAGTGTCCTGTCCTTCTCCATATCAGGACACTTTTCAACATGCCACCTGGATTCAACGTTCTTTACATTCCGCCTGCCTTCAGTATTTATCTTATTTTTGTTGGACAATGCATACATCATTTGTTGATCCCAGGTATGAGCCTTGGGAGGCTTCCCAGGTGGCTCAGTGGTAAGGAATCAGCCTGCTGATGCAGGAGTTGCAAGAGACACGGGTTCAATCCCTGGGTGGGGAAGATACCCTGGAAGAGGGCATGGCAACCCACTCTCATATTCTTGCCTGAAGAATCCTGTGGAGAGAGGAACCTGGTGGGCTATGGTCCATGAAGATGCAGAGTCGGACATGACTGGCGCAACTGAGCGCACACAGCCGATTGACTATATTGTAATAGCTTCAAGTGTACAGCAGAGTGATTTAGTCATTCATTTTCCTATTTGGGCTATTACACAATATTGAGCAGAGTTCTCTGTGCTATACAGTGGGTCTTTGGAACTTTTTACTTACTGAGGAAGGATTCAAATACATTGTTTTTTAATCTTGAAATAACATTGCTTTTATATGAGTCCTTCAGGTTATTTGGGTAGGAAAAGTTAACTTCATAAAACATCGTCTTTCTCTAAATTCCTGGATCACTAGAAATGTCTTCAAGGTGGGAAAAAGGTGATGTCAACAGGTCAATACTTATTGAGTAGTGAATCTTCAGATTTATGGATGGCATCACGGACTCGATGGACGTGAGTCTGAGTGAACTCCGGGAGATGGTGATGAACAGGGAGGCCTGGCGTGCTGCGATTCATGGGGTCGCAAAGAGTTGGACACGACTGAGCGATTGAACTGAACTGAACTGACAGAGCACTGCAAAAAGTTTCACCGCCTGTATTCTCAGAGGGTGTGTACTGACACTAAAACTCACATGCAGGAGACAGAAATCCACAGAGGTGCGAGTGGGGAGAAGGATCTACAGTCTGGGTGGAGCAGAGATTCAGGATACACGGGGCAAGTTCCAAATTCAGTGGATAGGTTATCAAAATTACCCTTGACATTTCTAAAAGGGACTGTGGATCATAGAATGCAAATTTTTTTCATAGCGTTTTATGACAGTAACATTTCTGATCGTGTCAATAAATAGGAACTGAGTGGTAGAAAAATATTTATCCTTAAATGCTAGAAGGACTTCCCAGGTGGCACTAGTGGTTAAGAACCTACCTGCCAATGCAGGAGATGTAAGAGACGCGGGTTCCATCTCTGGGTTGGGAAGATCCCCTGGAGGAGGGCACAGCAACCCACTACAGTATTCTTGCCTGGAGAATCCCATGGACAGAGGCGATTGCTGGGCTACAGGGGCTACAGGGTGGCAAAGAGTCAGACACCACCGAAGGGACTTAGCACATATGCACACAAATGCTGAAATCATACTCGTGTGCAGTGAGACACTTAAATTAGTGCTCACTGAGACAGGCTGAGGCCACTTGCTCCCCGTCTTCTTTTTTCTAGAGCAGATATTTCCTTGACAGAATCTACAAAAGTATTCAATTTGTTCTCACTCTCTCTCTCTATCCTCTGAACTCACAGAGTTGATTCTTATTATTTGATGCACATATTAAATACACAGCATATACCATGAGCTAGAAGCCTTAAATTTTGAATGGGAAAGCTTTGGATTTGAGCCTGCAAAGCAGACACTGACCAGCTCTTCCTCAAACCCTTTCCTTTATCCTCTTGGACATGCTTCTCTGAGCCTCTCGTAATCGGACAGTCACATGACGGAGCTCTGGTTGATGGAGTAGAGGTGGTGGAGTTGCCTGCCACTCTCAGGCCTGGCACACCACTTCCATATTCAAGGTTCCATAGCTTTCAGTCTGATGCCAATGACCAGGGGCACCTTGGAAAATCATATGTTAAATATGTTGTTTTTCAGTCGCTAAGTCATGTCTGACTCTTTTTGACCCCATGGACTGCAGCCTGCCAGGTTTCCTTGTCCTTCACTATCTCCCAGAGTTTGCTCAAACTCATGTCCATTGAGTCAATGATGCCATCCAGCCATCTCATCCTGTTGCCCCCTTCTCCTCCTGCCCTCAATCTTTCCCAGCATCAAGGTCTTTTCCAATGAGTCAGCTCTTCGCATCAGGTGGCCAGAGTATCGGAGCTTCAGCTTCAGCATCAGTCCTTCCAATGAATATTCAGGGTTGATTCCTTAAGGAATAGTGAATATGGTGGAGCCAGAAAATCAGAGTTAGATTCCCTAAGTGACCACTTGGAGAAGAACCACCTGCTACTCAGGAACCCCCATCTTGGACTCAGGTGAGTCAGAAACTAGTGTATATTGACTGAAGCCACTGAAATTTAGGGGCTTGTATGTTACAGTATTGTCTTTCGTAGCTCAGTTGATAAAGAATTGGTCTGCTATATAGGAGACCCGGGTTCAATCCCCAGGTGGGGAAGATCCCCTGGAGAAGAAGATGGCAACCCACTACAGCTTTTTTGCCTGGAGAATCCCATGGACAGAGGAGCCTTGTGGGCTACAGTCCATGGGGTCATGAGAGTCAGACACAGCTTAGCTACTTAGACTATTTATGTGACTTGGTGCCAGTTACTTAACCTTTCTGTGTCTTGGATTCAGCATCAATCAAGATTTCTCCCAGAGGAACCAGCACGAACCTTTAAAAGCAGTGACTGAGGAAGTTCAAAGAGAAGACTTTGCAAAGATGCAGGCAGAGCTAAAGGGCCCTCCTAAGGAATGGTGAAGCATCTCAGAGCTAGTGACAGTACAAGCATTATCACTCTGAGCCTGGGATGGAGGACAAGCAGAAGAGTCATTTCACAGAGCTTGGAGAGCTGTTATTGCTGTAGGGAAGAGCTGCCTGGAGGGAGCTGTAACTTTCAATGGAAGATTGCAGCCAATCCAAGTTCTGGCAGGAAAAGAGTTGGAGCAATAAAAAGCCAGATGTCATCCTCCTATCTTCCAATCTCCCTGCTGGCTCCCATGGACTAAAAGCCTACTGGAATTCAGAAGGCAAGGAGCTCATTGATGTAGTCCATAAAAGTCAGTTTCCTAGGACAGACACAGTGGGTAAAATCTGACCAAATGTGAGGTTCAGAAGACATCCCAGAGGGACTGAGCCAGTCTTGGTACCCTCGCCTCCAGACATCTTGCTAAATACATCATATCTTTCTGTCAGGTTTAAATGATTGGTTTGATTTCTTTCTTTTAGCATTTTTGTCTCAGAAACAACCTAGTCTTCCATGTGCGGCTTATGCAAAACAGCTGCTAATGTGCCAGTTTCTGCTGGGAACTGGCGCAGGTTGAGGGCTAGAAGATTTCCAGATTGTGGATACTGAGTAGCTGGGTGTCAGCTTTCCAGAACCCAAAGCCCAAGCTGGGAAATCACTCTTACCTTCCCTCTCAAACTCACGCTCAAAAAAGGTTAGGTAGCATTGCAACTAGTCACCTGATGGGTTCCATAAAGTCTGCCAGACTGTGGAACATTTGTGGGCAGGGACTGTGCTTTAGTCATCTCTGTATCCACCAGCCCTGTGTCATTAATATGCACTCAGCAAATATTTGCTAAGAGGCACTGAACTGGGAATTGGAAGTTTGAAGTCTTTGTCTCAGCTTTATCACTGACTTGCTCTGTGACTTTGGGCAAAGCACTTGACTCTTCTGGGATTCAGTGAGCTTCTCCAAAGTAAAAAGAGAAACTTGGGTTAGATTTTCTCTGTAATTTCAGGACTAAAGCTAATAGGGATTGGAGATAGAACAGGTAGTCATCTATTCTAGTTATTTCCAAACCATGTAAAATAAGTGGATTAGAAGTCAAACTGAGCAAAATAGAGCTAATGTATTATAAAGTTCAATATGAAGGCCTAAGAGTATCATGAATCTTCTCAGAGGGTGACTTTTGCTCGAGATACTTACAGGTTAAAGTGAGATAGATTATCCTTTTGGCAAATAAGGAAACTGAGGCATGGTTAATCAGCTTGCCCATGATCACATAACCAGCAAGCACAAGAGCCAAGATTCTACTGTTTGACCCTAGTGCCCACACTCTTTGCTGTAATTAGTATTACATGGTATGGTTTATTTCTATTTTCTTTGGCTCAGAAGTGTGTGTGTGTGTGTGGTGTGTGCATGTATGGTGTAGGCATGCTGGGTATGCATAACTGTGTGTGGTGGAGTTAATCTTTGTATACGCAGCAAAAGAAAAGAGGTTTCTACAGATCTTCTAAAATATTAATAATTAAAACAAAACTGTTTTCGATTTTTTGACAAGTTCTAGCTTGTATGACAATGAGCATGATGGAATTACCCATATAGATGGTAACAGAATGCACATGCCATCTTCTGCTTTTGCCTTTAGAGTCTGTCCTGGTGAAATGCATGCACTTTGTGATCATGCCGTTCCACCCTCTGCTTTTGCTCACGCGTTTGCTCTGTCTGATTGCCCTTCCTAATCTCTTTGGCTTTTATTTATCTTTCACGTCTTATCTATTAATAGGTGTCATCACCTCCACAAAGCCCTTTGGAGTCTACACTGTGGGTTCATTGTCTCCCTTTATTCCTAGAATGTCTGTGGGCTTTCTCTCTCACCATGATGATCTGTTTGTATACCCATTTCTCCTTTCAGCCTAGGACTCTTTGATAATAGGGCCCATGTTTGCTTTGAACAGATACACATCAAATGCCTGGTGACTAGTACCGGAGAAGCCCTTTGAAAGCCATGAGGCAGGCAGCAGTGGATTTTCCACCACTAGTGTGGAACACCCCTTCCATGGACCTCCATGTCAGCTACAGCCAACACTTCTGCTAGATACCAAAGCTCCAAACCAAAGAGTTACCCCTGAAAGTCCTCCTTTCCTTCTCAGCCCATGTCATATCCATCAGCAGATCCTGAAATGCGTCTTCAGTCTGACCACGGCCACCACCTCCAAATCTACCTCTGCAGTTCAAGGCATTATTTCTCGTCTCCTAGTTGGCCTCTCTGCTTCTACCCTTGTCAATCCCCCAAAGCTTATTCTGCATAGAATGGATGGTGAGATTCCTACAACAAAGTAAAACAAAAACCCCCAAACAGATCGTAACTCTGCAGCACTCACTCTCCTCCCCTCTGCAGTTTTCTATGACACACAGAAGACAACTGAACCCTTGATGCCCTGACTTACAGGATCTAAAGGCCAAGGAAACACTCCAGTCACCTTCCCACCTCATGTTCAATGTCTCTGTTGCAGCCCCACAGGCTCAGGTTATTTCCCAAGTTTCCACAAATCACCTGAGCTCAAGGTCATTGCAAAATAGTTGATCTTCATGCCTGGAATACTGTCCCCTCACTCTTCACCTGACCCGCTCCTGCTCATTCCAAGGAGTCTTGTCCTTTCTTTGTTTTAAAGTGAGGTATAGTGGATTTACCATATTATATTAGCTTCAGATGTACAACATAGTCAATATTTTTATAGATTATACTCCATTTAAAGTTATTGTCAAATAAGGCTATATTTCCCTGTGCTGTAAAATATATCCTTGCTGCTCATTTATTTTATACATAGTAGCTTGCAGCTCTTGATCTCTTACTCCTATCTTGCCCCCACCCTCTCTTCAGCCTTTTCTGACCACTATCTAAAGTGTCCTGTCCTTCTCCATATCAGGACACTTTTCAACATGCCACCTGGATTCAACGTTCTTTACATTCCGCCTGCCTTCAGTATTTATCTTATTTTTGTTGGACAATGCATACATCATTTGTTGATCCCAGGTATGAGCCTTGGGAGGCTTCCCAGGTGGCTCAGTGGTAAGGAATCAGCCTGCTGATGCAGGAGTTGCAAGAGACACGGGTTCAATCCCTGGGTGGGGAAGATACCCTGGAAGAGGGCATGGCAACCCACTCTCATATTCTTGCCTGAAGAATCCTGTGGAGAGAGGAACCTGGTGGGCTATGGTCCATGAAGATGCAGAGTCGGACATGACTGGCGCAACTGAGCGCACACAGCCGATTGACTATATTGTAATAGCTTCAAGTGTACAGCAGAGTGATTTAGTCATTCATTTTCCTATTTGGGCTATTACACAATATTGAGCAGAGTTCTCTGTGCTATACAGTGGGTCTTTGGAACTTTTTACTTACTGAGGAAGGATTCAAATACATTGTTTTTTAATCTTGAAATAACATTGCTTTTATATGAGTCCTTCAGGTTATTTGGGTAGGAAAAGTTAACTTCATAAAACATCGTCTTTCTCTAAATTCCTGGATCACTAGAAATGTCTTCAAGGTGGGAAAAAGGTGATGTCAACAGGTCAATACTTATTGAGTAGTGAATCTTCAGATTTATGGATGGCATCACGGACTCGATGGACGTGAGTCTGAGTGAACTCCGGGAGATGGTGATGAACAGGGAGGCCTGGCGTGCTGCGATTCATGGGGTCGCAAAGAGTTGGACACGACTGAGCGATTGAACTGAACTGAACTGACAGAGCACTGCAAAAAGTTTCACCGCCTGTATTCTCAGAGGGTGTGTACTGACACTAAAACTCACATGCAGGAGACAGAAATCCACAGAGGTGCGAGTGGGGAGAAGGATCTACAGTCTGGGTGGAGCAGAGATTCAGGATACACGGGGCAAGTTCCAAATTCAGTGGATAGGTTATCAAAATTACCCTTGACATTTCTAAAAGGGACTGTGGATCATAGAATGCAAATTTTTTTCATAGCGTTTTATGACAGTAACATTTCTGATCGTGTCAATAAATAGGAACTGAGTGGTAGAAAAATATTTATCCTTAAATGCTAGAAGGACTTCCCAGGTGGCACTAGTGGTTAAGAACCTACCTGCCAATGCAGGAGATGTAAGAGACACGGGTTCCATCTCTGGGTTGGGAAGATCCCCTGGAGGAGGGCACAGCAACCCACTACAGTATTCTTGCCTGGAGAATCCCATGGACAGAGGCGATTGCTGGGCTACAGGGGCTACAGGGTGGCAAAGAGTCAGACACCACCGAAGGGACTTAGCACATATGCACACAAATGCTGAAATCATACTCGTGTGCAGTGAGACACTTAAATTAGTGCTCACTGAGACAGGCTGAGGCCACTTGCTCCCCGTCTTCTTTTTTCTAGAGCAGATATTTCCTTGACAGAATCTACAAAAGTATTCAATTTGTTCTCACTCTCTCTCTCTATCCTCTGAACTCACAGAGTTGATTCTTATTATTTGATGCACATATTAAATACACAGCATATACCATGAGCTAGAAGCCTTAAATTTTGAATGGGAAAGCTTTGGATTTGAGCCTGCAAAGCAGACACTGACCAGCTCTTCCTCAAACCCTTTCCTTTATCCTCTTGGACATGCTTCTCTGAGCCTCTCGTAATCGGACAGTCACATGACGGAGCTCTGGTTGATGGAGTAGAGGTGGTGGAGTTGCCTGCCACTCTCAGGCCTGGCACACCACTTCCATATTCAAGGTTCCATAGCTTTCAGTCTGATGCCAATGACCAGGGGCACCTTGGAAAATCATATGTTAAATATGTTGTTTTTCAGTCGCTAAGTCATGTCTGACTCTTTTTGACCCCATGGACTGCAGCCTGCCAGGTTTCCTTGTCCTTCACTATCTCCCAGAGTTTGCTCAAACTCATGTCCATTGAGTCAATGATGCCATCCAGCCATCTCATCCTGTTGCCCTCTTCTCCTCCTGCCCTCAATCTTTCCCAGCATCAAGGTCTTTTCCAATGAGTCAGCTCTTCGCATCAGGTGGCCAGAGTATCGGAGCTTCAGCTTCAGCATCAGTCCTTCCAATGAATATTCAGGGTTGATTCCTTAAGGAATAGTGAATATGGTGGAGCCAGAAAATCAGAGTTAGATTCCCTAAGTGACCACTTGGAGAAGAACCACCTGCTACTCAGGAACCCCCATCTTGGACTCAGGTGAGTCAGAAACTAGTGTATATTGACTGAAGCCACTGAAATTTAGGGGCTTGTATGTTACAGTATTGTCTTTCGTAGCTCAGTTGATAAAGAATTGGTCTGCTATATAGGAGACCCGGGTTCATTCCCCAGGTGGGGAAGATCCCCTGGAGAAGAAGATGGCAACCCACTACAGCTTTTTTGCCTGGAGAATCCCATGGACAGAGGAGCCTTGTGGGCTACAGTCCATGGGGTCATGAGAGTCAGACACAGCTTAGCTACTTAGACTATTTATGTGACTTGGTGCCAGTTACTTAACCTTTCTGTGTCTTGGATTCAGCATCAATCAAGATTTCTCCCAGAGGAACCAGCACGAACCTTTAAAAGCAGTGACTGAGGAAGTTCAAAGAGAAGACTTTGCAAAGATGCAGGCAGAGCTAAAGGGCCCTCCTAAGGAATGGTGAAGCATCTCAGAGCTAGTGACAGTACAAGCATTATCACTCTGAGCCTGGGATGGAGGACAAGCAGAAGAGTCATTTCACAGAGCTTGGAGAGCTGTTATTGCTGTAGGGAAGAGCTGCCTGGAGGGAGCTGTAACTTTCAATGGAAGATTGCAGCCAATCCAAGTTCTGGCAGGAAAAGAGTTGGAGCAATAAAAAGCCAGATGTCATCCTCCTATCTTCCAATCTCCCTGCTGGCTCCCATGGACTAAAAGCCTACTGGAATTCAGAAGGCAAGGAGCTCATTGATGTAGTCCATAAAAGTCAGTTTCCTAGGGTAAGGGTCAGCTGGAGATGGGTGGAGAAAAGATCTGAAGGGGCAAATGAAGACTTTGAAGATAAGTTTCCTTATCTACAAATTGGGAATTCTAACCACCTATCTTATAGAGATTGGAGGTTAGGGGGTATAGGTAATAAGTTATGAATAAGATACAAGTCTTATTTCTTCTTGTCATCTGCTGCTGAACCTTAATCCACTGATGTCTCCTTTTTTTTTTTTTTTTAAGTTTTTCCATTGATTTTCTTTTGGATGTCATTGTTATTTGGTTTGTTTTAATCTCCCAGAAATGTCGACATGACATGTTTCCCTAATGCCAGATTTTTCAACACGAATTTAACTCTGGTGTTTCCTTGAGGTTGGCATCTTCCCTGCTTTATGATTTATTTTTGATCATAGGTGAGGCTTAAGAAAGTATCCAATTTCAGGATCCTTGGAAGATTCTTCCTTCTTAGTTTCAGCTGCTCGTTGTTATTTTCAGGGTTATGTTGCCAGGACTTCCCTGCTCCTCACTCCAGGCAAGAACTATGCTTGCTGCCACCTGGGTTTCATCATTTCATGCTTCATATCTGCTTCTGGGTTTGTTAGATAAAGTTACATTTTCATGAATGGGAGAGGAGCAGACCTTTCCAAATAAAGCGATGGGAGATCAGTGTCCATGTGAGGCAGTTGGTGTAATGAAGAGAAACTGGCAGCCTTAGGTTCTAATCCTTTTCCAGCTTCTTACTTGCAGTATAACCTTGAAAAATCCCTTTTCTTGCTCTGAGCCCTATTTTCTTCATTTGCAAAATGAAATTTCATTGCACTTTTCTCACCGGTTAGATGTGGAGAGATAAAATGAAATATGCATGTATAGAAGCCTAGACACATTGCTTGGTACATAGCAGGCACTCAGCAATTCCTGTAGACAAATCAAAATCTCTGAGGTCCAATGGGGATCCTCAACTTCTGATTATACTGGAGCTTAAAAGGAGCTGACAAGGTGCTCTGGGCATACAAATATTGAGTCCTCCCAGGTGAAAAGTGTGCTCTCTATTCTAATTGACAGTCTTTTTGTCTTTGTTGTAAGCATTACTAAAATTTTTCTCTTGGGCAAATTGAGTAGTCCACAGATATCAAATCTACTTCCTAAGATTCTGTGATGGTAAGATGGGAGCTGGAAAAAAATGACATTAAAAATTACATAAAAATCCTAATAAATCATGCAAAAATCCCTATTAAAATATTTTTGGCTAAATTATTTTTCATTTTTATATTCTTCTTGTGTGATATAGGACATGACCCTTGCCCTGAGTATTTCTGGAATATTTTGTCACTCGGTAAGTCTGAGCTCCAGAATCACTTAGGTTCGAACAGCAGAGACCTGAGTCCAAACTACAGTCTTGCCCCTGACTTTGAGGAGGTCGTCCACACAACCTTTTTTGCCTAAAAAATGAACATCACAATGCCCTTTATCTCAAGATTTGTTTACAGATTAGGATAATAATGTAAATAAAGTTCAAAGCAGTGGGTAAGGAAGAGTGCTCAATAGTGGTAGCAGTTATTGTTGAAATATGTGCTAAGTTGCTTCAGTCATGTCCTATTCTGTGCAACGCTATGGACTGTAGCCCGCCAGGCTCCTCTGTCCACGGGATTCTCCAGGCAAGAATACTGGGGAGGGCTGCCATGTCCTCCTCCAGGGGATCTTCCCGATCCAGGGATGGAACCTGCATCTCTTACATCTCCTATCTTGGCAGGTGGGTTCTTCACCACTAGCGCCACCTGGGAAGCTTATTGTTGACAAGGGACTGTTATCAAATCAATGTAGATCTAGGAAAAAGGCTTATGGAATCCACTGCCTTTATTTTATGTCTGGGGAAACTGGTGCTGAGAAAGGAGAAATGTAACGCACTAAAGACCAACCCATTAATTCATAGCACCTGGGTTTCCAGAGGTCCACTGTAATTTCCTGGCACTACCATTTCATACAGAAGTGCCACCAATGGACAGACAGCAGTAAGCCACGTCATCAGGAGATGCAGGACAGTCATCAGACTTAGATGCCATCTGTTGAGCACTGCAAGTTTGCAAAAGTATCCTGACTGCCACCACTCCTCCCGCTCTCTCCTCCCCATCAGGTTCCGAATAGCCTGAGGAGTTTGTTGCCATCCGTTGAAAAATGTCAGCTTTTCATGATGCAGTTTCAGACCAAATTCTGCAAGAAATGTTTTCACCCTCCCTTCCATGGCCTCTGAGAAGTAGGTCTGGCACACAGTTGGAAGATAAATTCTATGTTCCCATAAAAATAAAGGATCTGCATCATGGGGAATGGTTAATGCTCAGATTTTTGTAGAATATGCTAGAAATTGGAGGGACACTGTGACCATGCTTTCAGTGATCAAATAAGATGTCTTGAAGAAAAAACACCACCACCAAGAAGGACTCTAGGAGAAGGTAAAAGGGAGGGTAAATCAAGTATTTCGTGAGGACCTATAATGTATCACACATTTTACCATGCTTTAAAAAAAAAAAAAAACTATTACTACATTATGTTTATTTTCCACTGAAAGTTCTGTGAGGATATGGCTCTATCTTATATTCTCATCCATAATTAACACAGTGCCTAAAACTTTGGCCACCTAATCTGAAGAGTCGACTCATTGGAAAAGACCTTGATGCTGGGAAAGATTGAAGGCAAAAGGAGAAAGGAGGTTCAGAGGATGGGATGGTTAGACAGCATCACCAACTCAATGGACATGAATCTGAGAAAACTCTGGGAGACAGTGGAGAACAGCGGAGCCTGGCGTGCTGCAGTCCATGGGGTTGCAAACAGATACAACTTAGCGACTGAACGATAACAACAAAGCATGATTAAACGTTTGTTGAGTGAGTAAATGTGCTAGAAGCTCTCTATAAGTGATCTTTCCAAATCATTTCAGTCACTTTATGAATTAGAAATTATCCCCACATTGTGAATGAGAACACCAAGATTTAGAGAAGCTAACTGATGTGTACGTTGTGTCAGCGACAGATCTGGAATCCCAATCCAGGTGCCATGATTCCTGAGCCTGTTCTGTTTCCACCGTGACATGCTACCTGACTCTTTATGGGAGACATCTCTGCTTGTGGCGCACATTATTGGTAGGTGTTCTTTTCTGCAGTGATTTCCTGTAGATTGAAGGGAAATGGCCCTACCTTAGAGAACCACAAGGCTGAATGCGTTGAGACAAAAGGAACTTACTGGACTGATTCTTTTTTTTTTTTTTTAACTTTTATTTTATATTAGAGTATAGCTGATTAACAACGTAGGGATAGTTTCAGGTGGACAGCAAAAGGACTCAGTCATACATAGACATGCACTCATTCTCTCCCAACTCCTCTCTCATCCGGGCTGCCACATAACATTGAGCAGAGTTCCCTGTGCTATTCAGTAGGTCCTTGTTGGCTATCCATTTAAAATATAACAGTGTGTACAGGAAACGAGAAGTTCGTTCTAAGTCTGTGAATCTCTTTTCGTTTTGTAAGTAAGTTCATTTGTATCATTTCTTTTTAGGTTCCACATATAAGGGATGCCACATGATAATTCTCCTTCTCTGACTTACTTCCACTCAGTACGGCAGTCTCTAGGGTCCATCCATGTTGCTGCAAATGGCATTATTTCCTTCTTTTTAACTCTGGTCTGATTCTTTACTGTTGAGGACTGGGGTACTCTGTGTGAAGATGTAAGGGGGCTTATTCCACCTCTTCCCTGGTGGCTTTCTTGGTTGCTGGGTAGTATATTAGTTATCTATCATGCATAATAGACTACTCCAAACTTGTTGGCTTAAAAACAACACACATTTATTATCTCACTATTTTTGTGAATCAGGAATTATGGAGCAGCTTCCTTGGGTGGTTCTGGCTCAAGGTTTCTCAGGAAGCTGTGGTCATGACCTGTGGAGGTGTGTGGTCATCTGAAAGCTTGGCAGGGGCAGGAGGAACCACTCACCACGATGGCCACTCACGCTTCTGTTGGCAATGGCCTCAGTTCCTTGCTGGCGGTTGACAAGAGGCCTCAGTTTGTCACCAGGTAGACCTCTCCATAAGGCTGCTTGAGTGTCCTCACAATACGTCAGCGGTTTGCCCCCACAGTGAACCAAAGAAGAGTAGGAAAGAAGCCACAGTGTCTTTCATTACCTAGTCTCATTGTCAGACACTCTCACTTTTGACATATTCTGTTCATCCGAAGCAATTCACTAATCCAGCCTACACTCAAAAGGAGGGGAATTAGTCTTCAATATTTGAAGGGAAGAATCTCACCGGATTGGTGGACATGTCTTAAAGCCACTATCATGGGTTTGGCAGGTCATCTATTGTATCGGACACTCAAACACTCTATTTCCATTCCTCATGGGTGTTGCCAAGATATGGGGCTTTGAATAAGGGGCCGTGTTGGAACCCTGAGTAAATATTCCAAGTCTGCAAGCATTGTTTCTCAACCATAAAATGAATTTCATATCAAACCAATTTGCCAGGCTTTCTGGGTGGATCAGAGGTCATAGAGATAAAGCTGTTTGTATGATGTCTGGCACAAGGTAAGTATTCAAGCAATGGGCTCCTCAGTGTCCTTTTACAAGGCAACCCCCCCTCTTCCCAGTCCTCAGATATGTCTTTGTCAGGATACTGAAATCACACACACACACACACACACACACACACACACACACACACTTGGGAGTCCCTTCTGTTTCCACCACACCATCCTGCCAGCTTTCGCATGACAGTCACTTTAGCTTCTGTACTTGGATTACAGTTACTTGTCACAAAAATTAGATTCCAGAATCAGGATACAAGTTGGAAAGGGAACTCAGATGTTCTCCAGTCTTACCCGCATTCTCATGATTAGTTGCCATTCTTGAGTGTTTCTGATAAGAGAGACATCGGATTAAATCCAGACTCCTGCACTTGCTATGCAGACAGCCTTTCCCCTCTTTTCTCAGGGTCGTTAGCTTCATCTCAAGTGTATGGTGAAGCTTAAGTTAGATAAAGTCTGTAACTTTCTCAGTGAACAGTAGCTTTTACTCTCACCATAAGTGTGGTTAGCTTCAGTTTCTTTAAGGTCTAAAATATTTAAAATATCACCTGGAAAAAGTCCATATAATAGGGAGTAGGTGTTGGGTGGGCAGGTGTACAACTTTTTCTTAGGACTGGGATACAGAGAAGTAAAGGGGTTTCTGTAGGGATACAGAGAGGCAGAACGTTCACTGTAATCTTCCATTTTTGTCTCCAGATAATGGCAGACAGCCCACCCTGGTGAACTAGCTGATGAACGGAAAGCCAGCTTGTGTTATTCAGGTACATACTGATAGTAAACACAGAAGACTGGCAGCCCAGAGGCCTTGACATTGATGAAATTACTGATGAAACTGTGTTGGATGACTATAAAGTCAATCTGCTTGAAATCAAGACATCACAGTGGAAAAATTTCCTTGGTTCTGTTATGTCATTTATCACCATTGTTTGTCTTCTTTGTTGGCATTAACATCAATAATTTATCATAATGCACATTTTCCTTCTAAGCCCTCTTTCCTGTCTGATGTGTGGAATCTATAGCTATTAACTTGAGGAGCAGGTGAAAATGTTAGTTCTTCTTACATCACTGTTCCTTCTGAACCAAGAACTTTTTCAGCGGGGACAGGCAAATTGGTAAAAGCTATGCCAGGTTGGACAAAGAGTGTTTTCCTTGCTTTGTACATTTGTATACATTTTCAGTTGTCATTTAAGGTGCTCTTCTTCTGGAGTTGGTGGTGTAGGGAAGAGGGCAGATATGTTAAATCTAAAGCAGGCGGAAGCAACGATTCTTGGGATGGCAGAAACCATTAGTTGCATTCCACTAGTTGCTCTCCCTTTCTGCTTTAGTACTTCTGCCTTACGTAACCTCCTTTTTTATGAGGTAGCAGTGGGCACATAGCTTAAAACTATATTTACTAGTTTGCCATGGCACTAAGTTATGGCCGATGAGAATTAGCAGGAGTGTGATGCGAAATTTGGGAGGAAGGCTCATTAAAGAAAACTGAATTTGCTGGAAGCTTCTCACCTCTTACCCCATTACCATTTTCCTTCTAGCCTACAACACAGATGTGATGGCAAGAGCTCGAGGGCCACCCAGGACTGTGAGATGACATTAGGACGGAAAGTGCAAGTTATGAGGGCAAAGTGAAGGAACGTGGATCCTGATGGTCGTCATACCACTGTAGCAAGCCCAGACTTCCTACCTTGGGAAAATATTTAAATAGCTGAATTACTTAAATCATGGGGTTAAACAAATGCTTAGGTTTTCTGTTATATGCAGGTGATGTTAATTCTAAGAGAAACATTTGGGAGCATCCTTTGGTCAAGAAGATCACCTGGAGAAGGAAATGACAACCCGCTCCAGTATTCTCGCTTGGGAAATCCCATGGACAGAGGAGCCTAGAGGGCTGCAGTCCATGGAGCTGCAAAAAGTCAGATACAACTAAGCATGCACATACACATACACACACACTCACACACAGATGGGAGGGAGGACTGGAGATGGGGAGGGAGAGGGAAGATCAAAGAAGACTCTCTGGTTCTTGGTTCGGGTGACCATGTGGGTGCTGTGCTCAGTCGCTCAGTCAAGTCCAACTCTGTGCGGCCCCATGGACTGTAGCCTGCCAGGTTCCTCTGTCCCTGGGGATTCTCCAGGCAAGAACACTGGAATGGGTTGCCCCTCCTTCAGGGTATCTTCCCAACCCAGGGATTGAACCCAGATCTCCTGCATTGCAGGCAGATTCTTTACCATCTGTGCTTTCAGGGAAGTCCAAGAATACTGGAGTAGGTAGCCCCTGACCATGCGGGTGATGATCTCATTCACTGAGAAACGACACACGGAGGAAAGACAGGGTTGTAAGAGGAGGGGATATTCTTGGTTAAGCAAGAAGGGACTGTGGGACTTTAAGGCGTAGGATTCTCATAGGCAGCCATATGTGAGGGTTAGGGGCTATGAAGAGACCGTAAGGGAAGAGACACAGACTTGGCCATAACTAGAAAGGAGATCTAGATGTTTTGAGAATTAACAGAGAGCTTGATGGAGCTTCCGGTGGGACAGCTAAGGATAGTAAACAGATACACACACGCGTAATTAAGATTCCAGACAGGATGTCACCTGCACTCTTCCCCACAGGTACTCATATTTTGATAAGGCACCAAACAAACAGAAATCTTAAAGCCAGTCATTTCTGCTTCTAATGAAGCTAAGGCAAATACTGCTACCACGTAAATGTTCTAATCAGCTCAAGAGAACTAGCGTTGCCATAGTACTTTGACATTACGTCAGTCACATCAAAGCCTTGTGATGCCTTGAACCTATGTGATCTAATCACAGAGAAATAAGTGATTTCCAGTAGGGTGGTAAAATATTGAAATAGACTAAGGGATTCCCCTAAATACCTTGAAGGAATCATCAAGTAGTGGACAGAGCGTGGATATAAGACTCTATCAAAACTGGGGGAGTATGTTAGCTCTAACCATTTCTATCTAGAAACATAGAAAACATTTAAAAAAATTCTTTTTAAAACATTGAAATTAAAAACTGAAAATTACAGCCCACTCTCACTTTTGAAGATTAATGTAAAAATCCCAAATAAAGCATTAGAAAACAGAATCAAGCCCCAATTTTTAAAAATTGGGTTATTCAGTTGCACTAGTCACATTTCAAGGGCTTGATAGTTGTACATGGCTAGTGGCTGTGGTACCATATTGGACAGCGTGGAGAGAGGAACTTTCCTCCATAGCAGAAAGTTCTATGGGACAGTACTGCTATAGACTACAAATGTTTGGCAGGAAAAATATCTTAGAATTTTGTTCCCCAAAATATTTTCCCAAGACTAGCAGCAACTGTATTGCCTGGTTGCTTTTTAAAAATGCAGCATCTCAGGACACCTTATCTTTGACAAAGGAGGCAAGAATATACAATGGAGTAAAGACAATCTCTTTAACAAGTGGTGCTGGGAAAACTGGTCAACCACTTGTAAAAGAATGAAACTAGATCACTTTCTAACACCACACACAAAAATAAACTAAAAATGGATTAAAGATCTAAATGTAAGACCAGAAACTATAAAACTCCTAGAGGAGAACATAGGCAAAACACTCTCCGACATAAATCACAGCAGGATCCTCAATGATCCGCCTCCCAGAATACTGGAAATAAAAGCAAATATAAACAAATGGGATCTAATTAAAATTAAAAGCTTCTGCACAACAAAGGAAACTATAAGCAAGGTGAAAAGACAACCCTCTGAATGGGAGAAAATAATAGCAAATGAAGCAACTGACAAACAACTAATCTCAAAAATATACAAGCAACTTATACAGCTCAATTCCAGAAAAATAAACGACCCAATCAAAAAATGGGCCAAAGAACTAAATAGACATTTCTCCAAAGAAGACATACGGATGGCTAACAAACACATGAAAAGATGCTCAACGTCACTCATTATCAGAGAAATGCAAATCAAGACCACAATGAGATACCACTTCACACCAGTCAGAATGGCTGCGATCCAAAAGTCTGCAAGCAATAAATGCTGGAGAGGGTGTGGAGAAAAGGGAACCCTTTTACACTGTTGGTGGGAATGCAAACTAGTACAGCCACTATGGAGAACAGTGTGGAGATTCCTTAAGAAATTGCAAATAGAACTGCCTTATGACCCAGCAATCCCACTGCTGGGCATACACACCGAGGAAACCAGAATAGAAAGAGACACATGTACCCCAATGTTCATTGCAGCACTGTTTATAATAGCCAGGACATGGAAACAACCTAGATGTCCATCAGCGGATGAATGGATAAGAAAGCTGTGGTATATATACACAATGGAGTATTACTCAGCCATTAAAAAGAATACATTTGAATCAGTTCTAATAAGATGGATGAAACTGGAACCAATTATACAGAGTGAAGTAAGCCAGAAAGAAAAACACCAATACAGTATACTAACACATATATATGGAATTTAGAAAGATGGTAATGAGGACCCTGTATGCAAGACAGCAAAAGAGATACAGATGTGTAGAGCGGACTTATGGACTCTGAGGGAGAAGGAGAGGGAGAGGGTGGGATGATTTGGGAGAATAGCATTGAAATATGTATACTATCATGTAAGAAATGAATTGCCAGTCTATGTTCAATGCAGGATGCAGGATGCTTGGGGCTGGTGTATGGGGATGATCTGGAGGGATGATGTGGGGTGGGAGGTGGGAGAGGGGTTCATGTCTGGGAGTTCGTGTGAAAAAAAAAAAAATGCAGCATCTCAGACATATTATGTCAGAGCTACTGACATAGAATCTGCATTGTAACATGATTCCGGGTGACCTGCAACAGAAGGTTGAGAATCACTGCCACAAAAATCGGTGATTTCAGCCACCTCACTGTGGATGTTCTCAGGGTAGTCAACTGTACCTTGAAACCTGAGGAGCCTTAAAAGCTGAATATCTGGGTCTCCATCCCAGAGTTTTGATGCAATGGTTCTGGAGGGTAGCCTTGGTACTGGGAGTTTTAAAAGATTCCCAAGAAAATGGAAGCTCTAAAAAAAAAAAAGATTCCCAAGTGATTCTAAGGTGCACCCAGGGCTGAGCACCACTGCTTTAGAAACAAGGCAAGAAGGCTCAGAGAAGGTGATGGACATAGATCTCTAGTTATGGGCTCACTTCTGTTCCCGACTCCAGGCCTTGCGCTCACTGGCCTTGTCCTCATCAGATGGAATTCTACAGGAGCACTCTGGGCAGATCGAGTTTTTGTTGTCATTGTTGTTTTGGTATTTTTCTCTTTCTCCTCTTAAAACAATCACCCTGATATTCTCAAAATGAAGGTAGCACAAGCACTGCCTTATTTTTTTTTTCTTTGTAGTATTAAAAAAATTTTTTTTTAAGCAGGGCATAATTTACAATGTTGTATTAGTTTCATATAGACAGCAAAGTGAAAATATTAAATGTATATCCACTCTTTATTAGCTTCTTTTCCCCTACAAGCTGGCAGTATATTATAATTGCTTGTTAATATCAAACTGATAGCTGGTGGATTTGTCATCTGCAGAGGCTTTGCCTTTAAGGGCTAGTGCCTGGCATGTAAGTTTTGCAACACTCCTGATGGAGATCGATACTCTCTCATGGAAGCCACTGGATGGCAGACACTGTGGGGGTTTCACCTCCTGCCTTTAGGCACATTGGCTCTGCAATGAACTCAGGTCAGATTCGGGAGGGCTGTGGGTGAGGGAGCCGCTAATGAGCCCACAGGAGCCCCACACTTCCGTGTACAGGGGCACAGCTGTACAGCCATTACCTTGCTCAGTAAGAGGGCCTGCAGGCCTTCCCATCCTGTCCATGGCCACATCCGCCATGGGGGACAGCCTTGAACTTTCCTACAAGAGACTGCTGAGAGGCAAAAAAAAAAAAAAAAAAAAAGNTGAGCCCACAGGAGCCCCACACTTCCGTGTACAGGGGCACAGCTGTACAGCCATTACCTTGCTCAGTAAGAGGGCCTGCAGGCCTTCCCATCCTGTCCATGGCCACATCCGCCATGGGGGACAGCCTTGAACTTTCCTACAAGAGAATGCTGAGAGAAAAAAAAAAAAAAAAAAAAAGGAAAACAAGAGAAAATTTGCAGAAACTGCCCGTTCCCTCTGAAAATCTTCCTCTTCTTCCCTCTCTCTCTGAACTTATTCCATGTGAAGAGTGGAGGGAAGATTAGCAGAATATTGATAATGATAATAACCTAAATTTAGAGCACTTTGTGCCAGAGAGTCTGCTGAATTCCTTTATTCACTTTCCTGTTTAATTCTCACAGAGATTCTCTTAAGTTGAAGCTTGATTTTACAGATGAGGAAGCTCAGTATCAGAGAGGTTATGTGACTTGTTCAAAATCACATCAGCAAGTGGATTTGAACCAAGGTCTGTCACTCAGCAACGCCCATGCCCTTCACGGCCATGCAGTTTCCTCTTCCAAAACATGTATGTGCAGGCTCCCAGCATTTTCTTGTGGCAGAGAAATCTCCTGGGAGGCCAGCTTTATAGTGAGTATGCATATTTCACTGTAACATTCCTATTTAACTGTTTAAAAAATTGGGCACAATATATAAACATACATTGCATCAATCTTAAGAATGCTATTGATTTTTTTTGCAAATGTATATTCCAGTGTAACCATAAATCAGCTTAAGATACAGAGCATTTCCATCATCCCAGAAACTTTTCCCACCAATTAGTTCGTGTTAGTGCTAGTCAGTCATGCCCAACTCTTCGTGGTCCCATGGACTGTAGCCTGTCAGGCTCTGCTGTCCATGGGATTCTCCAGGCAAGAATACTGGAATCGGTAGCCATTCCCTTCTTCAAGAGAACTTCCCAACCCAGGGACCGAAACTGGGTCTCCTGCATTGCAGGCAGATTCTTTACCATCTGAGCCACTAGATGGTAACTAATATTATAGTTTTTATAAACACAGATTAGCTTACATGGTCTTGAGCTTCATGTAAGTCAAATCATACTGTATGCTCTCTATGTCTCATTTCTTTTGCTTGATTTAATTTTGAGAGCCATCCATGTTGGAGGAAGCATCAGAAGTTTATCCCTTTTTATGCATCAGGAGTATAGTGTTTTATTGTGTGGATATATCAAAACTTGTTTTCCACTGTTCTATTGAGCATTTGGGTAGGTTCTGCATTAAACTATAAATTTCCATAGGACAGGATAGGTTTTATCTGATATTATGTTCAGTTCACTGCTTTACTTCATCATGTTGCTAACATGGTATCTCTTTTAGGGTTTAAAAATATTTGTTATGGATGGACTTGCTGAGTGAGAGTCTAGAGTCTTTTTTCAATATTTTAATTTTTATTGAATGTTTTATTTTCATTGAAGCATAATTGATTTGCAATTTTATGTTAGTTTCAGGTGTGCAGCCCAATGATCTGAATGTATATCTGCATATATTATGTATATTAAGAATATATAATAATTCTTTTTCAGATTCTTTTCACTTTTAGGATATTACAAAATATTGAGAGTATAGTTTCCTATCCTTATTGGTTATCTGTTTTATATACAGTAAATTTTAATTTTTATTGAATGTTTTATTTTCATTGAAGCATAATTGATTTGCAATTTTATGTTAGTTTCAGGTGTGCAGCCCAATGATCTGAATGTATATCTGCATATATTATGTATATTAAGAATATATAATAATTCTTTTTCAGATTCTTTTCACTTTTAGGATATTACAAAATATTGAGAGTATAGTTTCCTATCCTTATTGGTTATCTGTTTTATATACAGTAGTATATATATGGAGAAGGCAATGGCACCCCACTCCAGTACTCTTGCCTGGAAAATCCCATGGATGGAGAAGCCTGGTGGGCTGCAGTCCATGGGGTCGCTAAGAGTCGGACACGACTGAGCAGCTTCACTTTCACTTTTCACTTTCATCCATTGGAGAAGGAAATGGCAACCCACTCCAGTGTTCTTGCTTGGAGAATCCCAGGGATGGCGGAGCCTGGTGGGCTGCTGTCTATGGGACTGCACAGAGTCGGACACAACTGAAGCGACTTAACAACAGCAGCAGCATATATATGTTAATACCAACCTCTTAACTTATCCCTTCCCCCTTTCCCCATTAGTGACCACAAGTTTGTTTTCTATGTCTATGAACCTCTTTCCGTTTTATAAATAAGTTCGTTTGCATCATAACAAAGTATCTGAGACCAAAACTTAAGAGCTTTATACAAGTAGCTACTCAAAGAGGTTGTCTTGGTCTGTTCTGGCTGCTGTAAGAGAATACCAGAGACTAGATGACTTATCCCTGAAAGAAGTTTATTCCTTACATTTCTGGAGGCTGGGAAGTCTAAGATCAAGATCTGGTGTTTGATGAGGGTCCACTTCTTGATTCATGGACGGCTGTCTTGTCACTGAGCCCTCACATGGCCAAAGGGGTAAGGGAGATCTCTGGGGTCTCCTCTATAAGGGTACTAATGCATTCATGGGGGCTCTACATCATTACTTAGTCACCTCTGAAAGGCCCCCACCTCCTAACACCACTGAGAAGCAAATACTGTGCACCTTGCTTTATGGATGTTCTTGTTTCATCTTCATAAACCTCCTGGAGGGCAAAAAAAATTTCTCTGATTCTCAGAGAGGTAAAGCAATCTTCCCTGAGTCACACAGCTGGGATTAAGAATTCATTAAGGCTGCAATGGGAAGCTGTTAAAATGCACAGGGAGCTCAGCTCGGTGCTCTGTGGTGACCTAGAGGATGGGATGAGGGTGGTGGGAGGGAAATTCAAGAGGGAAGGGAACATATGTAGACACATAGTGGATTTACTTTGTTGTACAGCAGAAACTAACATGATACAGTAAAGCAAGTATAGTCCAAGGAAACAATAATAACTGAAAAATAAAGCTGCATTTGTCTGATTCAAAAGCTCTTTGGCTCTTTTGGCCCAACCTTGCCAGAGGACCTGGGACTATAGCCATCCTCCTGGACACTGTGTACTGAAGGCTAAGGTAGGATTTGGCAGCCTGGGAGGGGTGATGGGCATTCCAGGCAGAGCAGTTTCAGACTGTGGAAGTCAAAGAAGCCAGGAAGTACGGGATCTTTGGGAAATGACTTTCTGGTCTTTCTCTGTGGCTGGAGACTAGAGTCTGTTGGCGAGGGGTATAGGGAGGGGAGGGGAGAGCTGGAAAGAAGAGGCGAGAGGAAGAAAACCATGCAGGCAGTCTATTTGCAAAGGGCTTTGCATCTGCCATGGTATCCTTCTTGTGCTAAGAAGACCCCAGTTTCAGGATTTTTGTTTGTTTTGACTTGATAGTTAATTCACTATACATTTCTCCTAACACTTAACATACCAGTGAATATCATGAACACCAGGAGGTCAATGAGGCAAGAATTCAGCGCAATAGAAGGAAAGGTACCCCAGATTTGATTTCATAGGATGTAGCCTTGTGTCTTGACCCATGGTTTAGACCTGAGTGAACTTTGGACTGCAATTTAACCCCATGGTGGTTTCATTTCATCATTTGTGAAGTAGAAACAAGCTTCAGTCCTATTAATAGAGTCAGGGTTTCAAAAAGCATCATAGATAGCAATCTGCCTTGCAAACTAAAAAGTGTTGGAGCAACAAGCTTTCCCAGCCTTTGGCAGAGCGGTAGCTGATGGTGTCAAAGGCAATGAACTTCTCCTTGGCTGGATTTCTACCAGAAGAAGAATACAAATGGCTTTGCGTTTCATCATATTTTTTTGTTGCAACTGTTTTGTCAAAGTTCTCTTTTGCTTCTCGGGCCAGTGTTAGATTGCCTTGTACATTCTTTGAAGGAAGCCCAGCCCAGGAGTCACTCTGGTCCTTGTGCAGCGGAGTCACTTGAGATGGAGAGAGAATGTGATCTTGTGTATGCCTCACGCTGTCCTGTGAAGGAGGTGTGAGAACGCTCACCCTGACACACTGGCTCATGGGTCGGGAGACTGAGGCTCAGACATGAAGTGTTGTACCCACACATGGCGAGCATGTCCCAGAGCCAGATGCCAGCCTGAGGTTTGAATGCCTCTTCTTTTCACTGGTTTATGTTGCTTTCAATAAAAGCTCCTCTGAGCAAATAGGTAGGACTGTCAGTTAAGTTCAAGCCAGAGTTGAGGTGGAAGTATGCCCAAGGGTGACGAATGCCTTGTCGGACACTTTGCTGTGGCTTTTACCAGTCAGCCGCCAGAAGAAAACCCACCCAGAGCCAGCTGAAATCAGCTTGGGCCGTAATGAGCCAACACCTTTTAGGGTGAGAAAGCCTCTGTTGTTGGCTCCAGTTGACATCAAGAGAACAAGTCAGGAATGAGGAACCAGGAAACCACTGGGAGAAGATTTTGCCACCTGGACAGTTTCCTGGAATATAATAGTTAAATAAGGCAAGCCCTGATAACTCTTACAGATCTGTGTGTGTGCGTGTGTGTATCGTTTTAAAGGAAGCCTTTTCAAGCATGTCAGACTCAAGACTTAAGCTAAAGATGCCTTCAGTTTTGGGGAGACCATCGTTGTGGACAGCAGCCATCTCCTCTCTTGGAGGCATCTTCAGGTAGCACACCTGTCCAGCAGGAACACTCTGTCAAGATGCATTAGTGTCATCTGGAAGAACGCTGCCTGTGGCTCCCTCCCCAGATTAGAAAGAGGGAAGCTGAACACCTCCAGGATATCTTGGGAATGACATTTAAAAATCCACAGCTGTCCTGGGTGATCCTGGAGCCTGAGCACATTTGGAGCACACATTATTTACGTCAGCAATCTCTGTCAGTGCTACATCTGGGGATGAAGAATCAAACCCCGACAAATTTAATTAAGGCTCATCACGTAGATGAAATTGAGATGCTAGACGAGGCAATTTGTAATGGTTAGAAAATGCCTTTCTAAGTCCCACCTAATGCATTGGTTTCTCAGCATCTCCCAGAAAACGCTCTCACCAGATATGCCCCAGAGAGAGGGCACCTTTTAGAGGTTCAGCGACCACATAAAGCTTGGTGATGGATGTTTTCCTCGGGGTGATTATGGTTCTTTAGTCTAATAGCTCCCCTATTCATACCATATTAAGGGCTTAATAAGAACTGAAAAGGTGCTGGTAGCTTTAAAAGCTGATGCAAACACAAGGGCTCTGTAGAAAACATAATATCCCTGGGAAAATAGATAGTATAAAACCATAAACAAAACACAGCTCACCAATGCATTGATAAAAGCCAAACTGGTATTACAGCCTGCTGAGAAAGAAGGCTCATTCCTGGTAGGGACACTTGTATATTTTGGGGGTAGGTTGGAAACCAGGAGAGCGAGAATGCCTTCTTGTTGGGACTTGTGGTAGAACCTATGTAGGGCATGCCAAGCCCTTCCCCTCATTAACTATTTGACTCTTCCTGCAGGCTCAAACATATTACCTGAGCAGTTGCGAAATGAGAAGAGGTGTGGGTCAAAGAACACATTGTTGACTTGCAGAGTTGCACAGTTATTGCCTGGAGCACCAGGTTAAAGGAAACTGAACTGGAGGATTGGCTGGTTCTGTCAGTATGCACAGCCCAGGCTAAGGCCCTGATCCTGAGAAACTTGCTGGGTTCCTGCCCTTTGATTCAGAGAAAGCAGCCTTCCAGCTGGGGCAGACTCCCTCCCCCACAGAAAATAAAATAAAGTCAATAGCACATAAAAATTCTTTGTACTTTTTTCAGAGCCTTTCATCTGCTGAGCTCAAAGGACCATGCGGGTATTAACTCTGGCTACACCCCTTAGTGGTAGGTGGTTTGCTTGTCCTTATGTTTTATGGATGGGGACCCGAGATATGTAGAGGTGAAACAGTTTGACCAGGGTCACACAGTTGGTTTGGGGTGGAGCTGGGAAGAGAAATCAGGTTTTCTAATTTTTAGTCTAGTGCCCCCTGCAGACTATGTTGAGAGATGCAGTTGGTTAAAAAAAAAATGTAGAGAGAGAAATGTAGAAATGGAATCACCATTAAGATCACACACACACTCAAATTGAAATTATTTTTGCCAATGTCCTCATTTCTCACATGAGGAGATGAAGCTTGGGAAATTTCTTGTGATACTCCAAGGTCAAACATTTATCTCTTCCCAGAGCAGAGTTTAGAATCTGGGCTCTTAACTTCCAGTCTAAGGTGGTTTCCACTCTATTGTCCTGTGGTTTCTCTATCTATGTCGCCTTTGCAAACTTTAGAGTTGTTGTTGTTATTCAGTTGCTAAGTCATATCTAACTCTTTGTGATCTTGTGGTCACAATAGCCCAGTAGGCCACACTGTCCTCCACTTTCTTCCAGAGTTTGCTCAGATTAATATCCATTGAGTCAGTGATGCTATCTAACCATCTCATCCTCTGCTGTCCCCTTCTTCTTTTGCCTTCAGTCTTTTCCCATGAGTTTGCTGTTCGAATCAGAACTTTAGAGTACCTGGCAGTTTAATTGGTATTTGAGAACTTTTGATAGTGATTTGATAGTCTCATACTAGCTATCACCTTCCCTATGCCTTTGTCTTCATTTTTCAGCATTCAGTTCAAGACCCAGAACATCTGAGAATCTCTATGTGATCACCTCCAAGCCACTCTACCCTCTGCCTTTTGAATCCCACGTGTGCCTTGGCATCAGACATAATGTCCTACTCTGGTTGTTTCTGCCTCTCCCCTTGATCTCCAGCCTCCACCAGCTATGTTCCTACAATGCTTCATATCTAACTCTGCCAAAGCCTGTGAATCATCGGTCATGGCCCATGATGCACTTGTCTCTCTTCCCCAGCCGACCTTTCATATGCACTGAATCATAGAACCTTGCAGCAATTTTGAGTTGCCAATTCAAACTCCTTTTTAAGAAATAAAGAGAGAGGTAGAATAACTTTACTGCTGGTGAGTCACTTAGAAGCCAAGTCTTTTACACTACAATTTTGTGCTCTTTCTACCTCACCTTGCCACCTCTTCTGAGGGCACTAACCATGTGGTTTTCTTTCTTTCTTTCTTTTTTCTCTCCTACCTCCACAGGGACATGTACGATGATCACTGATGAGATTCTGATTACTCTGAAAGGAAAAGGATCAAAACACATCACCTGATACTAGTGATCATGAACCACAGTTTTTGTTGTGTCTGCCTCCTATGTCAACACATGTGGGTGAATGTGTGTCCCATACATCTGCAAAGCTTCTCAACTAGTCAAATTATATCTTTAAATGCCTGCTTTCATGGCAAACCATGGAAAATGTAGACAGTGATTATAATGGGGGATGTGGAGGTGGAATTGTCTTAGTCATTTGGGAAGATTTTCCCAACCATTCCTTCTCTCATAAATTGTAATATGGCCTCCAAAGTCTTCTTTAGGTGAGAAGCACAGGGAGGAGTTATATTGGCTCAAATAACACTAACTGCTGCAACAAATAGACTCCAGCTAAAAAGCCTACCCAGGGATTGAACCTGGGTCTCCTGCATTGTAGGCAGACGCTTTATCATCTGAGCCACCAGGGAAGTCACCAGTGACATGAGTAGAATAAAAATATTATGCTGGAATTTTAAATATAGAGAAATTTCAAGTTTAAATATAGTTATTTAAATAAATATTAAGACTGAGTTTTATTTTTATTGGAGTATAGTTACTTTATACCGCTCTGTCAGTTTCTGCTCTACAGCAGAATGAATCACCCATACATATACATATATCCCCTCTTCTTTGAATTTCCTTCCCTTTTAGGTCAATACTGAGCATCAAGTACAGTTCCCTGTGAAATACAGTAGGTTCTCATTAGTTATCTCTTTTATACATAGTAGTGTATATATGTCAATCCCAATCTCCCAATTCACCCCATCCTACCCCCAGTTTTCCCCTTGGTATCCATACATTTGTTTCTTATATCTGTGTCTCTATTCCTGCTTTGCAAATAAGATCATATTGCTGGAAGAAATATCAATAACCTCAGATATGCAGATGACACCATCCTTATGGCAGAAAGTGAAGAGGAACTAAAAAGCCTCTTGATGAAAGTGAAAGTGGAGAGCGAAAAAGTTGGCTTAAAGCTCAACATTCAGAAAACGAAGATCATGGCATCTGGTCCCATCACTTCATGGGAAATAGATGGGGAGACAGTGGAAACAGTGTCAGACTTTGTTTTTTTGGGCTCCAAAATCACTGCAGATGGTGATTGCAGCCATGAAATTAAAAGACAATTATTCCTTGGAAGAAAAGTTATGACCAACAATTAGCATATTCAAAAGCAGAGACATTACTTTGCCAACAAAGGTCCATCTAGTCAAAGCTATGGTTTTTCCAGTGGTCATGTATGGATGTGAGAGTTGGACTGTGAAGAAAACTGAGCACCGAAGAATTGATGCTTTTNTGAAAAAGTTGGCTTAAAGCTCAACATTCAGAAAACGAAGATCATGGCATCTGGTCCCATCACTTCATGGGATGGGGAAACAATGGAAACAGTGTCAGACTTTATTTTTGGGGGCTCCAAAATCACTGCTAATGGTGACTGCAGCCATGAAATTAAAAGACACTTACTCCTTGGAAGAAAAGTTATGACCAACCTAGATAGCATATTCGAAAGCAGAGACATGACTTTGCCGACTAAGGTCCATCTAGTCAAGGCTATGGTTCTTCCAGTGGTCATGTATGGATGTGAGAGTTGGACTGTGAAGAAGGCTGAGCGCCGAAGAATTGATGCTTTTGAACTGTGGTGTTGGAGAAGACTCCTGAGAGTCCCTTGGACTGCAAGGAGATCCAATCAGTCCATTCTGAAGGAGATCAGCCCTGGGATTTCTTTGGAAGGAATGATGCTAAAGCTGAAACTCCAGTACTTTGGCCACCTCATGTGAGGGTTGACTCATTGGAAAAGACTCTGATGCTGGGAGGGATTGGGGGCAGGAAGAGGAGAAGAGGACGACAGAGGATGGGATGGCTGGATGGCATCACTGACTCGATGGACTTGAATCTGAGTGAACTCTGGGAGGTGGTGATGGACAGGGAGACCTGACGTGCTGCGATTCATGGGGTCGCAGAGTCGGACACGACTGAATGACTGAACTGAACTGAGGGAAAGAAAGACCCAAAAGGACTCGAGGTAATACTGCCCAACAATCACAGATAGCTAGGAACAGTACTTGTTCTCACAAGCCAGACTGGAAAACTTCATTATCCATGGAGCAGTGGGTAAAGTACCCAGAAAGGACTTATTTCTGTAGGAGGCAAAAATTAGCCCTCAGTTGGTCACTGCTTCAGTCCTGCCAAATCTTTAAGCAAGACTCAAAAGGATCAAAATACTTCTAAATAACCTAACTGGGTCCCAAGAAAAAAAGGTCAAGAATATTTATAGTAATGCAAAAATACTGAAACCCCATGAAGTAAAATTCAGAGTCTGGCATCCAGTGAAATATTACCATGCCTGAAAAGAAGCAGGGAAATACAACACTTAATGAAAAATAAATCAATTAAAATCAACCTAGAGTCCACACAGATGTTAGAATTAGCAGACAAGGACATTAAAGTCGCTATTATAACTACATTCCATATGTTCAAAGTTAAGTAAAGGCATAGGACATATGTATTTTTAAAATTCCAACTTCTAGAGAGGAAAACTACAATATGTGAGATGAAAAATACTTTGGATGGAATTGATGGCAGATTAGACATTGAAGAAGAAAAAAACTAGTGAATTTGAAGACAATAGAGTAGAAACTATTCAAAATGAAACTCAGAACAAAAAGAGAATTTTTAATTGAGCACAGCATCAATGAGCTGTGGGTAACTTCAGATAACTTAATATAAGTATAACTGCAGTCCCCAAAGGAGAGGTGGATCAGAAAAATGTTTGAAGAAATAATGACTTAACATTTCCAAATTTGATGAGAATTATAAACCTACAAATCCAAGAAGGTCATCAAATCCTAAACACAAGAAATATCTTTAAAAATATGCTAAGTGCCAATGTATATTCTACAAGAGAGAATAGTTTCATAAATTAACAGGTTGAAGAGTAGGTGCTGGTGTTATACAATTTTTATTTTAAAAAGTAAATTTTACATAGTAAAATCTAAAAAAAAAGTACACCAAGTATCATATAATCAAATTGTTCAGTATCAATGATGCAGAAAAAATCAGAGGGCAGATTTCTCATAAGAATTAATGTGAATGAGAAGACAATGGAGCAACATCTTTAAATTATCTGAAAAAACCTTTCAACCTAGAATTATATACCCAGAGAAAATACCTTTCAGAAACAAAGATGAAATAAAGCCATTTTCAGAAATAAAGAAGCTGAAAGAATTCATCACCAGCACATCCACACTATAAGAAAAATCAGTGGAAATTATGCTAGATGGAAATATGGATTGTGTAAAGCAGGGTTTTGGAAGTAGTGACATGGATAAATAAATATTTTTCCTTATTATTTAAATCTCTTCTAAAGGACACTTGTTTAAGCAAAAAGTTAATGTTGTAGTGGTCTTTGTCCATGGAATTCTCCAGGCAAGATTACTGGAGTGGACAGCCAGTCCCTTCCCTAGGGGATCGTCTCGACCCAGAGATCAAACCCTGGTCTCCTGCATTGCTGGTGGACTCCTTATCACCTGAGCCACCAAGGAAGTCCAACTAATGCTAAAGGATAATCATTTAAACAAAACATAACATTGGGATTTATAGTGTGTGTGTGTGTGAATGCACACACCCAGGCATGTGTGTAATGTATGACAATTATATCATAAAACCTGAGAAGGGAGAAATGAAAGCTTATTGTCGTAAGATTCTAATGTCATACATGTGGTGGCAAAATATCACTTGAATATAGATTCTGACAAATTAATGGTGAATTCTATAAACCCTAAAGCAATCAGTAATATAAAACAAAGAGTTAAAATTAATGAATCAACAAGGAAAATAAGATGAAGTTATAAAAATTCGATTAGTCCTCAAGCTATATTGTCTTAATATATTAAAGATAAATCTTGTTGAAGTTTGAGGGAGTGATTTGCTAGACATAAGTGAAAGAGGGGCAGAGGGCTGTGAGAAAGAGAGGAATTAACTGAGAAGGGGATACTGGACAGGATGGGAGGGTAAAGAAGCTGTGTAGGAAGAAAGCAAGGGAAATTGGGGCAACAGAAAGTCAAGCATGAGGGAGTGATTGAAGATTTTTACACTTTACCATTTTAAAGTAAGAAAGCCTAGCCTCTTCCCCTACCCTTGGATTATACAAAAGCAAGCTATTCACCACATCTTTCCTCATTTCTCAGTGCTGTGCTGTGCTCAGCAGCTCAGTCATGTTTGAGTCTTTGGAACCCCATGGACTGTAGCCCACCAGGCTTCTCTTTCTGCAAGGATTCTCCAGGCAATACTGCAGTGTATTGCCATGCCCTCCCCCATTTCTCAATACTTCATCCCTATATTCAACTGATGACTTTGTTTGATTTTTACATTGGGAAAAATAGAAAACATTGGGTGGGAACTCTCTTTCCATAAGCAGTTTTGCCATCTTAAAACATCTGCCTCTAACTGTTGCTTCCTGCCTCCTGGTTCAAATGAAAAAATACACACTCTGCTTTCTCTCCTTCTCATCTTACCTATGCTTCAGCTTTTCTTTAGCTTCATTGTCTCTCCCTGACTGCTGCTGCTGCTGCTAAGTCGCTTCAGTCGTGTCTGACTCTGTGCCACCCCATGGACTGCAGCCTACCAGGCTCTTCCGTCCATGGGATTTTCCAGGCAAGAGCACTGGAGTGGGTTGCCATTGCCTTCTCCTCTACCAGGACATTTTTTGTGGTATATATGCATGTGCTACTCTCCCTGTGCACCCTGCTTTCCACCACACAGTTACTGGGCTAAACCCTTCTCCCAGCTTCTGCTACGCTGACCCAGTTTTGTGGCAACTCTTGAGCCCTGGTTACCTGCCATAAGTTCCACTCCTGACCCTTAACACTGGCAATTTTGACTGTAGCTCTGGGATGTCTTCTCTATATCATAACCGTTCTCCTCATAGCCCTGTTCCTCTTCCTTGTCCCCTGTCATATGTGGTTATATTAAAGCGATCCTATTATATATACAAAAACAATAATAACATCCCCAGCTATGGATAACAAAACTTCATGAGGTTGAATGATTACCCAATGTCACACAGGAAGTGGAAGAGCTGGATGTTAGCCAGGTGTTCTGATTACAAATAATTTAATTACCCATAAGCATTTGGGCTAATTGGAATGGCCATTGTCTTGAGTGAGTTTTGAAATTCTGACCCTCTTTCGATTGTAACTGATCTGGAAAATTCCTGAGAGGCGGATTCCCTTTAACAATATGACAACTCTCCTGGCTCCTCTGCTATTCTTCTATCCCTGCAACTCTCAGAAGTCTAGCCTTTGGAGAAGAGGAATTTCTGACTTGTCTTTAACTGGAGATTATTTTGAGCTTCTCTGGTAGATCAGATGGTAAAGAATCTGCCTGCAATACAGCAGACCTGAGTTCGATCCCTGGGTATCCCCTGGAGAAGGAAATGGCTGTCCACTCCAGTAATCTTGCCTGGAGAATCCCATGAATAGAGGAGCCTGGCAGGCTACAGTCCTTGGGTCACAAACAGTCAGACAGTACTGAGCAACTAAGCACACACGTAGGTATTCTAATCAGGGATAGAAAATGAGGCATGGTTCCTACAAAATGTCCTAACCTACCTGAACTCACAGAACCATGACAGCAAACTTTTAAGAAGGGGTTCGAGCACCATTTATTTATGTATGCGCAGGTATATGCATGTAAATTTGTATCTATTACTTGAACTCAAATGTAATTCACTAGATATANAGAAAATGAGGCATGGTTCCTACAAAATGTCCTAACCTACCTGAACTCACAGAACCATGACAGCAAACTTGTAAGAAGGGGTTCGAGCACCATTTATTTATGTATGCGCAGGTATATGCACGTAAATTTGTATCTATTACTTGAACTCAAATGTAATTCACTAGATATAAAAAATGAAAAGAATACAGCAAATTGGAGGACTTCTATTACCAGACATCAACACTTACTCATAACTTAAAAGGAATTGGAATACTGGCTTCTCTGATAGCTCAGCTGGTAAAGAATCCACTCACAATGCAGGAGACCCTGGTTCAAAATAGTATACCACTAACACAGAGACAGATAAATAGAGCAAAGAAGANCTTCTATTACCAGACATCAACACTTACTCATAACCTAAAAGGAATTGGAATACTGGCTTCTCTGATAGCTCAGCTGGTAAAGAATCCACTCACAATGCAGGAGACCCTGGTTCAAAATAGTATACCACTAACACAGAGACAGATAAATAGAGCAAAGAAGATACAAATCATACAGTACAGGACTTTATTTAAGCTCTAAAAACAGAAAGCATGAGGTCATTATAATTCCTACCACATATAATATAAAACAGCATGAAGGACCTAATTTCTAACATATCAGTCATACCAACAATTGTAAATGGGCTAAAACCATCTGTTAAGATAAAACTGTATTGAGTTTTGAAAGATTAAAAGAGTTACAAAGATGGATGGTGGTGATGACTTCACAACGTTATGAATGTCTTTAATATCACTGAACCATATACTAGAAAATCATTAAGATTGTAAATATTACATTATATGTATTTTACCACAATAAAAATTTATTTATAAAAAATAAACCAAACTCTATATTTCTTATAAGAAACAATATGATATAGAACATATGCTGGAAGACACAAAAGAAAACTTTGGCAAACAGGACATCTGCCTTGTTCTTAGATAGGAAACATCAGGGCATAAAAATGTCAATGCTCTCAAAGTTGGCCTATACTTTTGAAAACCTACCCAATAAAATTGCTAATAGAAATTATTTGAAACCAGGCACCTAGTTCTAAATTTTATATGGGAAAAAATTAGTCAAAAGTATTCTAAAAAAAGAAAAGAAATTGAAGTATGTAGTAATGCATGTTATAAAGCTACAATAATTTAGGCAGTGTGGTAAGTGAATTAGTATATAGTGGATCCGAATAGAAAGCCAGATACAGATCCAAATAAACTGAGAAATTTCATAGGTTGTTGAAGGGACACCTCAAGTTAGTAAGAAAAAAGTATTATTCAACAAATAATGCTCAGACCTGGAGAAGGAAATGGCAACCCACTCCAGTATTCTTGCCTGGAGAATCTTGTGGACAGAGGGGCCTGGTAGGCTCTGATCCATGGGGTCACAAAGAGTTGGATACAACTGAGCAACAGACATTCAATGCTCAGACAAATGGGAAGCCAGCTGGCGAAAAGTAAAACTGAATCTATGGACTGTACCATACACCAAAATGAATTCCAAAGATCTGAATAAAAAGTAACCCACACAAGAAGTAGAAAAAGAGATATCTCCAAGTTTGTCACAAACGCGGCCATTAAGTGTAGGTTTATAAATCTAATTCTTTAAAAGTATTCATGTGCGTAAGGACTGTGAAGAAAGCTGAGCGCTGAANATGAAATTAAAAGACGCTTACTCCTTGGAAGAAAAGTTATGACCAACCTAGATAGCATATTCAAAAGCAGAGACATTACTTTGCCGACTAAGGTCCGTCTAGTCAAGGCTATGGTTTTTCCAGTGGTCATGTATGGATATGAGAGTTGGACTGTAAATAAGGCTGAGCGCTGAAGAATTGATGCTTTTGAACTGTGGTGTTGGAGAAGACTCTTGAGAGTCCCTTGGACTGCAAGGAGATCCAACCAGTCCATTCTGAAGGAGATCAGCCCTGGAATTTCTTTGGAAGGAATGATGCTAAAGCTGAAACTCCAGTACTTTGGCCACCTCATGCGAAGAGGTGACTCACTGGAAAAGACTCTGATGCTGGGAGGGACTTGGGGCAGGAGGAGAAGGGGATGACAGAGGATGAGATGGCTGGCATCACTGACTTGATGGACGTGAGTCTGAGTGAACTCCGGGAGTTGGTGATCGACAGGGAGGCCTGGCGTGCTGCGATTCACGGGGTCGCAAAGAGTCGGACACGACTGAGCGACTGAACTGACAATAACAGGAGACAACATCAATGCTGCGAAATCCAAAAACTCAATGATTCTCGAACCTTGGCCTTCCAATAAGACTCACTTTATTTCCCCTCAAAGATATACTCTTAAATAATGATATGAAGCACTTTACATATTTTAAAGTATTTTATACATATTACCTCATTTAATTTTCATAAGAACATTGTAAGTGCTCAACTAACATAGCATATCCAGAAAGGATAAAGAACATGTTGGCATGGAGGCTCCTCAAACTATTAAAATGCAGGTTCTGATTCAGCAGGTCTGGTTTGGGGCTGATATTCTAGATTTTTGACAAGTTTCAAGATGATGCTCAGACCTTGGACCACACTTTGAGTAGGAAGGTGCTACAGAAAAGTAAGGAGGATGATCCAACTTGGTGTTACCAGGTGTGTAAGACACTTTGCTAGGCACTTTGTTATAATATTTCACAGTTCAGTGTTAGCTGAATAAATGAATGAATTATTTCTCATCTTTACAGTAGCCATATGGAACAGAAGTTGTTAGTAAAACAGTTAGCTGGAGACAGTGCTTCTCAACCAACATCCATGCTTGCTAGAACCACACACCTAAGATATATATGGTGAAAGAGATGTGAGCAGAGTTGACATGGGCCACTTTGGGATGCCACCCCTAGTGATGAATGTGAATGAGCTGTTCTCATCCTTTCTCCATTTCCATCAGAGGAAGATGGTAAGGGCTGGAGCTGTCATCTTTGACCCTGAGATAGAAGTTTCTGTTGATATTAGTGTCAGAGGCTTCCTACTAGCCCTGGTCTGCTTATGTGCTTGCACTACATGTGTGAGACAGATAAATTCCTATCATTTTTTTATACATATATACACATAGCTTTTATTCTGACAGAATCATCTAATAGTTGCAGGACTCACCATGGATTCCAAAATCCAAGGAATCCAAAACCCCGCATTTTGTTATGGTAGTCTGGGGTGACTGACTTACACAGCATTCTAAGACAACCCTTCATATATGGTACTTAATAGCTATTAAAGTGTGTGTGTGTGTGTGTGTGTGTGAAGACAACCCTTCATATATGGTACTTAAGAGCTGTTAAAGTGTGTGTGTGTGTGTGTGTGTGTGTGTGTGTGTATGTGTGTGTGCTTAGTCACTCAGCCATGCCCGATTCTTTGCAACCTCACAGACTGTAGTCCACCAGGCTCCTCTGTCCATGGGGATTCTCTAGGCAAGAATACTGGAGTGGGTTGCCATGCCCTTCTCTAGGGGATCTTCCCAGCCCAGGGATCAAACCTAGGTCTCCCACACTGCAGGCAGATTCTTTACTGTCTGAGCCACCAGGGAAGCTATTAAAATACACATCAACTAATTTCAAGTTAAGAAGACTTACAAAAGATCTGAACAAGATTAAGACCATAAGAGAGTACAAAATGGATGACTTTTAACATTCTCGATTTAAAACATAATGTAGAATGACATTTTCATTATGTTATGTACATCTGCTCCCAGACACAATACTCGAGATACAACTGGGCCACACGCACATCCAATAGCACAGTGTCGCAGGGGAGGCTTCTGTGGCTCTTCTCACCCCGAACAAACCCAACCCCAGCACCGGGATGGAGGTCAGATGTGCTGCTGGAGGTCAAAAGCAGTCCTCATTCGCCTTTTGACTAAATGCATAACATTCAAGTGCTATGTATTCTGTGATTATTTTTTTAAGGGTCAGCAAATGTGATTTTTTAAAAAAAAAATCTGGTTTCTTTTTTATCAGTTCTTCTGTAGAGGCTTCATAGTGAATAGGACTAACAAAAATAGATGAGGTTTGATCATTTCAGTTCACTGTCTGGAATAAGATACGTTTGGTCTTTTTTTTTTTTAAGTTCCATTTGATATACTTCTTAAAAACAATAGTTTAAAAATGTGTTCTATTAATTTCTGAGAGTTTGATATTGAAATTCCAATTGAAAATCTTAACTTATCTACTTAAAACAAACAATTGTAATATGTAGTAGAAGTATATGGAACCTTGTTCTGTATTCTCCAAAGCCTCCTGTAAATGTGTTATCATACTTCCATAATTCAAAAAATAAAAAAGATAAAAAATAAAAAGGGCTCAGCAGATATAAACAAGGTCCTACTGTATAGAACACAGAACTATATTCAATATTCTGTCATAAACCATAATGGAAAGGAAAGTATATATGAAATATATTCCTTTCCAATATGAAAAGGAATATATATATATATATAACTTTGAAAATATATGAATCACTGTGCTACAGAGCAGAAATTAACACAGTGTTGTAAATCAACAATACTTTAATAAAATAATTTAAAAAATAAATGTACCCTTCAATTATGATGATGAATCAATCATCAGATATCAAAAAGGCCTTGTCCAAGCTAATAAAATGTATAACGCTAAGGGTGAACCTTAATGTAACCTATGGACTTTGGGTGATTATGATGCGTCAATATAGGCTCATCAGTTATAACAAATGTACCACTCTGGTGGGGGATTTGATAGTGGGAGAGAATATGCATATGTGAGGCCAGGGGTACATGGGAAATCTCATACTTCAATTTTTCTATGAACATAAAACTTCTCAAAAACATTAAATCTTAAAGAAAATCAAGGTTAACTCAGATCACTGACACTTATCATGCCTTGTAAACTAATGGAATAACTGAGCTTGAAGGAAAAGATCAGAAAAAAAGGATGCTCAGTTAAACTGGCAAGTGTTAAATGATTAAATGGAAATATAAATACTCATACACACCTTTTTTTTTTTTCAAGAATCAGTTGGTACCTTCAGCCGAACAAACAGTAGTCTCTGAATTAATAAATATTTTGATATAACAAAAGAACATGAATCACACAGAGTATTAAAAACATTTCATTGCCTCATCAAAAGTGTGAAAGATGTGTGGGTCTTTACCTGAAGTCAGCATCTGAGAAGCAAACTTTCATCTTTCACTATTTCCATCCAAACTCCTAGGTGGCTTTCATAAAGCTCAGGTGTGACAACTAACAGTGAAGGAATACAGTCTAAGAGACATACTGGCTTCTGAATAGTTTAAGTATGAAATACACAGAGCCTTGGATTATGTTTTTAAATGCCAGGAAGCGAGATCCCTGAACCTCTCTGAAATTTCTTTCACTGAAACTACTGAAAACACTTTAACTGAGTTATACTTAAACCTTACACCTTTGGCTTATACTGTAGATGTACTGTAAGAAAATGAGAAAAATGCTTCCTTGTCTGCAGTGTGTTTATACGGGAAAGGTTAACTCTAGGTAACCACTGAAATTGAATGTATAAGTTCCAATGATATTTTTCCTTTTAAATTTAGTCCAGTGGGGAGAATTCTTCTCTTTGCAAATGTTTAGCATGTTTCCTGTTGATCATTACCTTTTCACCATGGTTTTGGGAAATTAGGATCTAATTCTGAAGCTCAGTCACAACAACTGTTACTGTCTCAACATTTTTGCTTATTTTTCCTTTTGTGGGTACTTTTTGATGGTAATATCTATATTAACAGCTTTATTACATAAACATTGTGAATTCTCTTCAGAAATGTCAAACAGCATAAGTTCAATGAATATAAATCAAATCCATTCAAAATGATAATCTACCATTTTCATTTAACACATATTGTGAAGTAACTCAGAATCAAAAGAAATATTTTATGCTTTGGAAGTTTAAAAACTGATCAATAAACTGTATTTGGGATGAAAAGAATGAAGCCAGAAGTCTCTGAGCAGCCTGAAGATGCAGTTGATCAGTGATGAATAGTCTAGAACAGTCTCCAGCATGCAAGAGTTACCCTTTCCTCCTTTGCTGGGTCAGGAGATATGTGACTATAAATCTACAAAGCAGAGTGGTAACCCCTCCCTAGAGACCCTTGGCATCTGCATTAGCTTTGAAAGCTCTTATGATGTGCAAATGTAATTTAGACTTGACCTCATGGTCATTATATAAAGATAGCAACTTTTCATATTGATCAGACTGTTAAAAAGATGCTAGTCTTCAGGACCTAGTGAAGTATGTGCTTTCAGCACAATCAGCAATCAGTTTAGAAAGTAATATGCATATCTGTCAGGCATACAAAAATAGAAGGAATTCCTCAGAGATAGGTATTGAGGTTACAGGGTTTCCTTAAGGGCTTCATCACAGAGCCAAAGAGAAAGACTCTTCGTGGCTTTTCCATGCCATTCAAAACCTTCCACCAGTGGTTCTCAACTTTTTCTGCCTTTGCTCAGCTGAGGGACTCTACATGTACCTCATAGTAACTGAGGCTGTGATTCTCAAGAGTCTTGAGAACAGGAGGCTTAAAAAGACACCTGTCCACATTAATTCAGATGTGTACTCTCCTCTGGGCCGGTAAGAAACACTGCAAAGTACAATGGACAGATTAATTCCATGTTTAGAATAGAAATTAGGGATAAAGGAACCAGATGAAGAAAAGGGAAGATGAAATAAAAAGAGGTGGAAAGACCTACAGGGAGAGGAAAATCCTGAGAATGTCAACATGGGGGTGGGGGAGGTGGGGAAAGACGTGTAGAGAGGGTGGCCAGTGCAGAATTTGGGGATGAAGCCAAGCAGAATGGCCGCTGAGAACAAAGAACAAAAAAGCACTGCTCAGCACCCAGCTCTACAGGGTTCCGTTGACCCACTGCTGAAAAACAGGATGAAGCACTGTGTGCTGTGGGGGAACGGGCCCCATGGATAGCTGGATGGATTTCTCAGGAAGAACTTCAGTGATCCTGATTCTTGAATCTTCCCATATATAGACAAACACTAAAATCTCTAGCTTGAGATATCTGTTCTTTGTGACTGGCAGTGACTTTTTATGAAAATGCATTCTTGACAGTATGTATTTCCTGGCCAAAAAAAAAAAATTAATATATATACTGCCTCTTCCCACCTGTTTGGAGCAATTCCTAAGAGCTGTCTCCTGGGGTATAGTCCTCACTGCACCCCACTCCAGTACTCTTGCCTGGAAAATCCCATGGATGGAGGAGCCTGGTGGGCTGCAGTCCATGGGGTCGCTAAGAGTCGGACACGACTGAGCGACTTCACTTTCACTCTTTACTTTCATGCTTTGGAGAAGGAAATGGCAACCCACTCCAGTGTTCTTGCCTGGAGAATCCCAGGGACGGGGGAGCCTGGTGGGCTGCCATCTATGGGGTCGCACAGAGTCGGACACGACTGAAGCAACTTAGCAGCAGCAGTTCTTTTATTTTAGGTCTTAAGACCTTGAATAAAACTTAACTTTGCAACTCTTACGTTGTATGTTTTTCTTTAAGTCAACACTATTAAGAAGCACAGACTTAGTCAAAAGACATATAAGAAAACAATTTATAACACAGAACAAAAAATTAAGATCTCTAATGTGTAAAAAGCCCATAAAAATTGATTAAAATATTTAAATATCCCACCAGAAAAATGGGGAGAAGACACAAACAGGCAACATACTAAACAAACAAACAAACAAACGTGATCAAAAACATATGTGAAAATTACAGGTTAAAGTGAGACAGAATTTTTTTACCCGAGTCTGAAAATACCCAAAGAGGTTTATACTCAGGGGTTAGCAGTGCATAGGGAAAGCAGCACTCTGCAAACTAGAATAACCTTTCTAAAAAGTAATTTTGCCTTCAAAATCTGTACATCCTTTAAAGCAGCATTTATTGTTAAAAAAAAAAAATCAGACTCAGAGTAAAGGCTCTGAGTGTGTGGATTTCCACTACCATTCCTTTTCTAGTAATGGAAAATCGAAATAAATGTAATCGTTCAATGAAATTGAACACTCGCATGTTCCTACCTGGGATTCGGTGGGTGCAGACTCTGAGATGAGAACATAGGTGCTGGTTGGTTATTTGGGAGGTGACCCCAGAAAACTAGAAAAACGGGGATACCCAGTGTGGTTTTCAGGAATGAGCTGGTTACTGTTGTGGGCAACTACACTTCAACTCCGCTGAGGACCTCTGCAGAATTACAGAGCACACACCTTACAACTGCCCCAACACAGGACAGGGAGGCTGAGGCATATATCTACCAACTCTCATACCCCATTGGTTGAGGTCCCAGTATTAATGCCTCCTTGTGTCTAGGCTGTACCTTCCTGTGTCTCGTGACCTTTGCAGCTTAGGAGAAAGTAGAGCAGAGACAGGGCACAGCTCCTATCTGATGTGAGACACTGTCAAAAGGGCATGGCACTGTCCACCACAGCTGTGCTAAGAGTTGCATAAGAGCTGTGCAACTCTTATGTCCTCTTATCAGATGGACTAAGGGGATATAACCAGCCCATTCACATTTTAAGTTAAAATCAAACTGCAGGTAGAATATACAGTGTATCTTGTGTTTAAAGTAGATATATACAGATATATATTTACACAGACACACAAACACACACATGAAATATGACTGGCAGGATATTTACCAAAAGTTAATTAGTGTTTATCTTCAAGTAATGAGTATCTCAGATGATTTTCACTTTTTAAAAAATGTTTATATTTCAATATTAAACTATGCAAGTAATTGTAGCTATAATTTTCTACAATGAACAGGGCATATTGCAATAATAAAAAGAAGCTAAGTCTATGTACCTTTAATAGGTCTGATTTAAAAAACACATTTGCTCTATATTTAAAAATAACATTAATGATATTAACTATTACAATCCTCAAATTATTCAATAAATCCAATTAATTTAAAACTAAAAACTAGTATATGAACCAACTGCCTTCAGAGCATTTACGTGCTGACTTTGATATTTCAAGTATAAATCAATCATTAATAATTTAATTCTAAATTCTCCATTAAGAGAAAGTAGAAAGGGGAAAATAATAAGATAAGCAAATAATGCAGAATAAGGTTTGCATTCATTACAGTGATGATCAATCATTTTGCCATCCACCCCACCCACTCTCCTTTCGAAGAGCCTCAATAATCTCTTTCTTGTGTGCCTAGTTGCTCAGTCATATCCAGCTCTTTGCGACCCCATGGACTACAGCCTGTTAGGCTCCTCTGTCCATGGAATTCTCCAGGCAAGAATACTGGAGTGGGTTGTCATTTCCTCCTCCAGGGGATCTTTCCAACCCAAAGATTAAAATCACATGTCCCGCGTCTCCTGCACTATAGGCAGATTCTTTACTTACTGAACCAATGGGGAAGGTGGGCACTTTCTTATTACTTCTAAACCAGTCTACCTGCATTCTAATATCTTTCTGCTAATATAATTGCACCCGCCTTGTTTACTTGCTCTTTCAAGTATTCAGTGGCCTCCATGTATCATACACTCTGCTATGCATGAAGATACTAGGGACAAGTTCTCCATTTTCTAGGAACTTACCATCTGGTGGGTAATCAAAACAAAACAATAAGTTATAGATGAAGTAAACACAGGCTGCAGAGGGGCAGATCCACCCAGCCCAGTCTGGAAGGGAGAGGTGGCAGGGGACAGCTCCACTAGGTGGCACCATAGTAGTGGAGGACAGAGGGACAAGCCGAAGATGGTGGATGGAGGAGAGGAACTCAGATGGAAGAACTTTTTTAATCTTTCAGGAGTCATGTCATAGTTCCAAAATCATTTTCATAATCCCTTTCTTTGCCTTATTCTCCAGAAGCCTAAAAAACACTAAATGCCTTCTCATTTCCAACTCAGAATGTGAAATGTCTCTGGCTGGCTGTCCACGTTTCTGCTAGGTTGGCTGTCCACTGTGACCGAGTTAGACTAACTCCACTCTGCCCAATAAATGTCCCCTGCTCTCCTCGGGCCAGGCCCTTTGCTGTGTGCACCTCAATAATTCCCATCTCCATGCCTTAACTACTTCTGCACCTTGTAGCTGGCTTGTCATCTCTACCCCACTGCCTGCTGGTCAGTATCCTAGGCACTATCTGATTGGCCTCCTGGGGTCACATAGCCTCCTAGAGGCTACTAGCCCCACCAGGAACAGAGAGCTAGTGATACACGTGTACCTGTCCGGGAAAGAAAGGTCTTCTTACTCCTACTTTAACATTTATTCAAGACGGAGAGAAACAATAATACGAAGGTGGAGAAAGCATGAAAAAAAAAATAAAGCAATGAACTTAAAAGAATGAAATGTGAGTGAAAACTTAGTTATTTTTCTTCACAGTGGCTCTTATTCTGAATTGAATATTTGTAGACATTTTCTTAAAAATGGTGAGCCTGTCACTTCAAGAGACTCAAATGAAAGTATTTGTTGCCAATGATAAATTCAAGAAAATATTAGTAATATGCCTAACAGATTCCCCTTTGTTAAAAACTTTTTGGAGGAGAAAAGTGAAACAATGACAAATTTTCTTCTATTTTTTTCTTGCTTTTGATATTTATAATAATGTGCCAACATTTGTAAGATCTGTATAATTCAGTGAACCAATAGTTTCCAAACGACTGGTGCATGATGTTAAATAATCATACCTGGATGAGAGGGAAAGAGAAATCAATGGATGTTAATGTAACCAAGCAATTTCACTCACATCAAAGAAATTACTTTTTCTTGAGTTTTGGCATCATATCAAAGAAGAATATCTACAATTTTCTGGAAAACACTACTAAGATATTTCCACCTTTTCCAATTGTATATCTTTGAGAGACTAGATGTTCTTTATATAAATCAACCAAATACACACATCCACACACCCGTGGCAGACTGAATGCTGTTGTTGTTCAGATACTAAGCCGTGTCCAACTCTTTGCAACCCCAGGGACTGCAGCACACCAGGCTTCCCTGTCCTTCATCATCTCCCAGAGTTTCTTCAAACTCGTGTTCATTGAGTCAGCTGATGCCATCCAACCATCTCATCCTCCATTGCCCTCTTCTCCTCTTGCCCTCAATCTTTCCCAGCATCAGGGTCTTTTCCAATGAGTCAGCTCTTCGCATCAGGTACCCAAAGTATTAGCACTTCAGCTTCAGCATCAGTCCTTCCAGTGAATAGTCAGTGTAGGAATGAGAATCCAGTTCTCCTCTGCTAAACCATACATTAGAGGTTATTACAAAAATCTCTATTGTTTTGGACAATATAGTTTTTTTTCTTAAACTGTTGTTTCCATGTAATGACTGTTTGTTGCTATCTTAACTCAATTCATAAATGCTTTTACAACTCACCAGCTTTAATTTCTAACACAATAAGTATTGACAGATATGACTAATAAAAACAAAAACTCTTTAAAATTCTTATGATTGTTACCAGTGTAAAGGGGTCCTAAAACCAAGAAGTTTGAAAACCATTGTGTCCGAGGACAGGAGATCAACAAAATGAGAAGAACCAAGTTTCCAAAGATGGTATGGAGCAGAGATCATGTGGGTGGCAGGGAGGGAAGATAGTGGCTAGAAGGGAGCCCAAGGGGGGCTTCTTGCTCCAGGTGTTGGAAAAATGAGCATGTTATATTGCAGAGAGTCAGCAAGTTGCCCAGTTTTAGTACCTATCTTATACTTCAATAAAGTATTTAGATTAAAAAAAAAACTACTGGGCACTTCAGCTTGATATTTCTTATCTACAAAATAAGACTTGCTTTTTAATATGTTATGTAGTCACCTTGTCTGTGTATTCTATCTTCAAACCCATAATAGGCTGCATTATATGAATCATGAATCCAAACATATTAAGTAGAGACAGTCCTGTGTTTCCTGAACTCCTAAACTTCCAGTCATTTTCTGCCTAGATTGGCCATAAATGGCTACAGAAAACACATTTTACATGAGGAACATGTTAGAAGGAAAAATTGTATCATGCTATCATTATTTGAGAAAGCTGCAAGAAAACACAAAATTCAGATACTTGCAAAGCAGCCAGATTTCTGTAACATTCAATTATGTGACTGGAGAACACCACTTTTTCTGAAAGGCAGGGGAATCTAGAAATAGAGGAATAAAGCTCCTTAATTTCCTAATCGCTGCAATCACTGAAGGAACACATGATGGGGAAGAGAGACTCAGAATACAGAGCAGCCCCTCTGTATGGTCTAGTCTCCTGTTAACCAGCTGAGTGACAGCGGCTAAGCCAGCTCACTCATCTGGTTGCTCACGTGTGAAAACTAGGAGACAGCGTAACTTCTGTGATCCCTCAAGCCCCAAATTTCACCATTCTCTCTGACCCCCTTTATTTCCCCAAAGACAAAAATCTTAGTTTCCTGTGTGTGCTCTAATCTTGTTTCAAGCTCTGACACCCCATTAATGAAAATCCAGTATCAGAAGGAAATCCTCTATTTTCTTCTTCAAAGGGACTCCAGCTTTCCACTGCAATTTAGACATTTTGAATCACTGACGAAATGTAGTCACTCTTATTAAACACCATATAATAAAAACCCTCATTTTGCCCAATATCATTATATGTGAATAAAAGCCATAAAGTGAGACATTACTTTTTAGTGTGTCCTCTATCTGTGAAACTCAAGTTTTATATTATGTTTGGTATTGACAATTAAAATTTTCTAAATTAAACACTGATGAAAATTTGATGATGATATTTTAATTTAGGAAAATAATTAGTCCCTTTCCTTACAGTCACTTTCATATATTAAAATTCAGAAGGGAATTCACAATTCAGTTTACCATTACCCATTACTAATAGGACAAATGATCAAGCTATATCCTTTAAATGAGTGGTACATCCTTATATATTATTTATCTTCTAATTAGGATAGAGAAATTACCCTTTGAGTTGCTGAGTTAATTACAAAGAAGGAATTGATCGTTATACAGTTTAGTTTCTGATTTTAATCAAGCCTGTTTTCCTGTCTTCCCAGCTTCTGATCTTATAAAGATACGTAATTATTTTGAGGGGGAGGGGAAGCCGAAAGATACAAATCTGATAGATTAATGCAACTGAGTTACATCAAGGGGCTGAACCAGCAATACAGAAGTGGTTTGCTGAATATAAGCTAAAGCTTTCCTTTAGATGAATAAAGAGAGCTTTTAAAAATCAATGAGGTGAAAAGGCCGGATGATTAATGAAATCGGCATGATACTGAAAATGAAATCTTGAACTATCTGTCGTTGTTTAGTTGCTAAGTTGTGTCCAACTCTTTTGCAACCCATGGACTACAGCCCGCTAGGCTCCTCTGTCCATGGGATTTTCCAGGCAAGAACACTGGAGCGGGCTGTCATTTCCTCCTCCAAAATTATGTTTATGTGGAAGCAAAAACAAGATGGCCACATAGTCACGGCATATTACTGACCAACCTTTCTATGGAAATAGAACCACCTTCCTTTTTACATTCTGTTGTATCCATATATCTTGGAGATTTTGCAGGTTCAGTTCCAGAGCAGGGAATAAAGCAAGGCACATGAAGTTTTTGGCTTTCCAGTGCATATAAAAGTTATATTTATACTATACTATAGTCTATTAATTATACAATAGTCTTATGTCTAATACATTATGTGAGCCTTTTGTGAGTCATAATCTTTTTATTGTGGGAGGGCCTTGCCTCCAGGTGGACTGCTGCTGACCGATCAGGGCATGGTGGTTGCTGAAGGCTGGTATGGCTATGGCAATTTCTTAAAATGAGACAANATTGGTAAAAAGAATTTACCATCTCAGTCCTAGCTACTGAACTGAATAGAGGTCTTCCAAAGCTTTTTCCATCAAAAGGTACATTTGAATTTCTAGGAGGAGTACAGGAAGGATGTAAATAGAATGTCACAATGAGAGTCAAAAATTCAGAGTGTTTGAAAAGAATTGAACAAATGGACAAGAAATTAAACCCTAGAAAATGAATAAGTTCCTTGGTAAAGTCTTCTATTGTGGTCTGTGGACCAGAGATGATCTCTCACAGTTTATCACCTGTCTGCTAGGGAATGTGAGACATTGAGAACAAGCTGAAGAAACTTGAACAGCAGTTTGGAATTCATTTTATGTCTGTTCCATTTGATGATTAAAAATATGGCCCTAACGTATGGCTTTTGTTTGCTTTATATATTCCTATTTTTTACTTTATGCTTCTAGTAATTTATTCTTTATAATAATATCAGTCAAGGATGGATGGGGGAAAATTGACCCTTTTCCATAAATAGTTGGAGAAGTACAGTCCTCAAATGAGGAGAAGGAAATGGCAACCCACTCCAGTATTCTTGCCTGGAAAATCCGAAGGACAGAGGAGCCTGGTGGGCTGCCGTCTATGGGGTCACACAGTCAGACACGACTGAAGTGACTTAGCATGCATNTCACCAGCTGCATTAGCCTCTAACAAGAGAGTGAGGCTGTTCTTTGAAGCTTTGAAACCAGGCATTGACTTCTCCTTTCTATCTATAAAAGTCCTAGGTAGTATCTTCTTCCAGTATAAGGCTATTTTATTCACATTTAAAATCAATCAATCATTTAGGGTAGCCACTTTCATCAACTATCTTAGCTGGATCTTCTGGATAACTTGCTGCAATATCAGCTCTGTATTAGCACTTGCTGGTTCACCCTGTACTTTGATGTCATGAAGATGGCTTCTTCCCTTAAATCTCATGAACCAACCTCATGAGCTGCAGACTCTTCTACTGCAGCTTTCTCACTTCTCTCAGCCTTCACAGATTTGAAGATAGTCAAGACCTTTCTCTGGATTAGACTTTGGCATGTGGGAATATTGTCATTGGTTTGACTTTCTCTCCACACCACTAAAACTTTTTCCATGTCAGCAATAAATTGCTTCACTTTCTTTCTGTGTGTTCACTGGAGTACCACTTCTAATTTCTTTCAAGAACTTTTTCTTTGCATTCATAACCTGGCTGTTTGGTGCTAGAGTCTTGTCTTTGGTCTTAGTTTTCAACATAGCTACCTACCTCACTAGGCTTAATCATTTCCCACTTTTGATTTAAAATGAAAGATGTACAACTCTTCTTTTCAGTGGAACATTTAGAGGCCATTATAAGGTTATGGGGCTTCCCAGGTGGCACTAGTGGTAAAGAACCTGTTTGCCAATGTAGGAGACATAAGAGACGCAGGTTCAATACCTGGATTGGGAAGATCCTCTGGAGTAGGCACCCCACTCAAGTACTCTCGCCTGCAGAATCCCATGGACAGAGGAGCCTGGCAGGCTACAGTTCATGGTATCACAAAGAGTTGGACACAACTGAAGCAACTTAGCATGCATAAGGTTATTAATTGCCTTAATCTCAATGTTGTCACGTCTCAGGGAAATGGAGAGGGAAAGGAGAATAGGAAATAGCCTGTCAATGGAGCAGTCAGAACACACACAACATTTATCAATTAAGCCTGCTGTCTTATGTGGGTATAGTCTATAAATCCCTAAAACAATTATAAAATAATATCATCGAAGATAACTGACCACGGGTCAGCATAACTAATGTGATAATAATGAAAAAGTTTGAAATATTTTGAGAATTACCTATTTGTGACACAAACTTGTTTAATTTGTGACACAGAGGCACAAAGTAAGCAAATGCTGTTGGAAATAATGGTGCCGATAGACTTGCTCGATGTAGGGTGGCCACAAACCTTCAATTTGTAAAAAAGAGAGTGTTTGCACACAATAAAACAAGGTATGCTGTACTTGTCAAGGGCTTCTTTGTTTTGTTTACCTCAACACCTATGAATTTCTGAGTTCACAGATGTCTACACTATTAACCCATCAGTGTTTCCTTTCTTGTAGTTTGACTCATGCTCTCATGAGGTTATATTTGTTACCTGCCAAATGCCTGATTCTTCAAGCACATACACTATCAGTTATAGAATCTGCCTGTGTAAATGAGTGAAAAATAAGGTTATTTATTGTACTAGAAATTGGCAGTGCAGAAAAAGGCCATGAAGTTGAACCAAGCTGGAGCCATCTGTCTCCAGGCAAAGGCATACAAATGACTTCATGACTTCAGTCCACAGTTCCAGGAACTACAACATCAAAAACATGCATGAGCTAATCTTTAAATGGGAAACAGCCACAGACAATGAAATTTTACTTGCTCCAAAACAAACAATTTTAGTAACTGAGCTGAGAAGACACCTTATTCTGTTATCATTGGGAAGTATTATCTAGAAGACTAACACCAAGCTGAAATGCAATTATCCTTTAATGAATGCATCATCGAGTTAAATGACAATGGTATTTTGGCTCTTTAATCAGAGTTCCAAAAATACTCTAATTGGAGGGCTTTTGCCACTATAAGCATTTCATATATTCTATAGGGTGGGGCTTCCCAAATGCCACAATGGTAAAGAAACCACATGCCAATGCAGGAGATGCAAGAGACACAGGTTCAATTCCTGGGTTGGGAAGATCCCATGGAGAAAGAAATCGCAACCTGCTCCAGTATTCTGGAAGAGTCTGTGGACAGAGGAGTCTGTGGACAGAGGAGTCTGGCAGGCTACAGTCCATGAGGCTGTAAAGAGTCGAATGCGGCTGAACACGCATATACATGCTTCAGGGTATCTCATTCTGGGGTGCTTAAATATAACCAGGGACCAGTTCTATGAACACAGGGTTTATAAATTGAGTGAGAAGCCATCTATTGACCTTCTGATTCTGGAACATATGCTCTGGGAAAAAATGACCCATTTGTTATATACCATTGGTTACAAACAGAAATAAAACACATATTTTACCTAACAGTATTCTAAAAGGCTTGTGTTACGTGTATTGTTCCAGTGAACAAAATGTAAAGCAAGATAGAAACTATAACATCAAATTGCTTTATAATGGGACTGACTATAATTTTGTCCCTGGAAAAACTTAAAAGGACACCCAAGGAGAGGAAAATTACACTTAGTTCAAACAGAAAGTAATCAAAAACTGTCTAAATATAGGGAAAGTTGGCATCTGTAACAAGCTCCAACAGTAATCAGAGGGAATAGAAGGGAAGATCAGCTGTACTATGGATTTCCTTCGTTTAGGTTTATATTTCTCTAAATAACACCACTTTAATAGTGGTATAAAAATAAACTGCTGAGACAATTAAATGCCTGGTATATTCTTATTATTTATCATGCAATAACATTCACTTATCCAGCACCTGCTCTGTGCCAGGTCATATCCTAGGGACTAGGGATTTAGGAGTGAACAAAACTAACAGAAAATCACTGTTTCTGCAGAGTTTATTTTCTGGTGGAGGATATTGATAATAAATAAGATAAATAAGGAAAAATATGTACTATGTTATATATGGTGAAGGCTCAGAAGAGAAAACCCAGCATGAAAGGGATACATCAATGCAAATCAGTCATAATTGTGTGTGTGTGTGTATATATATATATATATCCCCTCCCTGTTGAGCCTCCCTCCTCTCCCTATCCCACCCCTCTGGGTCATCACAGTGCTGCAGGTTGGGCTCCCTGTGTTATACAACTTTCCACCAGGTACCTATTTTACATATGATAGTGGGCATATGTCAATGGTACTTTCTCAATCTCTCTTACCCTCTTCTTCCCCGCTGTGGCCACTAATCTGTTCTCTACATCTATGTCTCTATTTCTTCTCTGTAAATAGTTTCATCAGAACAATTTTCTAGATTCCATATGTATGCATTAATATATGATATCTGTTTTTCTCTTTCTGACTTACTGCACTTTGTGTACCAGGGTCTAAGTTCATCTACCTCACAAGAACTGATTTGAATTCATTCCTTTTCATGGCTGAGTAATACTCCATTGTGTATATGTACCACAGCTTCTTTATCCATTCGTCTGTTGGACATCTAGGTTGCTTCCATGTCCTGGCTATTGTAAATAATGCTGCAGTGAACACTGGGGTACATTTAGCTTTTAACTGGTGATAACTTTACCACTGCTTCCCAAATCTATCAGTCTGCAAGTCCTTTTTGTGAGAATTGAAGTTGCATCCTTAGTGATGGTCCTGGCTAATTCCATTTTGGATTTTGCTGAAAAGAGCACTGAAATGGGAGTGATGTGATGATGGGGGAGGGGCAGTTACAGAGACCCAGATCTTTAGCAAGGGTGGCATTCTTGGGAAAGTTAGAGAATGAAAAAAAAAAAAACACTGCAGATAAATTCAATGTTTTACTGCATGGACCTGCTTCCTCAAGCTAGAGAATGGAAAAAAAAAAAAAAACACTGAGATAAATTCAATGTTTTACTGCATGGATCTGCTTCCTCATTTAAATTGACATGTTGTCAGAAAATAGTGCGATTTTCTGTTTCAATTCTCTGCTCTAAAAAATGACCACGACGATTACTGTACTAGGTTTTATGAAACTGAAGATATATAGAGGCAATAATTTTAAAAGAAAAAAACATCTTAGGAATGGAAGTCACTGATTTTATTCCTTAGATGACCTGCATCACAACATACTGTGATAACAGAAGACAACAACAAGAAAGGAATACAGAAGTCAATTCACTGAAGACATCAGACTGGGAGTATAATCAGGACTGTGAAGCTGTGCTTTTTACACTGAAGATACTACATGATGAATACTCAATTTTTCAATACTGTCCGCTTGACCCATGCATTTAATCATTCTGGTCTTTAAAATAAAATCTATTGTTCCTATACCACCCATTCTCTTCATACAACCACATATGTTGATCCAGACCTCTTATGACAATTTCCCATTTTATGTCTCAGAATAATCCAGAAGCAGATGACTTAATGCAGTGGGTGTTATTTCTGGGAAATAGGCTAAAGGGAATAAGCTCTGTTAATCAAATGCTGCAATTACATGAGGGAAACAATCAGAATCACTTTTATTTTTTAACCTATGGACTCCTGGTACCAATTCCAGACTTAATAAGTCATAAGACAGAATGTTTGTGGGGGGTGGCAGTTAGTGACCAGTTATATCTACTGGGCCCAGTTATGTTATCAAGTTCCCTGGGTGATTCAGAGCTGCTGCAGGATTAGAGCTACTGCACTGAGGTAAGCTGCTGAAACCTACAAAGTGAAAGAAAGTGAAGTCGCTCAGTCGTGTCCAACTCTTTGCAACCCCAGGGACTGTAGCCTATCAGGCTCCTCCATCCATGGGATTTTCCAGGCAAGAGCGCTATAGTGGATTGCCATTTCCTTCTCCAGGGGATCTTCCTGACCCAGGAATCGAACCCGGGTCTCCCACATTGCAGGCAGACGCTTTACCATCTGAGCCACCAGGGAAGCCCCTACAAAGCCTACAGCAAATAATGTGCCAAGTGAGGAATTCTGCAAAAAAGCAGTTTGTCTCCACCTGCTTCATCTGCTCTGCATGTTCCCACCTTTCTGTGAAGAATGGTGTTCAGGTTCCAAGTACCTCACATGACTTGACAAGTAGGGGAGTAGAAAGTCACACTTGCTTGGTGATTTTACTGTTTATTTTAGTAAAGATACTTTCCAGAATGGCAACCATATAGCATAGGGATCTTGGACATGAACGAGACACCCAGTAGGACCACTGATAATAGGCTTATTCTGCCCATTACAAAGACAGTTTTATCTATCCTGAGCACTTGCTTATACCAATGTTACTCTCCCATTTCTTCCTTAGTGGTAGAAGGCCAATTTTAAATTGATCACATTGTCTCTTAAATAATCAAAGAGATACTTCTCAGCCTTCTTGCAGCTAAGTATCTAGCTGTGTGTCTCAGTTCTGATCTATGAAGTAAAATGGTATGTGAGATGTTCATAAAGGCTACATAATGAGAGATGACTCAGCTGGCAAACAACTTTTTACTTATTCAGCTCTCCTTCTTTGGAGAAATTGTTTCACTGAAGTGATGGCTGGAGTTCCAGCAGCCATTTTGTAATAGGAAGTAATCTTCAAGATAGAAGCTATGTATTAGCATCCTGGAGCAAAAAGATAGAATATCCCTGTATCCTAAATGATGGGGCCATCATTTCAGATGCCAATTGCCTCCCTCCAGACTTATTTTACATGAGAAATAAACTTTTTCCTTATTTAAGCCATGATTACAATTATTATTAGCTATATGCTCCAAAGCTAAGCTTAACTAATATCATAAAAAGGAACACCATGGGACATATAAAGTCAAGGAGAGATTTCAATGGTGTATAGAACCCATCCTGTGAATTCTTAATATACTGATTATTGCTGAAGCAATAAACTAAAATAATTTACCTAATCTTGGTGTATCGAAGAATAATTAGTATAAGTTAACAGTGCTAGACTTGATAAAAGAGTAGAATTGAAAGTGGAGAGCAGGAGATGAACTAGAGAGCCGGGTCACAGAAAGAGTCATTGGCATATGCTCTCTTGCTGACCGTGGAGTTGCAGATAAAGAGGAAGCGAAGATGATCCCAAGATCTCCAGCTTGATTGCCTGCTGCAGATAGTGATGCCCGTAAATAAGATGGGGGATGCCACAGGAGGAGTAAAGAGGAAAGGAAGAGCATGAGGTTGGTGCTGACCCTGAGGAGCTTTTGAAATGCTTATGGATACAAATGCAAAGTCTAGGAGAAAGTTAGAAAACAATCTAGGAATTCAGGTTCACTTGCTATTCTGCTTTTGAGAAACATCTGATGATTCCACACCAATTACTCAATGAAGCCCAAGCTCCCTACTTTTGAGGCCATTTATGACCTGGCTTCAACTTAGCTTTAAACATATCTATCTCTTTGCCCACAAGGCCCCACCAAAAAACAAATGCAAGCTTTATGTTCAAGTCACATATAACTTCATGGTTTTGCTTAAACATGCTTCATAGAAGTTCACGCATATTCCTTTCACAAGAAACATAATTTAGAGAAACAATAACCCTCTGAACTAAAGAATAACTGGAAATAAAAGCAGTAGATAAGAACTGTCAAGTGTCTTCCTGAAACCTTAAATGTGGAGAAAGATTTTGTCAGGGATGAAAAAATGGGGACCACTGTCCTCCTTTTCACTCACTGCTCATAACTTATAAATTATGGTCTGTCTACAAATAATGCATTTAATACTTGGGAGATTATTTAGAAATAATAGGCATCATGATTCTCCAGCTGATAGTCTAGCAGGTAATCTTACATCCTTAACTGAAATGACTTATTAATCTTTATTTCATTTCAAAACCATAATTAAGGATATTAATGACAGACATTTTAAATAAGCATTTTCCTAGAATGTTCACTGTTGTGATACAACTATACTTGAACTTGATTTAGTTTCTCCTTTTCCCTTTTCTTCTTGAGTCATATATGCATTCTCTCAGGACACAGACATCCCAGAGCTGCTGATGCGACAAAGCAACTCAGACTGCCCTGACTGCATAGCATCCTTGACCTCCACCTCCATTCCAGATAGGAATTCCCCTACAGATTTATTTAGGGGCTTCCCAGTTGGCTCAGATGGTAAAGAATTCGCCTGCAATGCAGGAGACCTAGGTTCAATTGCTGGGTAAGGAAGATCCCCTGGAGAAGGGAATGGCTACCCACTCCAGTATTCTTGCCTAGAGAATCCCATGGACAGAGGAGCCTGGCAGGCTACAGTCCACGGGGTTGCAAAGAGTTGGATGCAACTGAGTGACTAACACTTTCACTTTTAGGGGGCTCTCACTTTCAGGTGGCAGAGTGTAAAGAATCCTCCTGCCAATGCAGGAGCTGAAGGAGACATGTGTTCTATCCCTAGGTTGGGAGGAGGAAATGGCAACCTATTCCAGTATTCTTGTCAGGATAGGCCCATGGAGAGAGGAGTCAGGTGGGCTACAGTTCATAGGGTTGAAAACAGTGGGACATGACTGAATCACTGAGCATTCACGTATTTATTTAAACACATTCTTTCTTTGTTCAGTTACACAGTTCTAATTATCACACCTCCATCATTCAACATCAAATTTCAAAGGATCAAAGCATATACTGTAGGACAGAAGTGGTCCATTTTGTAATTGCTTCTAGGTCAGATTTTTTTCCCACCATGCAACAAACTTACCTATTAAGAAAAAATGGCAGGGATAAATTTTTCTTTCAAATGGCTTCAAAACAAAACTGAAGCAAAAATGAAATAATGAAAAAAAAATAACGTGATGGTGAAGACTCTGTGAAATCTTTAGAGAAAGTGGACACCCAACGATAATGACAGCATAGGTATGGTTTTACTCACAGAGAACACAGGCTAGTCAAAGACTTCCTTTTAAATTCCTATGAACATGTTTCAAAAGTCACAGATAAGGGTCAAGATATATTATGAACAAATTTTTCCTTACCATGTGTTTGGTTCATATTTGTTACAGAGGTTAGAACATAGTCTAAGAACATTCAGATAAACAGTTTTAGATTTGTTCCAATCACACTCCTCAGGGGAGAGGAAAAGAAAATCAGAGAAAAGCTTTCCTATGACGAGGCATTACTAGTTACAGGTGAAAATATCACCAGTAACAGTCTAGAAGGCAGGGATGGTTAGAAAGTAGGGGGTGGGGAGCTCACTAGATGATAGCTGGCCAGCATGTGGTAACATAAAGAGGAGGGTCTCTCAAAACTCCTTTATTTGGGGGGAGGGGTGAAGGGAAGGGCGGAAGGTGAGGTTCTAGATTCCCTTAAATGTAGAAGTCTTAAGGGCAGAAGCCATAATCTGACTGAAGTGTCCTTAGAAACCAACCCTGTACTTCACACAGAAAGGCTGCTTAATAGATGTATTGAATGTTTTGCTGAGTGAATTTTTGAGCCAGCCATGTATACACATACAGAATTTTCATTTCTTTTTCACACATTGTCCATGCACAAGGATAAAGATCTCCATGGCCTGGCAGTTGTACTAGCAATAGAAAGCATATGCTCACTCCAAGTAGAGCACGTCCACATTCTTATCCCATCAGACTTTTCTCCTCCATTAAATAGAACAAAATCTGTTTTCTTGACTTCACGTCACAAGGCAAGACTCAGGTTTCACTCTGGCTCTTTACGAGCATATTCCATACAAAGAAAATGGCATTCAGCTCTTCATCTGAATGTTCTCGCATGTGGGTGTTTGTCTTAACTGTATGCTGAATGCTCAGGCTGTACCAATCATTGTGCCAGGCCCCAGGGACATTATAATGAACAAGCCAGGCAAAGAGTTCACAGCTCAAGTGACTTTTTAGGAAAAAAAAACAACAAAAAAACCAGACAATATAGTAAGATAGTATTAGAGTAACATTAGGTAGCAGGAGGAGAGATAACATTGCATACGTTGGAGAGATGGGAAATGGTAGTGGGAGTTAGTATTAATCTTTCCTTTATTTATACATCTTATGATAATTTCACTAATTAAAATAGAAATTTTAAAGTAACGAGATTGACAATATATATTAGCTTGATTTTATTATTTAAAATAATGCACATGTATGCTATTTATGCATAAAACATCTTCCATACACACAAGAAGGACTTAAAAAACTGAGGGAAGGAATTAGTGGAGGGTAGATGGAAGAAGCTTTTCATCTTTATGCTCTTCTATACCATTTGAAAGTCTTCCATGTGCATGTGTAACATGAAGCAAAAAATGACTTTTAAATGTAGAATGAAATTAAAAGAAAACTAGTGACAGATTGAAGGCAAGGGTGACCAAATCATTATGATAAATCAAAGAGGGGTTACAAACATGATTATTAGCTTTCTAGTGATCAACTTCTTGGAAGAAAAGCTATGACAAACCAAGACAGCATATTAAAAAGCAGAGACATTACTTTGCTGACAAATGTCCATCTAGTCAAAGCTATGGTTTTTTCAATAGTCATATATGGATGTGAGAGTTGGACCATAAAAAAGGCTGAAGAATTGAGGCCTTTGAACTGTGATGTTGGAGAAGACTCTTGAGAGTCCCTTGGACTGCAAGGAGATTCAATCAGTCCATCCTAAAGGAAATCAGTCCTGAATATTCATTGGAAGAACTGATGCTGAAGCTACAATACTTTTGCCTCCTGATGCGAAGAGCTGACTCATCAGAAAAGACCCTGATGCTGGGCAAGACTGAAGGCAGGAGGAGAAGGGGACGACAGAGGATGAGATGGTTGGATGGTATCACCGACTTGATGGACTTGAGTTTGGTCAGGCTCCAGGAGATGGTGATGGACAGGGAAGCCTGGCGTGCTGCAGTCCATGCAGTTGCAAACAGTGGGACACAACTGAGCAACTGAACCGCAACAACAAGGGATCAACTCAGAAGGGTAAAGTTTACAAGGTCCAGGAAATAAAAGCAGCGTAATTTGCTCAGGGAATTTACGAATTCTCATTATTAAGAAATGAGACAAATTTCTCCTAGGAGTCCTCATGAGGAAGATGCTGTGTGACACACAATATATAGATATGCTTATAATATCCACAGTGACAGATTTCATCAGGCTTCTGCCTATAATGATGCCTAACAGAAGTGGATGGCAACACACCAAATGTAATTCACAAAAGCACTTCTGAAGGGGGCCAGTTAGTTCAGTCTAAAAGCTCTGGATAAAGATGGCCTGAGTTCAAATGACATTCTCACCGCATAATTTTCTATAAGAACTTAAACAAATAACTTGATGTTTCTGTACCTTAGTTTCTTCATCTGCCCCATAGGGTTTTGTGAGGAATAAAGGAATGAGTACATACTTAAATTTTAGCAAATACTCAATCCACATTAGCTATTTCCATGCACATCCCAGATTTTTCTCTCATCTAAACCTTTAATAGGGCGCTGAGCACGGCCAGTCCTGGGGGCTGTGGTCCTTGTCACGTGATGAATACTTTTCAACACACCAAGATGAAGGCAGCAGAGGTCTCAAGGTTCTACCACATGGGACAGCTTAAATCTACTTCCCTGGATCCCCTCTAGAATCCTGAAAGAGCTAACTTATTGCACAGAGTTGTTTATTTTCTTTTTACATTATCATTTAAAATGAGTGTAAACTATGGACTAGGCATTATCCATTCAATTTTTATAATAAGGCTCTTGTGTGTGTGTGTGTAGTGTGTGAAGTGCACGCTCAGTCATGTTCGACTCTTTGCAACCCCATGGACTGTGGCCTGCCAGGACCCCCTGTCCATGGAATTCTCCATGAAAGAATACTGGAGTGGGTTGCCTTTTCCTTCTCCAGGGGATCTTCGCCACCGGGGGACTGAACCTGCATCTCTTCTGTCTCCTGCACTGGCAGGTGGGTTCTTTATCAGCTGAGCCACCAGGGAAGCCCAATAAGGCTCTTATGTAGATCCAATCATCATCTAATTTTACAGATAAGGAAACAGGCGAGGAGAAGGTAACTTATAACATGCCACACATGCGATAAATGGCAGAACCAAGACTCCATCTGCTCCAGCAGACTGGCTCACGCCTACTCTTGACTGTGGCATTGTATTATACCACATATTACATAGCTCAAAGTTACATCCATCACAAAATCAAGATGGCTTACTATGGAATAGCTTTACTTTCTGGCAAGATTTAAGCCCTTTCTATGTAATAAAAACATTAATATCATGTAAAGGAATGCTTATTCCATATTTACGTTTGCTGGGCTGATGGTGATGGAGTAACAGCTGGAGCGTGAGGTGGAGCGGGAACAGTTACTAGTCACATCATGTCAAGATGAAGAGATATCAGGAAATGGCTCACAGAAATGTCCAATTGCTCCAAGAGAAGACTGCTTCTATTGGCTCCACCTCTTATGACATGCTATGACGGCAAATCTGCTATGCAACCCCATAGACAGCCTCCCACCAGGCTCCCCCGTCCCTGGGATTCTCCAGGCAAGAACACTGGAGTGGGNTCTGCCATAAGGGTGGTGTCATCTGCATATCTGAGGTTATTGATATTTCTCCCGGCAATCTTGATTCCAGCTTGTGTTTCTTCCAGTCCAGCGTTTCTCATGATGTACTCTGCATAGAAGGTAAATAAGCAGGGTGACAATATACAGCCTTGACGTCCTCCTTTTCCTATTTGGAACCATGTCCCGTTCTAACGGTTGCTTCCTGACCTGCATACAGATTTACTGCTCGCAAAACAGTAGGGATACGCTGAATACCAAATGCACCAAAACCTTAAAAATAATTACAATGGTAAATTTCCTGTTATGTGTAGTTTGCCACATATTTAAAATATTTTGTGTTCGTCACTCAGTCGTGTCCGATTCTTTGCCATTCCACGGACTGTAGCCCACCAGCCTCCTCTGTCCATGGGCTTCTCCAAGCAAGAATACTGGAATTGGTGGCCATGCCCTCCTCCAGGGAATCTTCCCAACCCGGGGATCAAACTCAAGTATTCTGCCCTGCAGGCAGATTCTTTACCACCTGAGCCACCTAACTCCTTTTAAAATTGATCAGTGTACCCCTATTGTACAAAGATAGTATCAGTGAGCAAAAGAAGAAGTAATATCATCTGAAGGAGTGATTTCCATTGGCCATTCCAGGGTCCCTGGGGTTAAGACTGGTCCACGTTTGTACGGATTGCACGTAAAAAAGAATACTCTTATGAAGTTTTTTAAAAAATGTTTTTACATTTAAATTATGGAAGTATGGTGATACATTGACAGGAGACAAGGAAAAAAAAGTCACACAGTGTTCCACAACAGATGACAATTATTAAGTAAATAAAGATTCTTAGTTAGTTCCAGTATCAAACTCCCAGAAATTAATAGAATGGATAGAAAAGTAAAAGGATATAGCAGACTTGAAAAGCGCCGTGAACCACTTCAACATAATTCATATTTCTACGATTTTCACACAGCAGCAGGGTACCAATTGTATTTAAGTCTATGGGAATAAATGATAAATCAAGAGACACTGGAACATGATAAGTCACTTCAGTCCTGTCCAACTCTTTGCAACCCTAGGAACCACAGGGACCACAGCCCACCAAGCTCCTATGTCCACGGGATTCTCCAGGCAAGAATCCTGGAGTGGGTTGCCATGCGCTCCTCCAGGGGGTCTTTCTGACCCAGGGATGGAACCTGAGTCTCCCGCATTGTACGTGGATTCTTTACCATCTGAAAATGTGTTAGTAACTACAGGAGGAGCATTAGGTCGCTGAACAAGCTAGAGATCTGGATTTCTTGACCTTGGGGTTAAAAGGTGGTCCACCTTCAACACCCAGAAACCAGCGATGCGTCTTCCTCCATGACCTGCACTGATTTCCCGTCTCTGAGCTCTATGCTGAGGTGACACTGGACATCCTGTCCATTACTTTCCTCTGTAACATCAATTTGGAGGTTCAGCAGGACAAAGGTTCCCCGACCTACCTTTTTTCTTTTCCTTCGATAGTCAATACTTAACTTGATGATGTCGGCAATCTCACACGTAAGGATGATACTTGCAAGATGAGTTTGGGCTGGCTTTGCTTGAACAATCAAAGTGTTACTCTCTTGGTTGTGTCTCACTCTTTGCAATCCCATGGACTCTTAGCCTGCCAGGCTCCTCTGTCCATCAGATTCTCCAGGCCAGAATACTCCAGGGGCTTTTCCTGACCCAGGGATCAACGCAGGTCTCCCGTATTGCAGGTAGACTCTTTATTGTCTGAACCACTGCATGGGACTTTCAAAAAAAAATGCACAGAAGTGTCTGTGATATAAACCGTATCACTTCAAAATTGTTAAGAGTCATTACTCAGTACAAGACCATCAGTGCAAATATGGGGATGCCCAAGGTTCAGACTGGAAACCTGGTCACACACCTTTAATCCCAGGAGGGCTTTCCGAGGATGACACGGTACGGGGTACTGCTTGCTGTTTTTCTCTACAACATGGCTTGTCGAAGGCAATGTCTAGACCATGCACAGAGATTCTTGGCCCTTAATGTACGTGCCAGCTGACCCCAGAAATCATGTTCCTTTTATGTACGTCTCAGACAAAAGATGAGTGCGTCTTCACTGAGTTTAATCAAACTGGTTCCCAAAGCAACCGATGGAAGAGCACTTACAATAATAGCTGGGGCATGAGGATTCAGCTGAATCAAACAAGGTCACACATATGAAACGGGTCCAGGATCTTAAAGATGTGCATTTCAGCACCTGGGATCATGAATGCTACCACTACTATCAGTTCAGTTCAGTCGCTCAGTCTTGCCCGACTCTTTGCGACCCCATGGATTGCAGCATGCCAGGCCTCCCTGTCCATCACCAACTACCGGAGTTCACCCAATCCCCTGTCCATTGAGTCAGTGATGCCATCCAACCATCTCATTCTCTGTTGTCCCCTTCTCCTCTTGCCCTCAATCTTGCCCAGCATCAGGGTCTTTTCAAATGAGTCAGCTCTTCACATCAGGTGGCCAAAGTACTGGAGTTTCAGCTTTAGCATCATTCCTTCCAAAGAAATCCCAGGGCTGATCTCCTTCAGAATGGACTGGTTGGATCTCCTTGCAGTCCAAGGCACTCTCAAGAGTCTTCTCCAACACCACAGTTCAAAAGCATCTATTCTTCAGCGCTCAGCTTTCTTTACAGTCCAACTCTCACATCCATACATGACCACTGGAAAAACCATAACCTTGACTAGACGGACCTTTGTTGACAAAGTCATGTCTCTGCTTTTCAATATGCTGTCTAGGTTTGTCATAACTTTCCTTCCAAGGAGTAAGTTTCTTTTAATTTCATGGCTGCAGTCACCATCTGCAGTGATTTTGGAGCCCAGAAAAATAAAGTCAGCTACTGTTTCCACTGTTTCCCCATCTATTTGTCACGAAGTGATGGGACCTGATGCCATGACCTTCGTTTTCTGAATGTTGAGCTTTAAGCCAACTTTTCACTCTCCTCTTCCATTCTCCAAGCCAGGCTTCAGCAATACGTGAACCCTGAACTCCCTGATGTTCAAGCTGGTTTCAGAAAAGGAAGAGGAACCAGAGATCAAATTGCCAACATCCGCTGGATCATCGAAAAAGCAAGAGAGTTCCAGAAAAACATCTATTTCTGCTTTATTGACTATACCAAAGCCTTTGACTGTGTGGATCACAATAACTTGTGGAAAATTCTGAAAGAGATGGGAATACCAGATCACCTGACCTGCCTCTTGAGAAACCTATATGTTAGGTCAGGAAGCAACAGTTAGAACTGGACATGGAACAACAGACTGGTTCCAAATAGGAAAAGGAGTACGTCAAGGCTGTATATTGTCACCCTGCTTATTTAATTTCTCTGCAGAGTACATTATGAGAAAGGCTGGGCTGGAAGAAGCACAAGCTGGAATCAAGATTGCCGGGAGAAATATCAATAACCTCAGATATGCAGATGACACCACCCTTATGGCAGAAAGTGAGGAGGAGCTAAAAAGTCTCTTGATGAAAGTGAAAGAGGAGAGTGAAAAAGATGGCTTAAAGCTCAACATTTAGAAAATGAAGATCATGGCATCCGGTCCCATCACTTCACGGGAAATAGATGGGGAAACAGTGGCTGACTTTATTTTTTGGGGCTTCAAAATCACTGCAACCATGAAATTAAAAGATGCTTACTCCTTGGAAGAAAAGTTATGACCAACCTAGATAGCATATTGAAAAGCTAGACATTACTTTGCCAACAAAGACTTCTTCAAGGGGGTTTAAAAATCTAACAGGGTCTGGGGAACACAGTGTCAAAGTCCAGGTGCACTTTGGTCGCTAGGCCTGAGTGATCTACATTCACAATGTGTCAGGCAAGCAGAGGGTGTACAATTTGGATATAATGTAGAATATGATAAGGGGAAAAAGTTTACAATTTTAAGGGACTAGGAATGAATTAATGTACACATAGATACATGCCAAAACTACATGTGCCGATCTATCCTATCAGACTTGCTTGTAAAAGTAAATTCCTTGGGAACAGAGGTGGTTTTCTTCTTGTCCTTATAGACCTAGTATCAGTAAAGTGAGTCTTCAATAACCGTTGATTAAACTGAATGGACTGGGGCATCCTCATGCTACTCCAGGTTGGGGAGTGGAGATGGAGAAATCATATCCTCATTCCCATACTTCCTATGTTCTAAAGCAAAACGGAATATCTTCTCAAGCAAATGTAAAGGTGGCTACAAAAGTATTTTGAAAGACTAAAATGGCACTGTTATTTTAAAATACAATCTACACCAACCATGATGAAATACCACCTCACATGTGTCAGATGATTATCATCAAAAAGACAATAAATAACAAATGTTGGCAAGGATGTCTCTATATCCCTCCCTTGGACACTGTTGATGGGATTGTAAGCTGGTGCAACTGCTATGGAAAATAGTATGGAGGTTTCTCAAAAAATTAAAAGTAGAACTGCCACATGATCCAGCAATTTCACTTCAGCTATTTACCTGAAGAAAACAAAAACACTAACTGGAAAAGATATATGCACCCCATGTTCATTGCAGCATTATATACAATAGCCAAGGTATGGACGCATCCTGTATTAGATGAATAGATAAAGACGATGTGGGAAATATATGGAATGGAATAGTACTCAGCCACTAAAAAAAAAGTACTACCATTTTAGACAACATGGATAGATCTAGAGAATATTATGCTAAGTGAAATAAATTACAGAGAGAAAGACAAACCACCACATGCCTTCGTTTATAAGCGGATTCTAAGAAAACAAAATGAAAAAGCACTCACAGACACAGGACACATGGGTGGTTGCCCAAGTGGAGGGGGTATAGGGTGGGCAAAATAGTTGGAGGGGATTGAGAGATACAATCCACCAGCTATAAAAGTAAATAAGCCATGGGGATGTAATACACAGCACAAGGAATATGGTCAACAATATTGCAATAACTTTGAACAGGGACAGATGGTTACTAGACGTATCATGGTGATCATTTCATAATGTATACAAATATCAAATCACTAGTTAGTACACCTGAAACTAACATAGTATTGTATGTCAAAATATTTAAATTTAAAAAAACCATAATTTACAGCAAGGCAAGTTTCACATACATGAGTTAGTTCTCCAACATAATATCTATAATTGTTTTAAAATTCTTCCTGAGGTTAAAAAAAGATATGACACAAACCAATGAAGAATGTTTCTGTGATAATTTATATCATAGTCTTTTGTAGCATGTGAGGAACTCTTAGTAGAGGAAACAGCTATGGCAGCATGGACTTTTTTCCCCCCAAATCTTGAACACTGTATCCAACAGATGGTTCTCCCAAAGATATCAGCCATTGGATGAGTCACTACCTGAGAAGTACCCCACACAGCTTACTATAGAAAGGATGATCCCAGGAATATACACAGTATCACCCATACAGTTACTGACCAAGTCAGAAAACCCCACTATTAAGAATCCATTCCTTAAGGATAATACCATCTATTTAGTTTAAAAAAAAAAAAGAAAAGCCAACTGTCCTGAAGAGTAATACAAAACTCAAGAGTAATATAAAACCAGAACCTTCCTTAATGACAGCTGAAAGCAAGGCCTTTTAGGAAATTTAAAAAAATTTTTAATATGCCAGTCTATGTTCAATGCAGGATGCAGGACGCTTGGGGCTGGTGTATGGGGATGATCTGGAGGGATGATGTGGGGTGGTAGGTGGGAGGGGGGTTCATGTTTGGGAGTTCGTGTAAAAAAATAAATAAATACAAAAAAAAAAAGATTTAGGGAAGAAATGGGTGACAACTTGCAGAGATCATATGTCTTGAATTTTCTTAATACATAGTCATCAAAAATTCTGCATTAATATTTTATAAACTATCAAAATGTCTTCAAAACTTCAACAGACTAATATACAAGTTGTATTTTCCAGAACTGCCTACTGCATACATTTGTTGTTGTTAATTCATATATGTCCTATGTTTGGTTGGAAACATGTTCAGTGTCCTCAGAAGGCTAGGTATGGACCCAATACCTAGGAAAAGAAAGAAGAGTGCAGAAAAGAGAGATAAGATGACTCTAAAAGTTAATTTTTCATTTAATTATTTTTCTCCTGTCAGCATTGTTAATCATTTATGAAACCATTCATAGGGCAACCCTCTTCTCCATTTCCCCCTCACCCCTTCATTCTCTATTTCACATACAGCAATTCACTTAAAAAAAAAAAAAACACACATCAGACAAACCATACCCTTTTGGGGCTTTCACATGGGTTACTGAAAAGATAAAATGATAAAAGTGAAGTCGCTCAGTTGTGTCTGACTCTTTGTGACCCCATGGATTGTAGCCTATCAGGCTCCTCCGTCCATGGGATTTTCCAGGCAAGAGTNTTTTGGGGCTTTCACATGGGTTACTGAAAAGATAAAATGATAAAAGTGAAGTCGCTCAGTTGTGTCTGACTCTTTGTGACCCCATGGATTGTAGCCTATCAGGCTCCTCCGTCCATGGGATTTTCCAGGCAAGAGTGCCATTTCCTTCTCCAGGGGATCTTCCCGACCCAGGAATCGAACCTGGGTGTCCCGCATTGCAGGCAGACGCTTTACCGTCTGAGCCACCAGGGAAGCCAAAATGATAAAGTGTTTACTTATTAAAAATTCCTTCTTCACTAAACATAAACACTAGTTTAGAACACAGCCTGCTCACACACTGAAGTTCAGAATAGCCATCCTAGGGAAACTCTGCCAATGTCCTGACATTTCCATTTAGAAAGTACAGTCAATTGCTTTAAGGACTGAGCATAAACTAAGATGTAGTCAAAGTAGTGCAATGAGAATAATTCCCAATTCTCCTTCAATTATCTTAACCTATGAAATATAAACAGTATACAAATTTTTCTAAAAGTTCACAATACTATGATAAGCCATACAAGTATGTATACAAGTACTGTCACAGATCAGTAAGTAAAGTAAGTAAAATAGCAGCAACCAAAATAGGTGACAGGTGAAACAGTTGGCATCACATGGCTAAAAGAAGTTCTTTGACATAGAGAAGTTTCTCTTGGAATTTTGCCTCTTCTTTCAGTCTTATTTTCTGAACTTCAACATTATGCACTTTGATTTTTCTTTTGATTCTATATTTTTTCAATTCTGAAAACACTGCTTATCCAGGTTGAGACAGGTTATTCTTTTTAATGTGTATATAACCACACGTCCAGGTCTTTCACCTGCTTCAAAAGAAAGAAAAACCCAAAGCCAGAGGAGTTCAGGATCTATTACGCAAACTCATCTTCTATAAGTAGGACACACTATCAGTTCAGTTCAGTTCAGTTCAGTTGCTCAGTTGTGTCCGACTCTTTGCGGCCCCATGAATCGCAGCACGCCAGCCCTCCCTGTCCATCACCAACTCCCGGAGTTCACTCAAACTCATGTCCATCGAGTCAGTGATGCCATCCAGCCATCTCATCCTCTGTCATCCCCTTCTCTTCCTGCCCTCAATCTTTCCCAACAACAGAGTCTTTTCCAATGAATCAATTCTTTGCATGAGGTGGCCAAAGTACTGGAGTTTCAGCTTTAGCATCATTTCTTCCAAAGAACACCCAGGGCTGATCTCCTTCAGAATGGACTGGTTGGATCTCCCTGCAGTCCAAGGGACTCTCAAGAGTCTTCTCCAACACCACGGTTCAAAGGTATCAATTCTTTGGCGCTCAGCTTTCTTCACAGTCCAACTCTCACATCCATACACGACTACTGGAAAAACCATAGCCTTGACTAGATGGACCTTTGTTGGCAAAGTAATATCTCTGCTTTTGAATATGCTATCTAGGTTGGTCATAACTTTCCTTTCAAGGAGTAAGCGTCTTTTAATTTCATGGCTGGAGTCACCATCTGCAGTGATTTTGGAGCTCAGAAAAATAAAATCTGAGACTGTTTCCACTGTTTCCCCATCTATTTCCCATGAAGTGTTGGGAATAGATGCCATGATCTTCATTTTCTGAATGCTGAGCTTTAAGCCAACTTTTTCACTCTCCACTTTCACTTTCATCAAGAGGCTTTTGAGTTCCTCTTCACTTTCTGCCATAAGGATGGTGCTATTTGCATATCTGAGGTTATTGATATTTCTCCCAGCAATCTTGATTCCAGATTGTGCTTCTTCCAGTCCAGCGTTTCTCATGATGTACTCTGCATATAAGTTAAATAAGCAGGGTGACAATATACAGCCTTGATGTACTCCTTTTCCTATTTGGAACCAGTCTGTTGTTCCATGTCCAGTTCTAACTGTTGCTTCCTGACCTGCATACAGATTTCTCAAGAGGCAGGTCAGGTGGTCTGGTATTCCCATCTCTTTCAGAATTTTCCACAGTTTATTGTGATCCACACAGTCAAAGGCTTTGGCATAGTCAATAAAGCAGAAATAGATGTTTTTCTGGAACTCTCTTGCTTTTTCCATGATCCAGCGGATGTTGGCAATTTGATCTCTGGTTCCTCTGCCTTTTCTAAAACCAGCTTGAACATCAGGGAGTTCACGGTTCACATATTGCTGAAGCCTGGCTTGGAGAATTTTGAGCATTACTTTACTAGCGTGTGAGATGAGTGCAATTGTGCGGTAGTTTGAGCATTCTTTGGCATTGCCTTTCTTTGGAATTGGAATGAAAACTGACCTTTTCCAGTCCTGTGGCCACTGCTGAGTTTTCCAAATTTGCTGGCATATTGAGTGCAGCACTTTCACAGCATCATCTTTCAGGATTTGAAACAGCTCAACTGGAATTCCATCACCTCCACTAGCTTTGTTCTTAGTGATGCTTTCTAAGGCCCACTTGACTTCACATTCCAAGATGTCTGGCTCTAGATTAGTGATCACATCCTCATGATTATCTGGGTCGTGAAGATCTTTTCTGTACAGTTCTTCTGTGTATTCTTGCCACCTCTTCTTAATATCTTCTGCTTCTGTTAGGTCCATACCATTTCTGTCCTTTATCGAGCCCATCTTTGCATGAAATGTTCCCTTGGTATCTCTAATTTTCTTGAAGAGATCTCTAGTCTTTCCCATTCTGTTGTTTTCCTCTATTTCTTTGAAATGATCACTGAGGAAGACTTTCTTATCTCTCCTTGCTATTCTTTGGAACTCTGCATTTAGATGCTTATATCTTTCCTTTTCTAATTTGCTTTTCGCTTCTCTTCTTTTCACAGGTATTTGTAAGGCCTCCCCAGACAGCCATTTTGCTTTTTTGCATTTCTTTTCCATGGGGATGGTCTTAATCCCTGTCTCCTGTACAATGTCAGGAACCTCCGTCCATAGTTCATCAGGCACTCTATCTATCAGATTGAGTCCCTTAAATCTATTTCTCACGTCCACTGTATAATCATAAGGGATTAGATTTAGGTCATACCTGAATGGTCTAGTGGTTTTCCCTACTTTCTTCAATTTAAGTCTGAATTTGGCAGTATGGAGTTCATGATCTGAACCACAGTCAGCTCCCGGTCTTGTTTTTGCTGACTGTATAGAGCTTCTCCATCTTTGGCTGCAAAGAATATAATCAATCTGATTTCGGTGTTGGCCATCTGGTGATGTCCATGTGAGGAGTCTTGTGTTGTTGGAAGAGGGTGTTTGCTATGACCAGTGCATTCTCTTGGCAAAACTCTATTAGCCTTTGCTCCACTTCATTCTGTACTCCAAGGCCAAATTTGCCTGTTACTCCAGGTGTTTTTTGACCTCCTACTTTTGATTTCCAGTCCCCTATAATGAAAAGGACATCTTTTTGGGGTGTTAGTTCTACAAGGTCTTGTAGGTCTTCATAGAACCGTTCAACTTCAGCTTCTTCAGCATTACTGGTTGGGGCATAGACTTGGATTACTGTGATATTGAATGGTTTGCCTTGGAAATGAACAGAGATCATTCTGTCATTTTTGAGATTTCATCCAAGTACTACATTTTGGACTCTTTTGTTGACCATGATGGCTACTCCATTTCTTCTAAGGGACACACTATGCAGAAGCCCAAACTCCATTTGAAACCCAAAACCCCTGAAAAAATTTGCAGGCAACTCCTAAATGTGCATTTATTATACATATTTCTTGCTTTTCTCATAAGTCAACTCACGATCAGTGCTACCATCACCTTTGGACCAATAACTGCTTTGTAATAAGAGACAGCCATCAACAAGCTCTCTTTCTAGTCTTCTGGTATCTGTTTAGGGGGAAAAGTCTACTGACCTCAATAAGACTAATGAGAGACAAGAAACCCACAGCAAAGATGGTGCTTTTCTCTTGGAAGCCAAAATGCACACTGCTCTTACAACTAAGGATAATGTACCTAGCTATGGTCTAGCAGCATGTAACATCCATCTTTAGGATAGGCAGGCTTAGGTTAAACCCTTGTGCCTAGGTGTCTGAAGAAGGGACATTGGTCACATTAATCTTGCTGGCCTTCAGATGCTTCATCTATCACAGAGCTCCTAAGATTCTCAATAAGAATAGTTGTCTATGCTTTATAAAAGCAAATGTGTCCTGGGCTTCCCTGGTGGCTCAGTGGTAAAGAATCTCCTGCCGAGGCAGGAGACATGGGTTTGATCAGTGACCCAGAAAGATCCCACGTGCCGTGGAGCAACCAAGCCCATGTGCCACAACTGCTAAGCCTGTGCTCTAGAGCCTGGGAGCTGTGACTACTGAGCCCACTCATCGCAAGTACTGAAGCCTGTGTGCCCTAGAGGCTGTGCTCCAAAAGAGAAGACACCTCAGTGAGAAGCCTGCACATGGCAGCTACAGAGTAGGCCCCACTCTCCACAACTAGAGAAAAGCCTGGGCAGCAAGAAAGACCCAGCTAGAGTCAAAAATAAATGAAATTATTTTCTTAAGTAAATGTGTCCTGTAAAAGCATGCGCTAAGCACTGGGGTCATTACTTACTTCAAACATCAGGACTTGAAATGTCATGACATAAAATACACTTTCACACGAAATTCCATCACAGACTGATGGCTAGATTACACTCAGAGCTGGTTTTGTACTGGTGTGGCCCCCATGATTTATCCATTTGCTTCTATGCGTCTTGCTTTGTGAGTTACAGCATACATTTTAAAAAGGTACAGCCACAGACTTTCAAAATGTCACAGACTTTCAAGACAAACCGATTCTATAAGTTTGACTTAGGCAACACCTTATTCCAGTGACTAAAAACAAAATTCAATTCAATTATATTATTATATCAACTTATAATTTCTATCTCTAGGCACCAACGTTTTTGGATTCCTGAGATGCATGAAGAATCTGAGTTTATGAGTGTAAGTGTTTTGTACTTTAAAACTAAAGGTTTTTAACTTTAAAATTCATTACAAAGATATACTGAGAGAGACATTTTATAGAATGGCTAATAATGAGAAATAACTCATCCTACTAACTTTTCCTTGCAACATTAACCCGGTGCCAAAAGGGGCCATCTGACCACCATTTCCAAGCAGATGACTTTCTAATTACTTATTAAACAAAATTGTTTTCCAAGTCCTGGGGCCTATTGCTAAGACAGGGATTTGTAAGTTCCAGCTCATTTATTGGTTTTGGCAGAATTTTACTGTGACAGTTGTTAGCCTTGCTGGCTGCGACAATATTTCTCTGCTGCGGCAGTCCACAGAAGAGATGTCCTAGATTATTAATAAAACCTACGGGAACCAAGTAACAGTGATGAAGATTTAAACATGTAACTGATAACTGAGAGCAATAACCCACAAATATTTCATATAATGAAACCAGTGTAGCATACCACAGAAGGTCCTCAGGCCATGTAATTTTAGGACAAGGTTTTTAAATCTCTTTCAAAGGAGAATTATAATCCTTCTTTGTACTGCAAGGGAAAAAGTCCACCTGCTCATGAGCATCCTTGTTTTATGAATAGTCCCCCGATGTGATCTACATGGCCATTATCTGTATCAGATCCATTTAGTTGAAAAAGGCCCCTCATCAATAAAAGTGGAACAGCCATTGGAAATGGTAGCTGTGGGGACTGGCTGGGGTGCAGCCTGGCATTGAAATCTCTCTCCTTCAGGGCTTCATTAGGAAAATAGTCATTTACAAGCAGAATATTTAGTATATTTCCTTGTTCTCCCAAGAGACTTGCAAACCTTTCAATGATTTTCTTTTTTTTTTTTTTGTATTTATTTATTTTTTTTACACGAACTCCCAAACATGAACCCCCCTCCCACCTCCCACCCCACATCATCCTGTATAAGTGAGATCATATGGTATTTGTTTTTCTTCTGCCTGACTTGTTTCCCTCAGCATAATACCCTCTAGGGCCATACATGTTGTTGAAAATGAGAAGGTTTCATTCTTTTTTATGGCTGAGTAATATTCCTGTGGGGTGTGTGTGTGTGTGTGTGTGTGTGTGTGTGTGTGTGTGTACACATCACATCTTCTTGATCTGTTCTTCTATCACTGGGCATTTAGGCTGCTTCTATAACTTGGTTATTGTGAACAATGCTGCAATGAACATATGGACAAAGGTGTGCCTGTATCTTTCCAATAGTGCTTTTGATCTTTTGGGGGAAATACCCAGAAGGGGAATTGCTGGATTTTATGGCAAGATAGTTATATCTTTAATTTTTTGAGGACTCTCTATATTGTTTTCCACAGTGAATCCATCTATTTATATTTCCACCAACAAAGCAGGAAGGTTCCCTTTTCTCCACATCCTTGTCAACACTTTGTATTTGTTGTTATTTTGATTCTAACAAGGGTGAGGTGGTATCTGTCTCACTGTGGTTTTCATTTGCATTTCCCTGATGATTAGTGATACTGAGCATCTTTTCATGTGCCCGTCTGTAATATGTATGTCTTCCTTGGAAAAATATCTATGCAGGTCCCCTGCTCATTTTTAATTGTATTTTTTATGTTGAGTTGTATGTATTCTTTGTATATTTTGGATATTAAGCTCTTACCAGATATTCACTTGCAAGTATCTTCTCTCATTTCATAGGTGGCCTTTTTGTTTTGTTGACAGTTTTTTTATAGAAACAAAGTCACAGATACAGAGAACAAACAAGTGGTTGCCAGAGGGGATGGAAGAGGAGGAATGAGTGAAATAGGTGGGAAAAGTAAGGGGCATAAACTTGTAGTTACAGAGTAAGTGCGTCTTGAGGATGAAATGTACAACATGGGGAAGAGATTCAATAATAATGTAATACCTCTGTATGATGACAGACTGTAATCAGACTTATAATGGTGGTCCATTTTTTAATGTATAGAAATGTCAAATCACTATGTGTGTACCAAGAACTAGCATCACGTTTGTTGTAAGCCAGTTATACTTCAACAAACAGAGAAACAAACTTACAGAAAAAGAGGTCAGATCTGTGGTTACCAGAGGTCGGGGGCACAGGGACGGGGAATTGGATGAAGGTGGTCAAAAGGCACAAACTTCTGGTTTATAAGATCAATAAGTACTAGGGATACAGTGTAAAACCAGATTAATATAATTAATGCTGCAGTGTGTTTTACATTAAAGTTGTTAAGAGGGAAACCCTGAGAGTTTATATCACTAGGAAAAAAAAGCTTTTTTCCTTTTGTATCTATATGAGATGGTGGATGTTCACTAAACCAACTGTGGTGATCATGATGTATCTGAGTCAAATCATTGTGTTATATACCTTGAACTTACAAAGTGCTGTACGTTACTTACATCTCAATAAAATTGGAAGTAAAGAAAGCATTCTTTCATATTTATTTTACTTTCAGTGACTTAATTATGGTACTGCCCCCTTTAGAGAAGCCAGATTTTATGTCCATGTTATTCACTCCATGTATCTGCATACATTCCACATATAACGGCTGAGTGTTGGACAAAGATGGCTATGGTTCTCAATATCAAATGGAAAAAGATGACACAGTCAACTGGTCACAGAAATAGAACAGGATTACCTTTCCCACATGATTTTTCATTTACTCTTACAAGGAACGAAACTGAATGAATGTGCATTTGTGAGACATCAAGAGGGAGAGCATGATTCTCTCAAGACAGTCGCAACTGGTTCCCTAAGTGGTCAGCGTGAGGGGATGAGGGAAGAGTCAGAGCTCCCAGGATATTTTTGTCATTGCGTATGTAACAATAAATGGGTTTTTAGTTATTTTTTTATTCACTTTGGTAGCCTCACATTATTTTCCCTATTTGTAAATGTCCAGGTCTGATTAAACTTGAATTACAACTAATATAAGCACTGTTTAGGAAACTAATAGCAATGTATTATTTTGTTCCTTTTTTTAATACCCAACCCTGATATTTAGACTTCCCTGATGGCTCAGACGGTAAAGTGTCTGCCTACAATGCAGGACTGGGAAGATCCTCTGGGAAAGGAAATGGCAATCCACTACAGTATTCTCACCTGGAAGAATCCAGCTGATAAGTTATAATCACTGGGGTAGCAGGGCCTTGTTTTAGGAACTCCCTGGGATAAAGCACTCATTCTTTCAAAAGGTCCCGATTTGGAAAGCACGAGGGCTTAGATGTGTTAGATCTGTCTCGGATGGAAGTCACTTTTAAAAACCATGTTACTTGCTTCCTTCTTCTCTTTAGTTTACAGAACTAATTTATAGCTGTTCCAAAGGCTAGGGAGTTAAGAGCATAAATGATCACTTTGGAAGAGAAACACTGTTTGGCCCTAACACATTATCCTTAAGAGGTGGAAAAGAGCATTCTACCTTCAGCAGACGTGAAAACCTAGGTAAAAACGGAGCTGGGACTGCTGTCATTGTAACGGGCATCCCTGTAAAACATCACTAATCCACTTCTCTTCAGTCATCTCGGCACTGCCACATGCAAAAGTGAGTTAGCGAGGCTACTGACTAATTTCTTTTAAGGTTAAAAAGTTTTTATTCTTACTCCTTTTCCCATTCATTTTTTAAAATATATTTTTTATTTTTTAAAATGGAATGATAACTGCTTTATAGAATTATTTAAGAAAAATTATAGCACAGATTATAAACATCTGCTTCCCAAGAAGACCTCTTCATTCCTTTAATCACAGAAACTTTCTCTCCCCAGTATTCCCATTTCCTTTTATCTTCCCACCTAATCTCCTCCAGCTACTCTTCACTCCTGCCCACCCCCGACACTGCCCAGTTCACAGGACTGCTACAGTCCTAAAAGGAACATATTTACATATTCCTAGAGGAATATGTTTGTATTGGTCAAGAAGATGATACTGATTAAAAATGAGGCATATGGGCATGAGTGATTGTTGGTGCTTTTACAAAGGTGATTTTGTTTGGTAGCAGGAAAAACAAAATACATATTCACAATTACAAATAAATCCCGTGAAAGAAATTGACGTAATAACTGGAGGGCCACAATACTGCACCACATAGCTGCCATCGACATAGACTTGGTTAAGTTGAATCCAACAACCCATGGAAGCCAGATAAAGTAGAGAAAAGCAACCAGATATTGCTTATGGAATGTCATAAATAGGTAAAAGGAAAAAAGTACTTTAAATCACCTCAGCATCTCTCTATGAATTGATATGGTGGTGATTTCAGTGCTTCAGGAGTCAGGCTATTTCAGTTAAAGATGGTGTTGATCTGGAGAAGGAAATGGCGACCCACTCCAGTACTCTTGCCTGGAGAATTCCATGGTCAGAGGAGCCTGGCAGGCTACAGTCCATGAGGTCACAAAGAGTCAGACACGACTAAGTGACTAACACACAATCATACACTATAAGACCATTTGACAGGAGCCTTTTTTCACTCAGCATAATACCTTAGATCTCCATGTTAGTTATTTCATATGTCAATACTTTATTCTGTTTTCTCCAAGTATAATTCCAGGCTAAGGATGTACCGTGATTTAACTGTCTACCCCTTGTAAGATATTTGATTTTCCCCCATAGGTTTTGGGCTGCTACAAATAAAACTGCTAAGAACAAATAAATAAATAAAGATGGTGTTGATATTTGTGGGTCAGGCCAAAGACATGCAAAGGAATTAACAATTGATGAGCCATTTTCAGTGCTCAGAGCAGGAGGGAAGGCTGTAGGAAACATGGAATAAGCTTAGTTAATGATTTGGCGGTGAACAGGACAACAGAGTGGAGGACATCTTTCCCCCCACTTTCTACCAGAGCTATTGGACACTGCTTGGCACCTGCGGCTCCTGCCCCTCCCCCTACGAGACACCAGCTCAGATGCCTGCAGGCAAGAGAACACTGAGGTATCCTTCCCAAAGGAACAGATGTTTCTTTGGCTTTTACCATCTATTCCCCTAATGTCCGAATTAGACCTGGAACAAGTAAGCAAATACAGATGAAGTATTAGGACAGAGAACAGCAGCGCCTTTTTCAAAAGTTTGCATTCCTTTTTCTTTTTCCCCTTCTCTATTTTTGAAAGTTGCCTTATTTCTCAACATACCTTGCCAAATACATCATAGCCATCAGTTTAATCTCCTCGACCTTACAGACAGATAGTATATCTGGTTCAACAGCTATTTACTGAGATTCTGTTTTGGGGAACTGACCTTTGGTGTTTATCATAAGACTGAGAAAGGACATAAGTAATCATGTGACAAGAACAGCAAACAAGCTCTTCTGAGTCCACTGTGGGGGCACAGGGTGCTATGGGGCAGGGGAGGCAAGGGCTTAGGACAGACAGCCCAGAGGGAAAGAGGAAGGGAATGGGAAGGAAGAGGGGTGAAGCTTGAGCGAAGACTTATATAATCAGCAGGAAGTAGTCAGGTCAGTAAGGGGTGATACCATTTATGTCAACCACTAGCAAACAAACAGAGTTGCTGGCAGGGGGCAAAAAGCAGATCATTCCCTTAGAAAATGAAATGTTCTACTTTCTAGTACAGTAAGTTAAAAGCTTTTTCTGTTGAAAAAAAATATAAAAACAGGATTTCTGGAAACTTTATGCTTATATACATTTTAGTAGAACTTCAAACACTTTTCAAACTAAAACTATTCTTGCATTTTATCATTTCTCTCCCATCTTTCCTGCCATAAAGTATCCACAGTAAAGACATAGTATTATATCAGTGAATAGTGAATTGCTTTTAAGAATTTAACTGAACATTGAAATAGAGTATTTTCACTAAGAGAGGTCATTCAAAAGTGACGAATGTGGGCAGACTCATAGGACCTGGGGCTGAATGCCAGCTCTGCTACTTAACGTTACTTAACTTCTTTGAAACTATTTCTTTTTTCTCTTTTAAATGGGGGTAATAACACACACATCAGAAGGTCAGGGAGACAATCAATTAAGTTCCACAACGCAGGACATAGCACAGAAGAACACGTGGTAGGAGTCTGAGGAAGCATGTAGCTGCCAGGGTTGAATACCCTTCTTTTTTTCAAAGTCAGCTGTTGTCTCTTCCCTAGATATCACAGACCTAAAAGTATATTTTTTAAATTTTTTGTGTTATGGACTAAGTATAACTTAAAAAAAAAAAAAGAGCAGTTTTTGTCTCTTCTCCCTCCAAAAAAACAGTGTTCACTACCTTCATTCCAATGTGGATAGCCCTTGTTTTTTTTTTTTTTCTCCTGAACTGAGGTGTTGCAGAAGACTCTTGAGAGTCCCTTGGACAGCAAGGAGATCAAACCAGTCCATCCTAAAGGAAATCAATCCTGAATATTCATTGGAAAGACGGATGCTGAAGCTCCAATACTCTGGACACCTAATACAAAGAGCCAACTCATTAGAAAAGACCCTGATGCTGGGAAAGATTGAAGGCAGAAGGCGAAGGGGACAACAGAGGATGAGATGGTTGGATGCCATCACCGACTCGATGGACATGAGTTTGAGCAAGCTCCAGGAGATGGTGATGGACAGAGGATCCTGGTGTGCTGCAGTCCATGGGGTCACAAAGAGTCAGACATGACTGAGCAACTGAACAGCTAAGTTAGAGACCCTAAATGGAAAAAAAAAAAAAGTGCTTTCTCCGCCTGTGCAAACAGATCACAACAGAAACAGCTACACATTTTCCTGGCCAGGATATAAGCCTTCATTCTTCTGGAAAAGCAACAGGAGAAATCTTTTTTAAACTTACACTTGTTCTCCCCACTCCCACCACTCCTTTCAGAAGTAACTTTGAAATACAACGGCAAACACTCTGTTCCCTCTTTTCTCCTTTTAAAAATGCAACACTGCCTCTTCAGTACTGGAGAAGCGTTGACAACAAGCAGGAAATGCTTTACCTGTCTGAAATCGACCATTTTGGTGGGCGTATTTGACACGAAAATCTACAACTGAGACACCAGAGCCCATTTCTCCCGCAGAGGGGCCAACGCCAGGGACACCAGCCATCAAGACTGTGACATCGGCCAACACAGGTCCCCTGCCTCCAGCTTTTGCCATTTCGAATTCATTCCTCATGCCTCACCAGGTGGTCTTTCTCCATCACTAATTCAGTTGTCTGTCACCTCCTCATTTCTTCTTTCCCGACCAAACAAGAGCTAAATTCTTGACCTGGCAAGAGCAGCCTTTGCTTGCTGGTCCCTTTGTCTCCCAGCTCCATCATGCTGACTGTCCCCCTTTCTCTTCTGCCTCCAGACACACTCCCCACTCCCCAGGTTACAGCCTAACACCTTTTATTCTTTCCTAACACTGTTCCTCCCTTCACCTCCTTTGTTCATCATCAGCATCAGCAGAAGTCTCTGTCTTTTATCCTCAATACCACCTCCTAGTGCAGTCTTCCCTGAGCACCTGGTCAAAACTTCTCATGTGCTACCTTAAGTCAAATATATTGGTGAGCGAGTCATAGCTTCCGTTAACTTGTAAGCTCTTTAAGAATAAGGAATTCCTGACCCTTCCAAAGAGAAACTTTAGATTTTATGCTACCTCAGGTCTTAACAAAAATCAAAATTTTGTTACAGAATTTAAATTTTGTGCCGATGACTTTTCAAGATAACAGAATAACACGAACATTTATTGCAGAAGCAGATGTGTTACCACCTGTGAATCGTCTCCACTTTTATATAAGAAGCAATGAATGCAAAATGACTCCAACTTTAAATGTTCCAAATGGCACTGCTTTCTAAATATACTAGTGACTGTCTTCTGAGAGATCAGGAGAAATAAGTAGACGATTTTCACAGTGCAACGGGCTGGATTAATGGCCTCCAAAGATATCCAAGTCCTAATCCCTAAATCTGTAACTATTACTTTATCTGGCAAAATCAACTTACAGATGCGATCAAGAGAAGGATCTTGAGATGGGGAAAGCACCATGGTTTATCTGGATGGATCCTGACTATAATCACAAATATAAGAGGAAGATAGAGAGAGATCTGACTATAGAAAAGGAGAAGGCAATATGACAGAAGCAGAGATTGGAGTGATGAGCTTTGAAGAAGAGGAAGCGGCCAGAAGTCAAAGAATACATGCAACCAATGGGAGCTGACAAGGAAAGTGAATTCTTCCCTCTAGTTTCCAAAAGAAACAGCTCTGCTGCTACTCTGACTTTTGCCCAGTGAAACTGATTTTGGATTTCTGACCACAGGACTGTAAGAGGTTAACTTCGTGCTCACTGTTTTAAGCTGCTAAGTCTGTTAATTTGTTAGTGAGTATTTAGCTTTTTATGGGTACCATACTATAACACAGCATAAGGTCCCTTATGTTAGGGCCCTTAACACAAGTGAGGTCCCTGGATCAGAGCTGCCAACATCATCATTCGAGTACTTGCTGGAGACGGAAATCCTCAGGGCTCGTCCACATCTATGGCATCAGATGCTCTGAGTTAAGCCTAGCATCCGTGGCTTAACAAGCCCTCCTGCTGATTTTCAGACATGTTCAAGTTTGAGACCCACTCTTGGAACATTTTTTTTCTTTGAACTTGGTAATTATTCAAATGTCCCACATCTTAACAGGATGAAATAATCTCATATTATAATATTGTTTCACTTATTTGAAATAAATGCTATAAGAACACAAAGTGAAAAACATAAGGACAGCTTAAATACACTGCTGCAAAAATAAACAAAAGAGTCTTAAAATAATGAGTTACAGGTTTGAACCAGCAGCAGGTGGGTATGAATACAATCACTTGCATTAGCTACTAAATAAAATAATTTTTCTTAGCAATCAAAATAGATTTAAATTAATGGCATCACAAACCAGTACTTTTTCTCACAATTTCTCTATTATTCAGGAGTCCATTCCATACTTCTATCAATTTCTTGCCCTAGGATTGCCATATTGAGCACATGAGGATAAAACCTGCAATGTTACATTAAGTGTGATTAAAAAAAAAAATTCAAATGTAGTTAAGCAGGAACTTCTTAAAAAGAGAAGAATAGTATTTCTAATCTGATACTTAAAAAGTAGGTACAACTTTTCCACAACATGATGACACAAAAGCTATTCCTTCAGAAAGCCAGACTTCATACGACAAGCCCCTGTTTATTGAATGACTGAATTAATGTGTCACATCTCGATAAGAGATGTTCCCATAGTCAAGCAGAATCATAATCTAAACTCTATTTTTAATGTATACATTTTCATCCATAGGAGTACAGCAGTTATGTATGTAACTTGTAGGACTGTGTTTTCCTTTGCAGTAGCATATTTGGCAATTAGAATTTTGCCAGTCTCTGTTGATCATGCTCCATGCTTATGCAGTACAAAAAAATCACCTAGAGGAGGCCACTGTTTGAGAATAAAGGAGTGGTGAATAAGGAAGGGAAGTGGGAAACAATTTCCCAGCCTGGAACCTTGTAAATTAGGTCAACCGATCCCAAATCAAATCGTATCCACAGTATTTAGTAATTTCATTTTTACATGGCCCCTTTTTTCATAATTTACATGAAATCAAGATAATTAGCAAAGCACCGCTATCTCAATTTCTTTACAGCTTCAACCATTAGTTTAAGAAGAAACTGAGGTGAGGGTGACAGGAGCCATTATTAGAAACGAAGTGAGAAGAGATCCTTCCTGCTTCACGCTTCATATCAGCAGTGATGCCTGCACACACAGGTGCGCGTGTGCGCACCCTTCATACAGCAAAGATGCTCACGTGCGCCCACGCACACAGAGCATTGCAGTCTACCTACTGCCTCCACTTGCGCTGGAAGAGGTGGTGCCAAATAAGATTTTTCTGCTTATGCTGAATACCATGCACCCTATTAAGAATCTATGTTGGGGTATTTTCTTAATATATTTACTTTTGTTAGGAAGGTAGAATAGGGAAAAAGAGTCCAAAATGGCAGTGGCTAAAAGACAAGGAAGGGAAAAGCTGGTGAAAATAGAACAAAAGAAGGTCCAAGGACCAGAGTGAAGACTTCAGGTAGAACAAACAGCACTCCTGGCTAAGCCCAGTTTGCATAGGGCAGGCCCAGGCGGAGGAAAACATACAAAGGGAGGAGCCGAAGCCTTGCTTGCTCGCTCTCTTCCTCTCCCGCGAGCGTGCGCTCCTTCTCTCTCTCTCCCCCGCTCTCTCCCTCTCTCTCCCTCTCTCTCCCCATCTCCCACACGCTCCTCCACTCTCTTCCCTTCAAGTCTTTGGGTTGGCATGCCCTCACGCTTCGAGGATGGATTCTCCTGCTATCTTCTAAATAAAATAGAGCTGTGACACTGATTCGCCTAAGAGCTATAACACGGTTTGTCCAAGACCCGAGAGCTGTGACGCGCCGAGGGCTCTAACGTCCGTCGCTCCAAATCTTTGTTGTGACGAGACAAAGACCCGAGGAACATACCCTCGCATGACACTTTCAACTTCCTAAACAAAAACCTGTTATGGGAAGGAAGACACATCCACAAAGGAGATGCTGACGACTTACCATAGAGCTATTGCCTAGGAAAACAGACTATGTTTGCTTCCTCTGTGGTTACTGAATGCCTTCCTGGTACCAAAGTCACTGCAGAAACAACTGCTAGAGTCTTACCAGTTAATGAACTTGAGGAAGATGGACCAGACTCTGTCCTAGGCGGGAAGGGAGAGTGAAATGCTAATGGTTACACTGCACTCTGCAATTTTCATTGTATCCGGACGACACCGTGTACTGTAAAGGAGAGTGGAGAACACTTTATCTTTCAGTCTGGGGGCCTGAGAAATCAGTTTGATGCTCCCTGAATACACGGTTCACACAACTGTGGTAATGGAATCCCTTAGACATCTTGAAACATCCTTCAGTCAGCAATTAGCAGTGAGACCCTGGGTACCAGTCACCATGGCTTTGCTGCTGCTGCTGCTAAGTCACTTCAGTCGTGTCCGACTCTGTGTGACCCCAGAGACGGCAGCCCACCAGGCTCCCCCATCCCTGGGATTCTCCAGGCAAGAATACTGGAGTGGGTTGCCATTTCCTTCTCCAGTGCATGAAAGAGAAAAGTGAAAGTGAAGTCGCTCAGTCTGTCCGACTGTTAGCGACCCCATGGACTGCAGCCCACCAGGCCACTTCGTCCACTGGATTTTCCAGGCAAGAGTACTGGGGTGGGATGCCATTGCCTTCCCCGCACCATGGCTTTACTAACTGGATTACATATACACACACTTCTTAAGACATAAGACAGAAATATTGGAAACCCTCAATCTACTCCTCATAACTAATATTCTAAGGATAGATCTGGTCAGATGTACTACTTACATAAGAGGAAGAGTTTGGCCAGAATTCAAACTACCTACCAATTCAGGGAAAGAAGGTGATTTTATCTAATTTTACTGCCAACCCTGTATATAAAATTAACAGGAAATAGGGTAACCACAAATAATGAGAATTCTCAACTAATTTCCATGCTTGATTTCAATCACGAATTTTTCAGCTTTTCCCCCAAATTTTTAAATAAAATTGCTATGAAATAGCAAAGATCTGTTTAATTTAAAGAAATGTCTAAAAGAAGATGATACTCCAATAGGGAGGATCTGAAAGTGAGCAAGTGGGACTAGGTACCTAGAATAGTCAAATTCGTAGAGTCAAAAAGTACACTGGTAGATGCCAGGGGTAGGGGGTGGAGGGGAAAGGGAGTTAGTGTTTAATGGGGACAGAGTTTCAGTTTAGGAAGGTGAAAAATTCGGGAGATGGATAATGGTGAGAGTTGCACAACAATGTGAACGAACTTAACACCACTGAATTGTACAGTCAAATGTATTTAAAATAGTATGTTTTATATCATGTGACTTTTATCACAATAAAAGAGATTAAAGAAAAAGGAAAATGAGCAAGTGGGGCAGAGAAGGGTGAAGTGGGACTACAGGGAAAGAACCAGTGGTTTGAGCGATCACGTTGCTTGCAGAGGGTTACAATAGTAACGGAGGGAAAGTAATGTCAACGTCTCGTTAGGCTCTGTTGGTGAGGATTAAGGATATAATTTCAGGGCCATTCACAGCTGGAGGAGGCTGGGAAGGTGGATGTAATTGAAACGGCTTTCCACAATTATCTTAGACTTCCCTGCTCCATTCATTGACCGCTTTGGGGTATGTGGAAGGAGAAGGAGCAGGACCCACAGAGAAGACGTAGGGAAGAGGTAGTGTCATGTGTTAATAAGATGAGAGACTTTGTATCGGGGTCAGGAAGGAGGCAGGATGCCCTTTCCACACAAACACCAAGTTTCTTTACAGTGAGGACACAGAAGAACTAAGCCCTCATTAGCTGTAAAGTCCAGTCTCTTTAAAACAACAATCAAGCCCTTCCCAAACACATTACCAGTGTTATTTCCCCAATTTCTCCATCAGGTAGTCTCAAACAGACCTTGTTTTGTTTTCCAGTTTTCCCACTCTGTTCTTCTCACCTAAGAATGCTTTCACTAGCCATCCCCCTTCCCCAGACTCCGTCAACGGCCGACCCGTTCAGGAAGGCTCAAACTAAATACTGCTTCCCTGCAGTTTTCTTCAATTCCCTCAATTGCATCTCTTTCCCATGCTCAAGACAGAACCCTGTACCTTTATCATTTATCACAAAGTCTCATAGTGTATTAATAGAAAAATCTTGACTTTCCACTGTACTACAAGATCCTCACAGGCAAGAATTATTCCTTCCCTTTCCTCTTCCATCTACCACTATGTCTTGGCAGCACAGATGTTTTATAAATGTTAGCTAAGTTGAATTAAATTCCTATGTTATTGATGATCCCAGGGAAGAGAAGAACAATAATAGTATTAGCTCAGGAACTCAGACTGACCAGCTGTTTTATCTGTGATGCTTAGAATAATTGGGCTTCCTTGATAGTTCAGTTTGTAAAGAATCCACCTGCAATGCAGGAGCTGCTACTGCTGCTGCTGCTAAGTCGCTTCTGTCATGTCAATGCAAGAGACCTCGGTTCAATACCAGAAGATACCCTGGAGAAAGGAAAGGCTACCCACTCCAGTATTCTTGAGCTTCCCTTGTGGCTCAGCTGGTAACGAATCTGCCTACAATGCAGGAGACCTGGGTTTGATCCCTAGGTTGGGAAGATCCCCTGGAGAAAGGAAAGGCTACTCATTCCAGTATTCTGGCCTGGAGAATTCCATGGNCCTCGGTTCAATACCAGAAGATACCCTGGAGAAAGGAAAGGCTACCCACTCCAGTATTCTTGAGCTTCCCTTGTGGCTCAGCTGGTAACGAATCTGCCTACAATGCAGGAGACCTGGGTTTGATCCCTAGGTTGGGAAGATCCCCTGGAGAAAGGAAAGGCTACTCATTCCAGTATTCTGGCCTGGAGAATTCCATGGACTGCATAGTCCACGGGGTCTCAAAGAGTCAGACACGACTGTGCGACTTTCACTTTCACTTAGAATAATCTCTGTCATAGGTAAGAACTGAAAAGACACTGAATGAAAGAATGAACAAATGAAGAGAGGTCAGTAACTCCCAACAGTAATAGGCCAAGCTCTTGGAAGAGCCCTTTAAACAACAGTTTTTGACCCTCAAATGTCTTGTGCCCACATCTGCAGTCAGCACCAGCAGAAGCTGCTTTATATGGAACTACAGGAGGACCGCCACACTAAGCGCAGCTGAGAAGCTACCCCCTGTCCGAGGTCAGGGGCAGAAGCCGGGAGGACCCCATGCCACTACCCCACGTCCGAGGTCAGGGGTAGCGGCAGAGAGTGCCAGGCTGCCACAGCGCAGGAATGGCAAAGAGGAGCTACCCTGCGTCAAAGGTCAGGGGTGGCAGCCTAGAGGAGCCACCCTGCATCCGAGGACAGAGACGGCGGCTGAGAGGAGCCACCCCATGTCCGAGGCCAGGGGCAGTGGCCGGGAGGAGCAACCCCATGCCCAGGCCAGGGGCGGCGGCCGGGAGGAGCAACCCCAGGAGCGGTGGCTGCGCGAGCGCAGGAGGGCCTAGAGGAGTCATCCCACATTGAAGGTCAGGAAGCGGGGCGGTGAGGAGATACCCCTCATCCAAGGTAAGGAGCAGGGGCTGCGCTTTGCTGGAGCAGCCATGAAGAGATACCCCACACCCAAGGTAAGAGAAACCAAAGTAAGATGGTAGGTGTTGCAAGAGGGCATCACACGGCAGGCACACTGAAACCATACTCACAGAAACCTAGTCAATCTAATAACACTAGGACACAGCCTTGTCTAACTCAATGAAGCTAATCCAAGACAGGCAGGCCATGGTGGAGAGGTCTGACAGAATGTGGTCCACTGGAGAAGGGAATGGCAAACCACTTCAGTATTCTTGCCTTGAGAACCCCATGAACAGTATGAAAAGGCAAAATAATAGGATACTGAAAGAGGAACTCCCCAGGTCAGTAGGTGCCCAATATGCTACTGGAGATCAGTGGAGAAATAACTCCAGAAAGAATGAAGGGATGGAGCCAAAGAAGAAACAACACCCAGCTGTGGATGTGACTGGTGGTACAAGCAAGGTCCGATGCTGTAAAGAGCAGTATTGCATAGGAACCTGGAACGTCAGGTCCATGAATCAAGGCAAATTGGAAGTGGTCAAACAAGAGAGGGCAAGAGTGAACGTCGACATTCTAGGAATCAGCAAACTAAAATGGACTGGAATGGGTGAATTTAACTCAGATGACCATTATATGTACTACTGCGGACAGGAATCCCTCAGAAGAAATGGAGTAGCCATCATGGTCAACAAAAGAGTCTGAAATGCAGTACTTGGATGCAATCTCAAAAAGGACAGAATGATCTCTGTTCGTCTCCAAGGCAAACCATTCAATATCACTGTAATCCAAGTCTATGCCACAACCAGTAACACTGAAGAAGCTGAAGTTGAATGGTTCTATGAAGACCACAAGACCTTTTAGAACTAACACCCCCAAAAGATGTCCTTTTCATCATAGGGGACTGGAATGCAAAACTAGGAAGTCAAGAAACACCTGGAGTAACAGGAAAATTTGGCCTTGGAATGAGGAATGAAGCAGGGCAAAGACTAATAGAGTTTTGCCAAGAAAATGCACTGGTCATAGCAAACACCCTCTTCCAACAACAAAAGAGAAGACTCTACACATGGACATCACCAGATGGTCAACACCGAAATCAGATTGATTATATTCTTTGCAGCCAAAGATGGAGAAGCTCTATACAGTCAACAAAAACAAGACCAGGAGCTGACTGTGGCTCAGATCATGAACTCCTTATTACCAAATTCAGACTTAAACTGAAGAAAGTAGGGAAAACTGCTAGACCATTCAGGTATGACCTAAATCA